>CAHIKZ030003927.1:612500-1015000 GCA_903632075.3 Acanthosepion pharaonis
TGGTTGATCTATGCATTCAACATTTGATCCATTCTTTAGATGTCAGCACCACACTGACATCTAAGTTAGTAAATTACTGAACTAATATGATGGTAATGGTAATACTAATTGATAGTCCTCAAGCAATGTGGTTTCATTTTATTTTGTACAGTTCTTGCTTTGTGATTCTTTTAACACCAGTCCACCATGTTTAACGAAGGATGCTCTTTGCCAAGACCCTTCCCTTACACAGAGACATTTTTAACCATTGATCTCAGTCTACTGTATACAGCTACTTTCTGTCTTGAAAGTACTCAAGTGATATGGTTTCTGTTATCTGGTACAGTTATTTGTTTGTGATTCTGTAGCACCAATCCACAATGTTCAAAGAAGGATGGTGTTTGCCAAGACCCATGCAGATCACTCACTCAAAGCCATTTTTAACAATTAATCTTAGAAAGTAGCTCTATACAACTGTCTGTTTAAATATTTCTGAATGGGTTTGGTGCCATTCATGATATCCATATGAAAATCTTGATCTGAAAAGGCTTTTTAAGAACATAACTTGAGTTTTCAGGTTAATGTTTTGGTTTTGTAGCAATTTACAGTATTGGGCAAAACTATTTCTGGCATAGTCTGTTCAGTGTTATTTTCTTTAATAATACTTTGGATGTATTAAGCTATTTGATGTTAATTTTACTGTTTGTAAATATGCAAGGATGTGTACACACTAAAATAGTATTTGCAGTAATATAGACAGATTGATAAAAAATAAATTACTAAAATCTAAAAAAAAAATAAAACTTTCTAACTTGTTTTATAACAACTTATAAACTTTACATTTGAGAGCAATGAAAAATGAATTTTAGAATATTTAAATTGTGAAGTTAAAAGTTAAAAATATTCCATAGAAATTAATGGAATCCTAGAATATAAACTTTTTTTTTTTCTTTAATCTAGTAAAAGTTTGCAATGATTATTTTTGTTATGCAGAACACATTTTGTTTTATTCAAACTGAATTTATTTTACAACAAAGGTGTTCTTAAAAATGACAGAAAAACTACATAAATTTTAATGATTTTTTTTTATGATACTGACACAAATACAGTATGCTATTCAATTATGAGTAAGACTTGTGATGTGCTGAACAAGGCTGGTTTATTAAGTCATGATCTTGTTCCAGGAAAACAGATAAGGATGATTCATATTCTCCCCTTTAAGTGGCTGTGATAATCATGGCTCTTTACAACTTCCCTTTCTTTCTGTCTGAATTTCTGGGATGAGAAATTATCATTTACACTATTTAGATTCAGACTATTTTCCTCATCTTTATTGTTGTTACCACCATGTTTTGACCATTGTTGCCATCATCAGGTGTATATTTATTGTAATGCCCATTTGTAGGAGACTTTGTAAATCACAGATACAACAATAGTAATGCTTTCAAACAATACTCAGTCAGTTGCTGCTAATTCCCATATATATATATATATATATATATATATATATATTTCCGTTGACTGTGCTTGCTCTCTGACGATCCATGTTCAAATCCAAGTGTTGGCAGCAACACTTTATTCTTATATGACAATATCAATCTGGGTAACTTAGAGGGAATTCTAAACTGAACCCTTTATTTATAGAATGTTCTCATTTTCTTGGGATATCTTCCTCTAGTTCTTATTTTTAGCACTGCTTGGTTATTGCTTACCCTATTTCCACAGAACCCAAGTACATGCTGCCCATCGTAGGGATTAAACTCACAATTAGTATTTCCACAAATTCATGAATTGATCCACTAGGCTCTTCTTCACTTTCTTTAATCTGTAAACTGTGGTTACCATGATTGTTTTAGGGGGGGAAAGTAGTGAAGTGGTTTACCATTGCCTTCAGTTTTTTTAAGAGTTGTCATCCTATACTGGTTGCTAGTCAAGGCAAGAAAGCTCAGTCTGCCTTATTATTTCAAATATGGATTCAGGTCTTTATTAAGAGCATTAGTGAATAGTGAACATACTGTTTCAGCTGGAATTTGAACCTGGCTTGCTAATTCTATTTCCAATGTTAACTGTTCATCTATCTGCATGTGTTGATTTTTCATAAAATAACTTTTACTATTTGTAAATTTTGTGAAAAAGATCGACAAATGATAAATGAGAAGCAAAAATTAGGATAGGAATTGTAAAGATCACCACAACACTTAGTAGTTGTAAATCTCCTATTAAACAATATGAAGATTTGATGTTTTCTGTGTTGTCTGTTTTATACATGATTCATCCTTTGCCTATTGCATATGGCTACCTGATTGCCACCTGATACAATTTTGGCCATTCCAAGTCTGCAGTTCCAGTGTCAAGAATAAATCTATGGATATTTTTCAAGAAAGATTTAAGAAAACTGAACTCTTTGTCACTGTCTTGTAATTAGCACAGACATTTTTACATTATATTGAAAGAATATCAAGTAGCCTTTTTGCAATATCGTATCTAAAGATAAAAATACATTAATATTGTATTTATTTCTATGATGACTTATTTTTAAGCTATTTAAAAATGTATCAACTTAGGAAATAGTGAATTGGTGATGATGGGTCTCCACAATTTCCTATCTTTTGTAGCTCTTAATAAATGTGGTCTTTTTGTTATTTCTCTTAACCCCTGTACACTAGGTAGGTTATGCATTGTTTTCCTCTGTCCCTCTTGTCTCCAATCTGTCCTGTGAGTATCAAATTTTCCAAGCTCTCTGTGCCCAAGAAATTTCAGCTGTCTTTCTGATGTTAAGTAGAAGTTTTTTTTTGTTTCCATTTTCTTTGAAACTTTGTCATTGCTCACTAGTTCAGTCCATGGTATCCTCATCATTCTTCTGTAGAATGACATTTTTCTTGTTTTAAGTCTCTTCTTTATCTGAGGAGATTGTTCAGCATTCATTGTCATATAGGAAGACTGATATTATATAACAGTTCAGTAATCTTTTCTTTGTTTCTAATGAAATTTTCCTGTTTCCTAATACTTTGTTTAGCTTATGGAATGCACTTTTGCTATCCCAGTGCTCTTTCATATTTCAGTGTTGCACTTATCTGTCAAAAGATTTCCCAGAAATATAAATTGTTGTACTTATTTCTTTTTGGTATTTCCAATTTGTAATTGGCATGTTTGACTGTTCCTTTTGCTGACAAGTATTCATTCTATCTTCTTGCAATTGATGTTTAGTCATTTCTTCTTCCTTTCCTTCATTGCCATCTGTAGGAGTTCTTATCCTTTCCTTTCTGTGCCTGTTATCAACACTGTGTCATCTGAATTTCTTATGTTAAGATGGCTGCCTATAATTAATCCTGGTATGACTTCTTATTTGCTCAGAATTGCCTTATTTCATAGTTTGAATAAATCTGCTGAGTTGATGAATATTTTAAGTCCTTACTCTTATTTAAAGCTTTTCATATGAGAGTCTTAAAATATAT
The DNA here is from genome assembly GCA_903632075.3 of Acanthosepion pharaonis. Taxonomy (NCBI): domain Eukaryota; kingdom Metazoa; phylum Mollusca; class Cephalopoda; order Sepiida; family Sepiidae; genus Acanthosepion; species Acanthosepion pharaonis. Next base: position 615,935 of record CAHIKZ030003927.1, read on the forward strand.
TTTTAACAGTTATATTAATATGTAGTAATTCTAAGGGATTCTAGCCATCAGTGTTAGGACAAAATTGGAAAACTGAATAAGTTTTTTCTTTAATCTTGATAAGTTAGAAGTCAAATCAGATACAAACTTTCATCCAGACAGACTTTCTCTCGTATGGAAACAAAGGTTAACTTAAAAAAAATGAAATAAAAGTATTCTTGTCTACTATGTTTAATCAAACTTGTATTAATAAGACATATTGAATGTCTTGATAGAGAATTTTTAAAATTTTAATTGTTGGGAAATTTCTTTCTGTAAAATTAAAGAGTAATTACAGACAGAAAAATGAAGTGGCATTTGAAATTAAATAATTTGATTATATAAACAAATGCAATTAAAAATACCTTGTCAATTTATAATCTGTTCTTGAATGCTTTTCAAAATGGTTCTTTTACCAAATTAATCGTACAAAATAACGAAATGACTTTAAATTATTATAAAATCAATAAACTTTCAATCCTAATATTAAACTGTGAAAAATTTATCTGTTTTTTTAAGGCAAAGTTGTTTTAACATAGTCTTTGGCAAAGTTTAATATTCATGTCTGTAAAAAAACAATATTTGAAAAGGACAGATTTTCTTCTGTTGAAGTTGCTGCTATTGTATATGACAAAGACTCCTTCAGCAATGTTTGTATACAAGATTATAAAAATATGTGAACCAAGTACAATGTGATATTTATTGTTTACCATTTTATAAATAAATTTGAAAAAAAAATCTTAAATCATTGCTAATTTTTCTAAAAATGCCTACAAAATCTGCCAACAGATTATTGTCAGCTAAGTAATAACTGATGAAGTAATCTTGCAATTGGCAAAGCTGATGAATTGGCTTCTTTAGAATGGTTGACAAAACATTGGCTAATTGCTAATCAATCCAAAATTTATAAAGATTTCATTATAGCTGGTTCATATATTTTTATAATTTAGTAAATTTTTATAAATTTATGGATAAAAAAAATTTTTATATTTTTTTATAAGTTGGTACATGATAAACATTACATTGTATTAATTGTTTCATATATTTTTAGAATGTGGTAAATTAAAAACTATTCTTGTAAATAAACAATTCAATAAAAAAAATAGTGTTTAATATGTTTTTGTAAATTAACATGAACAAAGAAAATGTATAAATTTCCTTTCATATGTTTGGATTTCATTAAAATTCTAATGATCGCTTTTTAAAAAACAAACATTGCTGAGGCAGTAAAAGGGAATTTTACAGTTATTACAATGTGAAGAGATAAAATGTCCTTTTGACACACCATTTGTTTTGCAGGCACAATAGTTAAACTTTACCTGATTATCATTAAAGATTACTGTATTCTTTCATTAGAAGGTACACAGTGAATTTCAACTAAATCTGAGAAAGCACTTTTTGTAAATTAACATGAACAAAGAAAATGTATAAATTTCCTTTCATATGTTTGGATTTCATTAAAATTCTAATGATCGCTTTTTAAAACAAACATTGCTGAGGCAGTAAAGGGAGTTTACAGTTATTACAATGTGAAGAGATAAAATGTCCTTTTGACACACCATTTGTTTTGCAGGCACAATAGTTAAACTTTACCTGATTATCATTAAAGATTACTGTATTCTTTCATTAGAAGGTACACAGTGAATTTCAACTAAATCTGAGAAAGCACTTAAAAGAACTAAATGATTGTCACAGTGCTGTCTTTTTTGTTACATTTAACTATTGTCAGTAGATATTTCTTTTCACATTGTTAATGATTTTTCTGAAGTTGTAGAAATATCAAATGAAAATATTTCAGGTAAAATGATTTCTGAAAATTACTGAAATTGTATCCTTCTCAATAAAAAAAAAACTTAAGATTTACCTTAAAAAACAAAAATACTTTGTTTAATTTCTAGAAAACATCTTTTTAATTAAAAGATAATTAAATAAGATGCTTTCTAATTAACTTGGGTCTAGTTTATAAACTTGAATGATCCAGAATTATGTATAATGTTATTGTGCTATGGTCTACGTAAGTAAAATGTTGGTGACACCCTTTTGAAGGACAAGTAACTGATGCAAATTTATTAATGTATTCAGTTTTTAAATTATAAAAAGTGGGTAACAAATAAGCACCAACATTTTAGCATTTTGATTATTTAATTACAAAGTCCTATTAATTTTTTTTATTAAATATTGGCTTAATTCTTTAAGTCCTTAATTTGGCATAATCCTTATATATTAGGTACCACCATGGATTTTCTAACAAAAAAAAAAAATGAATTTAAATTTCAGTTCTATTTGAAAGGTGAAGCTAATCTGAATTAAGAAAAATAATTTCTGTATATAAATAAACCTTTTAGGCATTTTTAAAAGATTGGCACATTATTTCTTCATTCATTGACTCATTGCACCATCATTGTATATAAAAAATGTAAACAAATTTAAAATTCTCTTTAAAATCCAACATTTATCTTAGAGATGTTTCTAAATTTTAGTAAATTTAAGACTAAATTAATTGGATTTCACAAAGGAATGCTTACTTTAAAACAGAAAGTAACATTTTTATTTGTGTATGGTAACCTGTGAGGTCAAAAGACAAAATAGAAACACTGTAATGGTCCAGAATTATGCTGAAACTTCTAACTCATTTTCATTCTGAAATGATTATAAAATATTAAATCTTGTTCATTTTTTATTTTTACAGAAATTGTAGAAATTTATTATAAGGCAGATGGAATCATTAGCCATTGGCTGGTAGCCAGTCTAGGAAAATGAATGCAAACTGGTTTGATGTACCTGTGCTGTAAACTGCAAGAAGAGGCATTTAAAAAAATATAATGATAAAAATTTTTAAGAATAAAAGTAATACTGAAATAAATTTAATTTGTAATATAAAATTAAAAGCCTTTCAGCTAAGTGAGAAAAATCCTGCCTGCCTGGCTGTTTTTATACTTATGTGAGATTCTTACTTACATGGTGCCCATAATGCTTTTAATGGATTCTCTGTACGTGACTTTATTATGCACTGATCCTAATAATTCTATTTGATGCCAAAAAGGAACCTGTGAAGAACCATGACTGTCAACATTGTGAAGGGATATGACACATAGAAAGAGAACTTCTACAAACCAAAGCAACTGTGTTATTAATGGCTTCCTGATTTCATACTCTCTATCAAACAGTAACTGCTGTTTATCAGCATGTTAAATTATAGGTTTGAAATCTCTAAAAAGTATAATTTGATTAACCAGAAAGCAATGAAACATGTAACTACCTCTTGATATATATTGTTTTTTTGTTTTTTTTCAGCACATACTGTAATGAATAGTAGGTTATTTTTACCAGATGTTGGCATTGATTTTATTTTCATGCAGTCACTTAAGAGATAATGTCAGGATATATTAACAATTTCTTCAAACATCAATGAACTCTGAGTATTTCATTACTTGGGAAAACTATTTTTCTGAAAACAATTTATAAATTCCAACTGACTGTAGTACAATCTGCTCAGTCAATGAATGCTGAATGTTTCTTTATAAGGAAATGGTTAATATTATCCTTACTATTAAATTTTTTTTCCTTTGTTTTTTGAATTGATTAAATGTTGAGGGAAGATATATGAAAATATTAGTAGTGGGTTAACATTCCTGGGCTCATAACTGTTCAATAAATAGAACTAACAAAGTTTGCAATAAGCAATAACAAGAAAAAAAAGAACAAGGCCAAAAATAATATAATGCAAGCAAACAATATATGCAAGGAAAATTAACAGCAATAAGGCAAAGCAACAGTAATATGACAAAATGTTCACAAACTAAGAATTGGGGTTGACACAATAGCAAGTTTGAATAAGTGAATGTGGTATTCTGACTTCAAGATCAGACAGACAAGGACTATCAGATGGTACTGACAAGCTGCCTATCTTATTGACTAGGAAGAAATCCGAGCATGCATTTGTGTGCTTCTGTCTAAATTGGGGAGGGGAAAGTATTTTACACTCATTCTCATGCAGATTGGAACCAACATTTTATTTTTCTTTCTTCAATATTAACTTTATTGAACAATATAATTACTGTTTTGTCTCAACTTCTGCCATTTCTTTTTGTGCAACTTCATTATTACATCCTCCAATGACTTATTTGTCTTGGCGAAGAATTAAAGAAAGTGCTTTTGCAGCTTTCAGGAAATTTAATGTTTGTGTTTTTTTTTGTTTTTTTTCATTATGTAGTACTCCAAAAGTACAATATCTGATGAATACAGCCAAGGAATGAAAAACTTCCTATTATGTTTTTTTCTTTCCCCACAAAAGAAATCCATATATTATTATCCTGTTTGAATATTATTCTATTAACTTTAATTTTTTGTTTTTAATATTGGTTTGAATAAATTTATTTGGCTGGATCTTTCAGTTCATCTCTGTCAGAATAATACTGGTTTGAACAAAATTTAGTTCTTTGCCTGGAGCCTTCAGTTTGTCTCTTTAGGAATAATACTGGTTTGAATAAATTTAGTTCTTTTGTTGGAGCTCATAGTAGTTTCCACTACCAATCTATCAACATCATTGTCTTTGAATGGAAATTAGTCTTTGGTACTGTTAGTTATAGTTCATTTTGTAGAGTAGTGAATGCTAACTTTTTCAAATAAATAGATCAAATGACAAAAACAAACACATCATACATCATCAGCCTTTCTGGTTTCAAATGTTTTTTTAAATTAATAAAAATAAAGAATGGCCAATAAAATCATTTCCCACCAATACATAAATATAGTCTTTTTGAGCCTGTGCAAAGTTATGTAAACCAAACATCCATTCAACTCAGCAGAAAGACTGACAGCAGTAAAGAGACATGAATGAACAAAGTGTTACTGTTTTCTCACCAATGCAACAGCAAACTCACTTTGATCTTGTCTCCCAACTCAACTTTCTCTCTTCCTCACTGAAAGACTATTTTCACTTCCTTTTCAGTCAGAGAACTTTCTAAATACAAAATTTTTTTTCATGATAGTAGCCACAGTTAAGAATTTGAGTATTTTATGTTAAATAAATATCATTTTATTTGAACATGCAGCAACCCTTTCTCTCGTTTTTTTTATTCAACCAATTGTGACTCATGAAATCTTTCTCCAACAATTTTACTCCCTACCACATGATCACTTCCATTGTAAACACAGTCCAGTAGGTTTCTTTTTTCTTATTAGTAAGCCACACATCAAAGTAACTAACATAAACAAGTTAGTGTAAATGAGACAGATTTTTAACTTGGATATTTTGAGCACATAATATGGCAGATTGTCAACATTAATGTCGATTATTCTCAAGTAATACTTTTATTTATTTAGAACAATCTGTGAGGCACTGTTCAGCAAGAAATCTCCAGCACAAAACTTTGCAAACTACTTTTGACATATTCAGTCTTTTGTAGTACCTTCTCTATAAACTATACTGAAAATGCTGTATATTTCCTTCCATTTTCAAAATTAAAAATGGAATCCATTGCTAGGTCTGCTGCTAAGAAATTTTGGTTCACTGTCATGCTAGACAATCTATCTTACACATTTAGCCATTTTTTTAATACATATAGTTCAGTGCTCCTGTTATATATTTAGAGATTCTTGATAAAATCCAAAGAATCAGCAATATTATTGGTTCTGACCTGGTATATCAGCTTCAGTCACTTTTCCAGTGCCATAATGTAGCTTCCCTTTGTTTTCTATAAATACTTTCTGATTAAATCTTCACTATAGTATCTAGACTTTATGAATTTAAGCACAATACTAGATTAGTGGCAAGGTCTCATCATTTTGCAGTTGAATTGGCTAGATGTAACCATAAGTTCTATGCTAAGTTTCTCTTCTTGCTTGTGGAACTATAGTGGCAAGGGACTTCAGGGTTAAAATGAACAGTTAATTTACCCATGCTAAGACGGTTAATCGAGGCAGATAATGATGAGGAAACCATTGGGCAATTTTAACAAAACAAGATAAGGAATTTATTTATGAATTTACGTGCTTGAAGTTGTCAGTAGCTTTTTTTAGGAAAATAAATTGGAAAATTTTAAAGTTTGTAGTTGCAACGAATTTTTCATGAAGAAGAATTGTTCATACAACAGATTAAATGATACAAAATAATATTCAAAAATGTTTAAAACAAAGGTAAGAGTTTATTGTTCTCAAAATGGATATATGGTTGCATACATTCAAAAGTAGATGAAGATAGATGGTTTAAAATACTTAACTTTCTTGGATTGTTGAGATAAAAATCTTTGAAGTGCCAAGTGTTTGGTTAAGGCTGATAATAAAAGTAATAAAAAATCTGGACAGTAATGAAACTTTTCACATGATTTCAGACTCTTGTTGATTTAATTTTTTTTTCCTTATTTTATATCAAAAAGGATTTTGCATAGTTTTGCTATTTTTTCTTTTTCTATGTCAAATGGCTAAGTTCTGTGAAAACAAGGTTTTCATTGCTTCAAATAAAATTTCACATAGGCTCGCAAATTTCTTTCTGTTTCCTCATCTCGCCAGAATTTGAATTGAGCGGCTAAAGGAATACTCACCACAGAACTCTGTTCTAGCTCCATGCTTTCAGGCAACTTTGCATTTAAATTTTTGAAGATCTATGTCAATTGTTATCTACTATCTTGTTGATTCCTGTTCTTTTATTGTTCTCACTCTTTAATAATGTTTCCCTTTTTTTGTTATTCTTTCACACTTAGTAGACCCTTGTCTTAGTGGCTTTACTGCCTTTTGATATGATTAAAAAAATCAATAAGCAAATATATACTATAATGTAGGCTTATGACAACACAATCAAATGATCTTTTTGAATGTGTGGTTAGTTAAAACTAAATGCTTCTAATGCCTTTTAAATATTTGATATTCTGTTTTATGGAATCTGGACAGCCACCCAAGTGGAACCTTTTTTTTAATTATAAAACAATTTACTGATTTTTTTTTTTTGTACACCACTGAATTATAATTCAGTCTTGTAATTGTAATTCTAATATGATTTTTTGTTTTCCTTTCTTTGTGTTGTTGAAGATTAATCTCAATAGGTGATATCAACTTTCTGTTCTGTATAGTGTGATGGTGAAACACTCAGTATTCCGGAAGAAGAGATAACCTTTGTAGAATCTACTGCAACAGCTGCTACTCCTACTTCTACTGCCACTACCACAACCTTTGTAGTTGATGGTCTGCCAACAGATCTTCAAGAAACAAAGCAGGTTTCTGCCCATTTCCTATTGCATGTGTATCTTGCAGTTTCTGTTGTCAAGAGTGTTAAATGTTGTTGTCATTTGTGCTTTATTTTTTTAAATTATCAAAAACTGTTCAGTGTTTCCAATATGCTATTTTGCCCCTCTTTTGCTAAAGCTTACTTGTGACTTTTGCATGTTTAATCTTCCCTTATTTGCAGTACTTCCTTTTTACTGTGAAAATATTAAAAAAAAAAAAAAATTCAATGGAAGTCTATAGAATATTTTTTTTTTTTTTTTTGTACCTGTTGTTCAATTTTTGATATGAAAAAATTGTTTGGTCTGGTTTGTTTTGCAGCATATCAACCTCAATGAGTCATTTAATGCCGACAAAATTTTTATTGCTGGTAATATTTTCTTTTGTCAAAAATCTATTTCTGGTAGTATTTTTCCTTCAAAAATTTATAGCTGGTAATATTTATTTTTTAAAAAACACTGTTGGTAATATTTTTTCAAAAATGTATTGCTGATAAGAGTTTTTTTACAAAGTATTTCTGGTATTAAAACCTATTTTTACACTTTCATAGTGTTTTGACCGCAGTTTGGGTATCAACTATTTGCCCATAGCTGGGACCCTAACAGGTGCTACCACCCCAGGCCAGGATGGACCTGGGAACACCAGCAATTAAGAGGTGGTTCCATGCTCCTCAAAACCTCCTGATCAGAGGCCTTGCTGCTGGATGTAGTTTATCGTCATATTCAGGACAGGAAAAAATTGTTTATGTAAATATACAATCTGCGCCCTTTCACCAACAAGTCAGATCAATCCATGTTGTTTCAATTCCAGTTTGTATTGGTGTACAAAAATTGGGAGAGGTTCAATGTACTTCAACAAAGGAACAGTTTGATTTTGTTTAGCAGCCTATCAACTTCTATGGACTATTTAATGCTAAAATCTAAACATTTTGAACAATTTTATAGCTTTATGATGATGTGATTCTGCATGTCACTGCACAAGCTGTTATAACATCCAAGGTCAGCAGTATGTGAATACACTGGTGCTTGCTATGTTCCACAGGGCCATGATCAATGTCAACAAACAAGAATGACAAATGCTTTTCAAGACACTTGTTTGGTTGAGAAGTAATAAAAAAAATACAGACCCCTATGCACCCACTGCTTGACCATCTCACTGACTCCTGACCACTTCAAAGAACTGCCCATTATATGGATACTAGCTGGGGGACTGACCACCCCTTTCAATCCACTCACGTTCCACCAACCAGAAAGGTGGAACAAGAGACAGCTTTGTGGGGTCAGTTTTTTCAAAAAACTATATTTTTACAGCTGGCTAAAATCCCTAACAAAATTTTGTTTATCAATTCAAAGATGGGCTGCAGACAGGATTCCTGAAAAATCCAGGTCATTAAATTGACTTAAAAGGTAAAAGAGTCTGTGACTGCCTGATGTGTGAGAAATTGTATTGCTACTAAATATATTTTTAATGCAATTGTATGCCTTCAATTACAGATAAAATGTATTGTTGGTAATTTCTTAATATAAAAATGACTTGCTTGTATTTTTATATTTTCATAGGGTTTTTGTTTAGGCATTCACTATTTGCCCATATCTGGGACCCTAACAGGTGCAACTACCCCAAGTCAGAGTGGATCTGGGAATAATAGAAATCAAGGGTCGGTTAACAAAGGAACAGAATGTGAAAATAATGTCATGGCAAGAAATTAAAATTTTGATTGATCTTTTCTGATATATTAAGTTATTTAGTCACAGATTCACTTGGCATATTCTGGGGAGGGTAGATAGATGACACTTGAGACATCTTTGCTGCTACTTCTGTCTTCTCTCATGACAGACTAATGGACCAGATCTTCTCTTAGATCAGCAAGAATCCCATTAGCCTCAAACTCTACATCTTTCTTACATCACTACTCTCATCACATTGCCTTTCTGCCCATCTCTGCATCACAACCTTCAGCTTCCTGACTCTGCTTCACTACATCTCAATAGAGGGCTTGTCGCATCCTAATGGCAATCTTATTTATGACTCTGCCTCGCTATATCTCCACCAATGGACTGTCACCCACAAAAAGGCAAATCATAACTGATGTACTGTCACTCTATCTATATAACCCTACAAATGGAATTCCTTAACTTCTAGCTAAGTGGCACTTTATCTTAAAAGTTTATATTTCTTTATTTATTTCACTTCCCATCTATATCCTTGTGGACAGTGGGGATATGTTGATCTTTTCTTTTAGACTTTACTGCTAGTCATAAAACTCAAGAGCCTTTAGTCTCAGATTAGAGTCCATTTTGAGCTCTTGTGTGTCCTTAATCAATTCAAGCAGGGACAATTATTTGGAAGCTCATCTTCTGACTGATACAAAATATGGGTGTCTTGAAAACCAAATGTTTTCGAAATATATTGTGGATTCTACTTACTGAAACATATCAAGACTATGAATTTTGGTCCATATTGACTGACACTTTCTTTTAAAAGAATTAGTACAGGACTCGGCAGAAATACCTCTCATATAATGGTAAGACATTAGGAATCAATGGTGTATTCATCTAACTAATGTCTAAAAATTATCTGGGAGGTATTTCTGACACACCCTGTATAAAAAGAACAAAATATTACATTTGATTTGGTTCTGGTCTAACTGGTCTGAATAAGCAGTTATTCTTTGCTACTGATGTTCCATTTTATTGGATTCCACTGTAGATATGTTTAATTTATCTTTTCTCAGTTTCATTTTTTTGTTTTCTTAAATGACCACATTTTAGAAAATTATTCACTTGCTGTCTCCTTTTCTACTTGTGAATTTTGTTGGCTCCAATCCAGATAGGAAACATGCCCCTCCCCAAATTTATAGACAAATCATAAAGATGCATGCTGGGATTTCTTCCTAACCAGTAAAATGAATAGCTTCACAATCTTACCTGCTATATTTCTTGTCCTTTCTTATCTTGAAGTCGGAATGCTACAGTCACTTGACTGTATCCCTTTTTTGCATGCTAACACCATTCTTTGCAAACTTTTTATCTTATTACTGTTGGTTTGGTTAGTTTTGTCTTGTATATACATTGTTTGCTTCATATTAGTTTGCCTGTTCTTTTTCTTTCTTTTGTTATTTATTGAAAACTTTGTCACTTTTGCTTGGTGGGTATTTTTGCCAATTATTACAGTTTTCTTTGAAAAAGCTTTGTCAAATTTGAAATGATTATTTTAGACATCACAACAAAGCTCGAGTTAAATATTTAGGTAAGTTCGATATGTTTTATTAAAGTAATTAGATTTATTATAAAAACAGGATTCTGATGTTATGCAAAACCAGAAAATCACTTCTACTTTAATAAAATCATCAAAAATTGATCAGCACTTCACTGCCATGAACAGACAAAAATTAGTTTTATTATTACCACTCATGAGAATAAAAAGTAAAAAGGAAATACGGGCCAGCTAATCAGTTCCGTACCTCGCTCAACAGAGCTAAATCGATGTAAATAGAGTAAATTGTATAATAAACAAAAAACAAAGTTTATTGGTAGGAATAAGAAAAAAAATATTTAAATGGTAATTAGTTGGAGTCCGAATATAAAGTCCTTCAGTTTACAAATAGAATGCTTTAAAGAAAGAATACAGATGGCGTCCAACACTTTTTAGGTGGTAATTTGAGTGGGACTTGCTAAGGATGGGAAAAGCATCTGCACTATAACTAACGGCACAATTATGGCTATTTATAAGGTGTTCTGCGATGGAAGACCTGTACGTATTGGTCAAAATATATATAGATATAAATATATTGGGCCTCCAACTAATTACTATTTAAATTTTTTTTTTCTTCTTCTCACCAATAAACTTTGTCCATTGTTTTTTTTATTTTTTTATTATATAATTTACTTTATTACCTCAATTTAGCTCTTTGAGCAAGGTACGAAACTGGTTAGCTGGCATGTTTTTCATTTTTACTTTTTATTATCATGAGTGGCAATAATAAAACTAATTTTTGTCTGTTAATGGCACTGGTAAAATTTTGTACCACGAAACATAACTTTTTATATATATATATATATATATATATATAATGTGCATGTAAGTAAAATGTCTTTGAAGCATCTACATCTTGATATGACCTTTTTCTCATTATCAGCCAGCAATCTCTTATCCATTGGTTTTGTTAAATTGTTTACTTCAGTAGGTTCAATTTCCAACATGTTGGTTTTAATTACTTCCCATAGGTCTGCTTTATTGTCATTGTTTACCACCTTCTTATAATTTTATCTTCACAATCATTCATAGATTTTCTGTCAGATTCAGATTGATACTTGATGGTGGCCATTCTACTACTCCTCCCTAATGAACCGTTTACACTCAAAAAATTAACTGGTAACTTTAGATACATGGGAAGAGGCATTGTCATGCATAAACACTTCACTTTGAAACTGCAGACTTGTAGCTAAGAAAGTCTTGTCTATGTTATCCTAATAAATGGCACTGTTCAGTTTAACACCTTCATCAATTTGGAATGGTCCCATAATGGTTTGGTCAACAATTCCATCCCATGTCATCACACTGCCATCTCCTCGCTATCTTTTCTTAGACTCAAGCACATCTGCATCAGATAAAATCCATCCTTTGGCTTGTCCATGTGTCACCCAAGATTTGTCTATGAAAATTACTTCAGGAAAGTAAATTTTTGTGTATTTTTTGGTTTAATTTTGAATCTATAAAATATTTGCTTTACTGAGAGAAGTTTGCTTAGGATATTTCTTGACGGATCTCAATTTGGGAAATATTCTACACCTTTTGTGCTGCTTGACTCCATCAATTCTAGTCTGTTCAAAGATCTGAGTACTGGTCAAAAGTGGTTCTTTTGCTATAACTTGCTTTAGTTTGTTTCACTTGAGGAGACAAGTTTCTAAAGCCTTTTCCTTTGCTTCTACTTCACAACTTATATTTTCAAAAGCCCTCTTTATCTTTTGATGGTCTTTGTGAAGCTCCTTTGATACCTCCAATGTGGACATTGCCTCACTCAATAACTTTTTTGATTTCTGTTTTTTAGTATTTGTTAGATCTTTTCTGTTACCCATGTTTCAATATATATACTATGGAAAAAATAGCTTTTATATTTTATATTATTTTTTTAAAATTTGACAAAAGTTGTTTAAAGGAAATTCAAGTTATTGAGGTTTATGTGATTTGCATAATTGCAGACGAACTGTATGTGTTTTCTTGAAGATAACAGACAAGTCTTATATTTTTTAATCCTATTTTTCTTGACAGATTACGTTAACATCAATATATGGAATCTAATCAGTCAACAAGAAAAATTGATTTTTAAAAAAAAAAAAAAATGTAATACACCTAACTTGATTCCAATGATAGCCTAAATGTAAATAGTGTAAATAATAGACATAGTCTGTTTTCAACAAAAATTGTTTGAATAAACATTTGCTACCAACACACGTGTGCACACAAGAGGTAGTACTGAAAAATCATCAGCCCAACCCATTTCTCAAAATCAAAACAAAAGTGTTTCAGACAGGGCTTTTCAGCACCCCCTTGTGTGTGGACATGTCATTCAAAGCTCTCTTTATTTAAATGAAGTTAAAATTTAAATTGACTTCACATTCTGGATATTCATTACTGTTTTAATTTAATGAAAATTGGATTTCTTGCAATTGTCAATCATATATCGCATTCTAAATTCTTTTTGCAATCTGTAATTGAAAGCCATTTGGCTTTGCTTTTCTCTCTCTCTCTTATTCTCATGGCAACCCGAGATCTGATAAATCTTCCACAAATTGTTTTCTTTAATCTAATTTTTCCTACTTTTAATCACCTGTAGACAAAGTTACAATTCAATATTTTTTTATTTCTTTGACAGTAGTATCATAAAAGTGACAGTTTATTTTATATATTCATTAAGCTCCTTCCTTCTCATTTAATTAGCTGAAATTTTGCTATTGTCACATGATTTTTATAATTACTTCTTTCTAGAATTGACTGTTTTCACAAGCTTGTATTTCATGGGTTTGTTACTGCCAGATCAAAATTACATTCTAAGCAAATAAAATAAAAAAAACATTAGCCCATTATGGTGAGGTCTGTCAAGAAGGTCTGAAGCCATTTTGAATATCTCTTCAGCTGATTGTGCAGCCTTGGCAACCAATCGGAAGGGACCATACTGCTCATGTGACACCATAGTGAACTTGTATAATGTGTAACCATTGCATTAGCAATGATGTATTGTCTAGGTCTTTAGCAAAATATTTAGTCACTCAAGTTACTCAACTTTCTAGCTCCCTGAGACTTTTGCTAAAACTAAAATTACCATTTGAAAAGATTTTAGAAGGTAGACAAAATTAATGAAATCTACAAGGTAGCTGATGGTAAATATGATGAACGTTGTGGATAGTTTTGAAATGTAAAGTCCCAAAAGGAGTACTTTAAGGAGACTTAAACACCATTGCTCCAGAGAGACCATTTTAATATTAAATGGTTGTTCATTTTCCAGACAGATTTTTTTTTTTTTTTTTTTAATGGAGTACATATGATTGAATGATAGATGTTTGTAAATTACTTGCTGGGTTTTAACTTTTCACTTTTTTTTAGTAATATTTTGGCAAATACACTCTTCGGTCTTTCTCAGAAACTTATGTCAATTTTTTAGAATTTTACCATTTTCTTTTCCTTCACTTTATCTTTTGGATGTTAATGTGAAGAAGGAAAAGACTGATCTGTAAATTCTGCAAAGGTGGAAAATAAATCTACCAAAACAGATTTAAAGATAATGACAAAGCTGTAAAATTCTCAAATAATAAAAATACTTCATCTGGGAACTTGAGAAAATAATGGGATATTTGTTTTACTTTTAACTTTACTCCAATGTAAGTTTTATTTCAGTGGATCTATTTGTTGAGTCTCCTTGAAAATATTTCACCAATATTTATCTGAATTATTATGTCTTTCTATTCAGGTTAGCATTCTCATTTTCAGTATTATACTTGCATTTCAGCTGTTGTAAACCCCCTCGATTTTCATGTCTCTGTACTCTGTAGACTTCTTGGGATTTTGAAATGAACCTCCTATTTAAACAATGTAAATGGATGCTCATTCTGCTTCCCATGCTTTGGGGAGATAACTAATGTCAGTTAATTGTCTTTCTGACATAAATTTTTTATCTGAAATTTCTAATTGAATATGGAATCCATTTTTAATATTACTTTAAAATGATTTTTTCTTTTTACCCCTTTATATTGCTAGTTTAAACAAAAGCAAATTTAATTAATGTGTGAGAAACTGATGGAAACGTGATTAATTAACGAGAGTTTAATTAATAAATTTAATCGACTTTTCTCATGTCTCTGGAATTTGCTTTGTACTATTCTTCCTACTTTTCATCTCAAGTAGAACACCAGCCCAACAAATTTGTAGGCCCCATTTTGAGGGTGTGTATAAAAAAGGGCCATGATTCATGACTGAGAACTCTATAAAAAAAATAAAGAAAAATCTGGTAAATAGCAGAAATAACAAATTTTTAGGCTCAGAAAATAACCTGGCTTTGATTTCAATATCATGAAATTGATATTTCTTTTGCTTAAAAGTTTGGTTCCTTTATATCTTAATGAATTAAAACCTTTTTGAAAAGTCTATGCATTCTGCATGAGTTTCATTAAAAGAAATTTAAGATTTACATAAATTCTTTGCAATGCTATAATGCCAAATAGAGAAGGGAAGAATGTATGGCACAACCAATCTTCCAAGTGGAGACAACTCTGTATATATAAAAAAATAGGTATCTTTATGCCAGAAAACAGTTTATTGCACACAGTGAAATTTGGCTACCATTTTCTTATACAAAAACAAGAGAAAATTGCTAAAAAGATTTATAAAAGTCTTTTGGCTTTGAATAAAGCCTGCTGAAAAAAAAAAAAAAAATAGATGCCAAAATATGTTTTTATATACACACACACACACACATAAAAATATATATATATATATATATATATATATATATATATATATATATATATTAGGAGGCATGGTAGAGTAATGGATTGTGGCTTGGATTGAGGAATCTGAGATCCAATTCCAGTCAAATTCATTGCAGTCACTTACGTATTAATACCCTTGGAAAAGGTATGATTCCGTCTTTCCCCAGCATCTATGGGTAAATAGCAGGACAGATTAGGTCCTATAGCTTTGAGTGGCAACCAGTCTAGGAGAAGGACAACTCTATTCAAAAACTGTGGAGGGTTGTTTGGGGAACTTGTGGCATGCTGTCCACCAGTTCTCTGTATTCAGTCTGGCTGTTGGTTCTAAGAAATGAGTTTCTTGATCCTCATATGTAAAAAAAAAAAACAACAGGAGAGTCCTGTGTGTGTGTGTATATATATATATATATATATATATATATATATATACACACACACAATCCATTGCTAAAGATTCTGGTAAAATGATCAGCTCCATGTACTGCACCAGTCAGTACCTGATACCTCATGCTATGCTATAACTCTTCAGACCAGTTAGAAAATGGAGTACTCTTGCCATATTTGGTGGAAGCTGCCCAGTCTTCACTTTCCAGTCTTCATAGTTCAAAAGTGTCTCTGAATCCCTGCTAGAGAAAAATTTTCCAAGCCCTCTCTTGCAGGTAGATATAGCGAGTCTCTCACTGCTTTATCACTACTTCCATGGAAAGTGCTCAAACAAACAAATACTGCATGGTTCCACCAACTCTAACCTTCATGGCTAGGAACTGCCATGCCACTTACATGGTAGTAAGCCACCCACATTCTATCATCAAGAAGTTCCACTCAAACAGCTTCTTACCATGAACCACTGCCCTGTTTGACAGACTCCCAAGAGTCTCTCTCTCGATATTTAATATCCCACCCACGAGGAATATATGTGCCACAAGGCCGAGTTTAAAGTGGGTTTCTCCGAGCCCGGTGGCTCGGCCAAAAATATACCCTTTGAACACGCCTAGACGGGTTCAGGGCCTGTCTACCTCCCCGGACGAAACCTTGCCCTTCGGCAAAGCTTCGTCGGGTCCCTCTCTGGCAAAGCAGAGAGTTCAACAGATGTCGAGACTATATCTCGACGTTTCTCAGTAATTTTCTCAAATTTTCTCTCTCTCTCTCTCTCTCTCACTCACTCACTCACTTACTCACTCACTCACTCACTCACTCACACACACAGGGTGTATCAAAAATACTTTTACAAACTTTGAGGATAGGTTCCACACACCAAGACAAGGACAAAAGTTCATGTAAACATATATCTGCAAATCCTTCATTGAAGAGACAAAAAACAGATTTGCAGTTTGTATAATAAACCATCAGCATAAGTTCTCTCACAGTGATCAGAGGGTGAAAAATCCTGCACACATTGTAAATGATATGGATAGAGAAGCTGCTCTTGAAGTACCCTCCATGTGGTACTATGAGATGTATGATCTGCTAGGGCCACTTGAGATTGTCTCTAACAACCTGCAAAGTTTGTTCATCATGGACAGGCGTAAGAACAGTTTTCTTCAATCCATAATGTGTGGTTCTACAGATCCTGTCTTGGCCATGTAACCATAAACAGCAGGAAAGTTTTGATGACTCAGCTGCCTTCGCTCTGGAAACACAATCGGATACAGCTGTGCAGCCTCATGTCCATTACCATTCGCGCGGCCATATGTAAAAATCATATTTGCCTGCTCACAATATATGAATATCCTGCCATTGTTAAATGGAACACTTTTCAGTTAACTCGTGCTAAACATGTTAAAGGTTAAAGACAGACTATTCACAAATGTACATGAATGACAAATAGTACCTGGAGATTGAGTTCATTCATTTGAATGATGCATGTAACATTTCTAAACATTTACAACAGTATGCCTGTCCACATTCGCAATTTAGAAAAATTCTTGTTGAAAATACATCTATACTTTTTCATGAAAATAATAAACGTAAACTAAAAATTCTTGAAGCTATCTATATTGAAAAATTGAAACCAAGCCTTGATAAAATTAATTCTGAATAATGCACAAATGTTTTAAAGTGTTTGCAGTAGATAGTTTAAAAATATTTGTTTTAACTAATAGCTTTAAATAGTTTTTTAAAAAAAATAAACATCTTAACAACTTAGTTATCTTCCTTGAAGTTAGTGCACAAGTATGCTTACATCATAAAATTTAAAAATCATACAGTAAATAAATTAAGCATTTTTCACTTTGTAAATGAAAAATTTAATTTTCAGATAAACACAACAAATTTATCTTTTATAAAGCAAGACCCTGAAGATGACATTTTGTTAATGTTGAAAGTACTTGGAATAAATGAATATGCATCAATATGGTAACTTCTAATAAATATACTAAGAAGCTTGTCCATGAATATGAGAGTATCATATTAAAAATAAGTAGACAAAACTTGTTTAAATTATTTAATGAGACATGTCTTAATAAAAACAAGCTGCCAAAACACATGCAATATATATATATATATATATATATATATATATATATATATATATATATACACACACACACGCAGTAGCATCCAAAATTAAGGAAAAAAAATTAAAACTTCGATATATCATAAGTCCAATTTTTCTGAAATTTTCACTAAATGTAGACAAAAGGCAGTTGTTTTAAATCTGTAAGTTATTTGGAATGATACAGAAAGAAAAAGCTATAATTCATTTAATTTTTTGCTCAAATATCAAGTGTCCAAAATTAAGGAGCAAATCAGGGAAATATTTGAGAATAACCCACATGATCTGAATTTCTGATAAGCGAGGTTAAAATAAAGACTGTCTATCACCACTACGTCATTTTCCAACATGGCAAACCAAAAAAAAGTTGATAAGTCTCTAAGAGCTAATGTTGTCGAACTGCAAAAGGAAAATCACACAATTGATTAGATTGCTGAACAGGTGAAGCATTCCAAAAGTGTAGTGATCCGAATTCTGAAACTACAAAAACACTGGTTGTTTAACCAGTCCAAACAAGATGGGTAGAGAAGACAGAATCATTCAACACCTAGCACTACAGCAGACGTTTCACTAGAGATTTCAAATGACATTAATGTGTCTTGACAAACTGTGTAGATACTTGCAAGAAATATGGGTTTATACAAGGTATCCACAGAAGCTCATAAGCAAAAAGAACAAGGCAGCAAGATTGGAATTTACAAAAAAAACATGCATTGTGGTCAGAAGAACAGTGGTCCAGTATATTTTTCAATGGTGATAGTAAATTTAATGTATTTGGTTCTGATGGAAAATGGCATGTAAAAAGACAGTGACAAAAGGTCAAGTTCAAAGTGCACCAAGAAGACAGTCAAGTTTGTCAGAGGCGGTGTGTTTGTTTTCATTATGTTTTCAAGTTTGGATAAATCACTGCTTATACACTTACATAATAGAGTTAATGCTATGTACAAGAATTTGTTAGAAGAACATGTACCAGTATTACAAAATTCTGGGTATGAAAATCCTGTGTTCATGCAGGATAATTCTTTCTGCTATCAGGCATAGTACATTATTGCTTATCTGAATAAGCAAGAAATAAACGTTATGGATTGGCTAACTCAAAGTCCTGACATGACTCCCATAGAAAATTTATGGAAGACTTTGTCATGGCTAGTAATCCATCAAATGTCAAAGATCTATGGGAAAAATTACAAGAGGAATAAACTAAAATTACATTTGACAAATGTCAAAATTTAGTGAATTCTTGTGGATGCCAATATGCAGCAATGATTCAAAACAAGGCTTTTAGCAGTAAATATAAGACTTTTTCTATTTTGTTGTCCAATTCTTTTTTATTAAAAACATTGTTTTGTTACTTAATTTTGGAGACTTGATATTCAAGTAAATTAAACCACAACTGAACTGCCATTTGTCTACATTTAGTGAAAATTTCAGAAAAAGTGGACTTTTGAAATATCGAAGCGTTAATTTTTGTTCCTTAATTTTGTGGGGATGCTAATGTATGCACATATACATTTTATATATATATATATATATATATATATATATATAATTTGGTTACTTGCTATGAGAAAAGTTTGATAGAGCTGAGATTCTCCACACTGGTGCCAAGCAAGAGAATTTTCTCTTTGTAAAATCATTTCTCTTAATGTTTTGGTCATTTATTTTCCTCCTCATATTCTTAGGAAAGTTACTTCCTAAATTTAGGCCCTGCCATACATAAAACTCTTCATCATTTGCTTTGGAAAACATTAATTTCTTTTTTATTACCAGTATAACAGGCTATAAAAGTTTTTTTAAACAGATGTTTTTTTGCTGTAGAGCAATGGTTAACAAGCTAATCTTGCCCCTATTTTCTCATTCCACCAGCATTCCCTCCTTGATATACTATTAAATTTAACAGTAAATACTGCTTATTTATTTAACATATTCTGGTACAGTTACATCAGGTATTTTATGAATTTCCAATGTTCAATCAATTGTTAACTGGAGCAATGAATGGCTTGTAAATTTTATCACCTCCAAAGCAAAACTGTAGATATCTTCCAGCTATAGAGGAATGTGAAAAAATGTTCCCTCTGAATGATGAAGTCTTTTAGCATCAATGAAACATTATTTAGTTTAAAAGAAATCTTTACTTTGAGCAAGAAATGATATTTGGCACTTTTACTGATTTGAGTCACTAGAAAAATTGATAATCTTCTGTTTGCAACTTTGGATTGTGGTGGAAAGAATGCACATTAAATCAGGCATTTATGGATACAATGTTAAGAGTAACAATATTTTTTCCCTTTCTGTTGCCAAGCTCTAGAAAGAAAAGAAAGAAATTTTTGCTGTTTATATGTAAGGAGCATCTGCTAACTTGCCATATGTCTGGACTCATAAATTAACAACCATCATGGCTGACTTAGAAACCATAGAGTTGAATATGATACATTAGGGTTTGTTCTTAAGTTATAAAAATAAGACCTACTCCTTAAAGGAAAATAAAATGGCATCTTTGTACAATAAAAAAAAATTGATTCAGTTCCAAACTTTGTTTAGTTCTTGCACCAGAAATATCTGGTAGTTTTCAGTGAGAATCAAGTGAGAATGATTTTTCAATACCCTTTCAATTCCCATCTTTTCTGACAGTGTGGTAGGGAGACCTCAACTCTGGTAATGTCCTCAGTATTTTTCCTGATTTTATTAATGCTGTCATCTAGATGATTTCAATTTTCTAATCTTTTTGAAAAACTCTTTGTAACTGCTTCAAATGTGCTCATATTGATGTGTATGACTATTGCCCTGCCACAGTCTCTTACTCTTTTCAATTTCCCAATTGGACAAATGAGAATTTCTTGACTACAATGACTAAATTTAATCAGAAAAGTCCTACAGGATTCTACTTCTCTATGACAGCTCCCAATTTAACCATACTTATTAGTTATATATACACACACACCAGTAAACAGCAGGGTAAAATCTTATTTATTTGCATAATTCCCATTGGACCACCACTCATACCAAATTATTATTTTACAAGTTATTAAATATGTCCTTTGGATGTTAGTTTATACTGACACCTCTTTTTTTCCTATATTGTGACTATTTTGCTTAAATATATTTTCTTGATTTAAGATGAAAACGTGAAAATTTTCCTACACATTTCAGTGAAATTTTCAGTTTACAAAATTATAATTTTTAATTATATGGAAAAACAAAATCAGTTTAAACTTGACACCAAGAGGATATAGGTTAAATGATAACTTATTTCAACTCTTTCATACTTAGAAATTTTATTAAACTCTTCAATTTAAAACTATAAACTTTTTTCTTTATCTGTTTTGAAAATGTATTAATCACTTTTCTTTTTTTTTTTTGTACTTTGTTTTTGGAAATAATTTTCTTATTGATGTCTACATATCAAATGTAGCAAAAAGCGGTCATAATGAATAGTCCATCGATCTGTCTGCAAGTTGTTTATTATATAGTATAAGGAATTTTCCCAGCTGTATGTGTGCATGCTCGGCAGTGAGAGTAGAAGGAACGAAACCCGAGGCTCAAAATAACTGCCCAAATGCTTTTATTTTTGGTTGAGAGAGAGTGCAAAATAGTTGTTTTTTGGCAGGATGAAAAAAGTAGTACTTCCCAGTTAACAAAGTTCTTGAGTAATTGTTTTGTAGAGAGATTTCCCCACTAGTTCCAATGGAAGGAACAAAAAATTGGAGCGTGAAACTACTTGGACTGGCCTCGTCTTCTGCAGCAAGGATTGTGTGAAGGCCTTCAAGCTGGTCTTGAAGGTAGAGACTGCTGAAATGGAAAAGAGGCTGAATAGGGCTTGGTCAGTGTTTTCATGTGTTCTGATTACTTCCGTTGCTGCTGCAACTAAATTGAGCAAAGTAAGGGAGACCCCACATGCCACAATAACCAACAAGTGAGATAATTTCCATAATAGACTCAATTGACTCTCTACAGCTGAAACTGTACATTGCTGAGAAGAGAGTGGAATAGTTTCTTCCCATTGCCTTCCCCATAGTTATTTAATTCAGAGTTCTCCTTCTGTCTACTCTATTTTACTCATAGTTGTGCAGGGGGCAAAAAGAGATAGATTCAGGTCTTTATCAAGAGCCCTAGAACATACTGAAATTTGAACTTGGTTCACAGATTTCATTTTTCTTGCTACTTGCATCTCCTTGAAGAATAGAATCTCTGTTAATTAACAGCTTAGCACAGAAATTTTAATTGAGGATAAGAATTCCAAAGTTTTGTCAGAAAGTGTCACAATTGTGAAACTCTTCCCTAAAAAAAATTAAACCCATTCTCAACATGCTTCTGAAAACAAGACTTGAATCTTGAACTTGTGAAAGGGTCAAAATTGTTTTTGTGATTGATTTGAATACTGAGTAATGATTTTAGAATATAGTTTCTTCCCTTTTTCAATATTTCACTTTATTCTAACCTACCAATTTTGTTGATATAAATTTAAATGCTAAGAATTTTAATACTTTTTTTTTATTAGGATTTGACTGCAACAAAATAAATAAAAGGCTTGTTTCAGAGTTGATCACATAATTCTAAAACTAAATGTTGATGAACCCTAGCATATCATAGATTGGATTTGTTAAATATGAAAAGTGATTTATGCAGTTTATATATAAAAAATGTGCAAATTCTGCTGATAGTAAAATAGAAAATTAATTTTATTTTAAAGTGCCATTTTTCTTATTTTTGTATTTATTAAACATAATTTTTTTTTAACAATATCTCCTTCATTGGATATGAAATCTGGGTATCGAGCCATTTTGATTATATCTAGCACTAGTTGTGCAGCCTTGATACAGTTTGGTGACCAATAAGAGAACTTATTGTACTTACATGTAAACTCTCTCATTCTCACAGTAGGGGGTAGGTCTTCAGTCATGAGACAGGTGCCTTTTAATATGTTTGTACCCATTGCATTTGCAATAATCAAGCAAATTGATTTTTCAAAATTTCCTTGGATTTCTCTTCTGGAATGACATTGAATCCTCTAGAATAGAATTGAATCTCTTTGCATAGAAGCCATCTCTAGGTTACTTCATGTGCCTGAGATTGCCTTTCCTTATCCTCTGTGTTGACCTTGTGACCTATTGAGCATAGTAAATATTCACATCACTTAGTCTATTCCTGTGAAATTCCAAGTTCATTGTCAATCCTGTCCTCATTAATGATTGCCACCAACTATTAATGTCAATAGTTGATTCGCTTATTGAATTATCTGAGCATAGTATGTGTGCAGATTCTTTCAATGTATCTCTTATTCACCAACAAAACCACAGTGATTAAAATGCCCATCCCTAACAAAATTCCAAATAGAATTAATAAAACTAGTAAACAGGTATAAATGCAGGGATAAGAATTTTCTTCTCTACACTTCACGTTATAAACTTTTTTCACTATTATCAGCTTTTCAACTTCCTCTTTTGCTGTTCTGGATTTGTTTTTGAGGTATTGGCTTCTTTCATGTTATGAAGGCATTTTTTTTCTGTGATTTGATGCAACTGGGCTTTCCTCTCTCAATTCTGTTGTTCCACATTTATCATTTTCCACTTTGCTTGACATTATCTTGTGCTTATTGATTTTACTATTAACCTTTGGCACCTCCAGTTATTGCCATTTTCCTGCAATGTATAGAACAGAATAAAATTTCCCTTTTTTATGCTTTCTTTATTCAAATTTACTCTTATCTTTTCCCAGCTGATCAGTTGATATCCAAATCAGTATTGTCTGCTATCTTTAGGAATGTAGGTCAAAAAATAATTCACTCTTTCATACCAGCTGGAAGTACTTTTATACACATTCATGCTTACAAACATTTGTCTTGTCCAAGGGCAATATCAAGTTACACAAAACAAAATCCTTCTCACCTTTCTTTCTGGCAGATTAGAAAAGTTTATAATTTCTTTCCAGCAGATTAGCAAAGTTTATGATTTCTGTTTTTTTTTTTTTTTTTTTAAGTAGTCATTACCAAACTTTTATAACCGAATATTATTGTAACTTAGTGAGCTCAATCCTTGTTTATTTTAGTAAATGCTCTACTATTAGAGAAATAGTTACCAAACTACTTGTAATGTTATTGTCTTGTACAGACTAATAAAAACATGTGCCTGAAGCTTTTGGATATAATTTCACTGCTGGATTTGTCAATCACTGTCAGCCAGTGGGTGTGTTACTCTGAATGTGAACTGAGGTTGTATGAGAGATTTCTGGGTGGTTGTTTATATACATATCATGTGGTTCTTTCCACTATGTCCAACTGTTGGAGTCAGCCAATAACGTCTTGTGGGGTGCAGATCTGCACTTGGTGGCAAGGTGGTCATCTGTCAGGTTGACCCAACAATGCACCTGGCCTCTTTGATGGACAATAAATAAAAAGTCCACCCTGTCATCATCCAGAGTCAAACACTACATATTTTTACAGAACTGATTACTACTGTAGTGAGTTAGATTTCTGTTGGGTGCTCTATACTTGTGTCCTTTTGCCAAGGACAGCTAAGCTTATTAAATATCAAGTGCACTGAGTGGCAAGCCAGTTTCTGTTATGAGTTTGAATAATATGGTGCCCTCTCTACATTTGTGGCCTGGCTCCAGTTTCACTAAATGTCTGAGTGCCTTCACCATCAGCCACATCATGTTGAAACACTGATTCCTGTATGATCACTAAAGTTAACTGATCTTGAGCCTGATCAGTGTTTAAATGGGTGACTACTCAAGAATACTAAGTGCTGAAAGTTTGGATGTGTGGGTGGTGTAATGGATAATGGCTCTGTATAGTTAAATGGAGAGCCGAGTTCCAATTCTAGTTCTACTTATGCACAAATGCCCTTGGAAAAGGTATAAATTCACCTATTCTCCCTCCAGCTATGGATTAATTAGTAGGACTTGTTTCACTAAACCATTATCCATTACAAAACTGAAGAGTTGATAAGCTGTAAAAAATGAATCAAACAAACCTCATCATGACTGATACTCAGCTTCACAAGAGCGTCTCTTTGTGCCTTCTTGGTCTCATGTTTTCCACTGACCTGAGATGGAACGACTACATTGAATCAATAGCTACATCTACCATGAGGAAAGTTGATTCTATGTCATGCCAGGTTTTTCTTGTCTGAGTCCATCCTTCAAATCTATCATTCGTCCTTGTATTGAATACTGTTGCCATATAATGTTTGGTGCCCCCACTGTTCATCTTGAGGTTCTTGACAAAATCCATATGCAATGTGATAGGTCCTGACCTTGCATCTCAACTCCATTCACTTTCTCAGAGATGTGATGTGGCTTCCCTCTATCTTTTTACAAATGTTTTCATGGTAACTGCTCTGACAAGCTGTTTTCACTGGTGCCCAAAGTGCATGAATTTAAGGGTGCTATTAGGTTGGCATCTCAGTCCCACCCTTTTACTGTCAAAACAGTTAAATGTAGCTGTCTATTCTACTGCAACAGCTTCTTCTCTTGAACTTCCTGGCATTGGAACTCTCTTCTTATTTGCTTCTCTGATAACTATAATCTTCAAAAATTTAAATGTAATGTCAATCAACCTCTTCTGATGCCTTACATGACAGGCTACCACTACCATACCAACTTCTGCAGTGTTGAATTGTTTCCCTTTGGAAAGTCTGTGGACTTCCTAGATCTCTGTGTCACTAATCTTAACTCTTCAATCCTCTCCTCTGATTTCTTGATTCCTGGCTATCTTCCTCTCTTTAGGAGAGGATTCTTATGTCCACATGCATGGTCTGGGAGTTTGTCCATAAAAATCTCTCACTAGCTAGAGTATTTGCTTGAATTTCCAAACCATTCTTACATATGTCTCTGCCTCTCTTTATTAAACTCGGTCAACTATCTCTTCTTTTTCTACCATTTCCCTTCCTCTCCTGACTGTAGTGTGCTAGATAGTATTTCTGATAATATAGACCAGGCCATCTCCCTACACCCATTTGCAAATATATTTGTTTGGTGACTTTAATGGCCATCATGTCAAGTGACTTAAGCACTGTCACCGACCTTGCTGGCATCCAAACCCTGAACTTCTCAATCTCTCACACAAGTTGTAGACTTCCCCACATTTCTTCACTAACCATGATGGACACACTTCTCTTCTAGATATCTTTTTCACATCTATCTCTGACTCCTGTCATAGTATGCAGCTCTGCCCTCTTGGCAACTCTGATTATGTGGTAGTCTGTAAACATCTCTCTCCACTCACCTACCAGCCAAGAACCTTCAACCTATAGAATATCTTTCTGTTATCAATGAGCAGATTGTGATTCATTCTGTGATTTCTTTCATGACATCCCTTGGAATGTAGTTTTCATCCTTTTCAAATATGCACATCTGAGGACTCCTCCTGGGTGAAAACTGGCATCAATGCTTTCATTCCAGCAAGGAAATAACAAGTTAAATCACATTCATTTCCTTGGTTCTGACCTGCATGCTTGCACACTCTAGCTGACATAAATCACTTCTTCCAGTTGTACATGAGTGACATGTGTAATTGCAACAGGCATCTTGTCTTTCCTCATAATGAGTGCAAGTGGGTCCTCAAAGAAGTGAAGTTACTGTTTGCTGATAGAATGAAACCACGGATTACATCTCACAAGTTTGGTCCTAGAGATTATTGGCGGTTCTGCAAGAATGTGATGAACAGCAGCAAATCGTCAATCCCTCCTCTGTTCAATGAATTCAAAGTTTTGATATCTACAGCAGATAAGGTAGAATGATTTGCTCAGAAATTCTCTTCCAACTCAACGCTGACTTATTTGGAGTAGTCACATCTGATTTCTCTACCAGAACAGGCTCTACTGAGTGATATGCACATAACGCCATCACTGGTCTTAGACATCATTTCTAAATTAGGCTCCCATAAGGCAAGTGGAGATGATGGGATCCCAGCTGTTATCTGGCTTCAGTTCTCTCCAAACTCTACAATTATTGTCTCACTGCTTCCTGCTTTCCAGCTTGTTCAAAGTACTCCTCTATAGTTCCTGTTTTTAAGAACTCTGGAGAACCTTCTGACCCCTCTATTGCCATATTAGTCTCCTACTGCTTTTCAGCAAAATATTCAAGACTTTAATTAATGCTGAATTGGTTAAGCATTTTACCTCTTATAACCTACTCTTTGACAAACAATATGGCTTACATTTTGCCAGATCTACAGAAGATTTAGACCTAGAATCCTGTCTCAAAAACAAATCAGAGTTGACAAACTTGGCTGCTGCTCTTGAAAAGGACCTCCAGTCAGTGGTTAGGGTTAGAAAATGGCTTGTAAATTTTAACGCCTCCAAAACTAAACTGATCTCATTTAACCACCATAGAGAAAGTTTCCTGCCTGCCATCAGCAGGGCTGATGCTAGACTCCTAGTGAGAAACACACTATGCCTTCTTGGCCTAATGTTTTCAACTGACTTGAAGTGGAACGACGACATTGAATCAATAGCTGCATCAACTGCAAGAAATTTGGGTCACTGTGTCGTTCCAGAAGGTTTTTCTCAAGAGACTCCATCTTGCATCTGTCTATATCTCTGGGATGAGGTATTATTATTATTTACATTATTTGGACTGTTATCCTCATCTTCATTGCCATATTCACAATGTTTCGGCCATTGTATGCTCTGGCCTTCAAGGACACATGGCCCAGTGGGTAAAGATATTGATTAAATTCAATGACTGGTGCTCCTGCTATTCATTTCAAGTTTCTTGACAAAATCTGAAGAATGATCTGCAATATAATCAATCTTGACCTGTCATATTGACTTTCATCACTTTCTCACTGATTTGACATGGCTTCCCTCTGTCTTTTTTCTACAAATATTTTCATGGCAACTGCACTCCTGACAAGCATATTTTTTTTTCTTTCTTCCTGGTGCCCCAATTAGATAAATTAAAGCTTGCCGCTAGATTGGTATTTAGGTCCCATGCTTTTACTGTTGAAAAAGTTAAATGTAATCACCACTTCTACTCCAAGAGTTTCTTTTATCACACTTCTTGCCTGTGGAAGTCCCTTCCTCTAACTTGCTCCTCTGATAACTACAATCTTCAAAAATTTAAATGCAATATCAATTGCCATCTTCTTGAATCCCACACAGTTTTTTTTCCTCAATCCCCTTTATAACCAGTCTTTTCTCTCACTTTTACTCTCTGTAACCTCCTGCATACTTGTGGCATTCCCACCTTGCAATTGTCATGAGAACAAAATTTGCTAGAGGGTGCCTCATTCTATCAGCAAACAAAGACTATAGCCTCTTTGAGGGCATGTTTGCAATTATTACGTGCAAACACAGTATTTCAGAGAAGGCACAAAAGCTTTGATGCTGGCTTTAACACAAGAAGAATCCTATTAGTTTCTTTTCTTGCACTTCTCGCCATTGGAACTCTTTGGATTTCTTACTTCTCTGCCTCCTACAATCTTCAAAGCTTTAAATGCAATGCTAATGAAAGATGAATGAAAGAACTCATTATACATATGCGCACGCGCACACACACACACACATACACACAGAGGATGCAATGAGTCAATTGTTGCCATTTTATATTTTTAATTTCATGCATGTGCGTTGTTTGTTTTTGATTTTGTTGACAGCATGGTATAATATAGTCAGTTGTGCAACATCTATGAGAAAAAGCATCATGATGCAATTCGCTCAGCCAGTAATTTGGAAATGTACTGCTCGGCATTCCTGCCGGAAGCTCCAATATGAACATTTTAGATTGTTTGGGTGTCAATCTGAGGATAGTGCAGGGGATTTGGAAGGAGTTGGATGAGTTTAATGGTGATTACAAAAATGTTTGGAGTGATGGTGATGTTATGCCTCCATTCATCTTCCCACACTGCATCAAGTGCCTTGAGAAAGTAGTGCTGTCCTGGATCAAGAGGGTGGCTGCTGGAAGCCCTTGTGTCACAAAATAACTGTTGGCTTGCTGTGTCCCCCCCACCAAAAAAAAAATTACAGAGCATTATGAAAACCAAATATCCAGTTAACATCATGGTGTTTGGAGTGTTCACTAGTGATGGCATTGTTATGCCTCCATTTATTTTTTTCACAGGGCCTCAGACTCAACACAGAGACTTACATCACTACAATTGCCTTGAGGAAGTAGTGCTGCCTGGGGTCAAGAGGGTGGCTGCTAGAAGACCCTATGTTTGGCAACAGGACTCTGCACCATGCCACACAAGCAGGCAAATACAGTCATAGCGGTCAGATAATTTCTGCAACTACATCACCCTTTACAATCTGGCCACCTAACTCCCCAGACTGCAACCCCCTTGATTATGTGTGGAGTGCAGTTGAGTGAGCAACCAACAAAACTCCTTGTAACACCAAAGATGGACTTAAGGCAAGGATTATGGCAGCATTCACCAACCTAAACAAGGTGACCATCCAGAAAAGTTGCAGGAGATTTGGAAGTCGTCTGGAGGCCATGGTTGAAACCAATGGCGATTTTATTGAATAAATTTACTCTTTAGCATTTCAATGTATTTTTGTGTAATTTTGGTAAATATCTGTTAAAATGAGATGTCAGTGTTATTTTCCTTTTTGCATAGTTTAGACAATTTATCCATTGCATCTTGTATGTGTCTGAATACCAGAGGACTAATACTTGAGAAGTAATTGCTCCATGAATTTATACAACAATTTATCCATCCCACTGTGTATGCATATATGTGTGTGTGTGTGTATATATATATATATATATATATATATATATGCACACACAAATTCTGTTTTATAATTCAATATTTCAGAGAATTTAATATTTTGCAGTAAAATTTATTAAACACGCTAAGAATCATTTTACCTTTCCACAATTACTGCAAGATGAATATTATTTCTTTGTTGTCACCAGATTGCAGATTTCTGTCTTTCTATTACCTTTTCCAAACATTCTGAGACATTCTTTTGTCTCAAGACTCTATTATTAGTTCTTACGTGCAGTGCCAAACCTTTCTACTTAGGACATGTGGTGTGAGGAGGGGATGGTAATTTACAAAATATGAAGAGAATTTATTCTTTATTTTATTTACTTGCAAGAATCTATAAATGGAATATTGAGTAGAACCAAAAAGAAAACAATCAAGATGGTGCCAACCATTTCCCAATAATCTTAAATATTACATCTGTCCCATAATAGTGGTTGCATTTAGTATATATGTGTATGCAAATGTAACAGTGATTTTTGGGGGAAAAAATTCTAATTCATACTTTATTTTGAAGTTTGAAAAACACAAAACTAAAACTTTTTTTTCTTTTTGATAAAAGAATTCTCAATGTATTAATTAAACCCAAGGAAAAGAACGACGTTTTCTACAATCCCCTTCAGTTAAGATGTAAGTCGATGAAAATATCAGTATAACAAAATTTCTTCCACTCACAAAACCAAAAAAAAAAACCAACAATCTAGCCAAGTTGTTGTACAGACTTTTAGGCTATAATCTGCAACTGATGTTTGCTCAAGATAATTATTGATCAGCTGTCAGTGCTAAATAACAAGGTAATTATGTTTTTTTTGTCAAAACTCTGTAAAACAAAAACAAAGAAATAGTATTTACCTACATTCTACCTTTTCTTGAATATTACAAATCCCAGTATTTAATCATCCAATTTTACTTGTTTAGTGCAGAATGTAACTGAAGTAGAAGATTTGTTTAAAAGTCAGTGAGCAGCAATAAACCATGAAACCTTGCCCCACCCACACACCATAGCCACACACAAAAGAAAGCCGGTTTTGAAAATTTTATAAAGACAAAATACTAAGAGACAAAAACACATTGCTAGATAGGAAAAGGTTCGAAGTTATTAAAATAAATGAACATTCTTTTCAATCATATTCAAATGCTTCTTTTTATTTTTGCTTTTATTTGTTGTTTTTGCTTTTTTTGTCGTCATTGTTTTTGCTTTTTTTTTGTCGTCGTCGTTTTTGCTTTTTTTTTTTTTTTAAATCGTTTTTTTTTGCTTTTTTTGTCGTCGTCGTTTTTTTTTTTTTTTTGTCGTAAATCGTTTTTGCTTTTTTTTTGTCGTCGTCGTTTTTGCTTTTTTTTTTGTCGTCGTCGTTATTGCTTTTTTTTTTTGTCGTCGTCATTTTTGCTTTTTGTATAAATTTGTATGAGCCCTTAAAATAGCCACACCACAAGAAAACTTGTTTTGTGTCCTGCAATTTGTGAAGTGTAACCTTAAAATAATAAACTTTGAACCTTTTCCTATCCAGTAATGTGTTGAATGTGTTTCTGTCTCTTAGCATATCTGCTCTTTTTTGAATAACTAATATAAAAATATCATTCAGATGCAGTTCGTTCTAAATGATTAAGATTACATTTTTTTTTACAATCCTATTAGTGATATAATGTAGATGAGACTACCTTGGTGGTAGCCTCAGGCACAAATTTCAAAAGAAAAAAAATATTAATAAATTAGTAATTATTCATAAAAACTAGCATGCCTCCTTGTCACACAGTACTACAGTAAATGTAAAACTTGAATTAGTCAAAACATACCAAATAGTTACCATAAACAAAAAATAAGTAACCTAACAATGCAGTCAATGGAGAGAGATTTCAATGTAGATTTTAATACTGGCAATTGCAAATAAATCTTAGTATGTTAGCATTAAATGCATTTTATTTTAATTACATCAGTATTTTCTTAAAGTACATGTGCTGGGTTGGGGTTCAATATTGGATTGGTGGATAGGAGTATTAATGGGTTAGGAGGACACAATCACCAGGTCATTCCAATGCTATTTGCTGTACCATTCTATTTATGCAGCTATTAGAGTGCATGAAAGTTTTTTGTTTTTTTTTGTTTTTTGTTTTTTGTTTTTATCTCATCTTTATTGCCATATTCATGACATTTCAGCCAGTGTACCCTCTAATCTTCTTCAGGTGATACACATTGGAATTTCAAACCAAATCCTTTTAGTCTATGGGAGTAGATTTTTCTAGTTCCACTTGCCATGCCTTTTTTTTTTTTTTTTTTTTTTTTTTTTTTTTTTTTTTGATATCTCAGTATCAGTTATAGTAACTAAACTCTCCAAGTTTTTGTTCCCTCTGTTGTGGCCAGGTATTGAACTTACAACTCTTTGGATCAAGTCACTTTTTGGATTACTCAACCAGTGTCTAAGGACACATGTCACAATGGACAACAGTCCAAACAATGTAAATAGTGTAATTAATTGCAATGCCTTCTCAGAAATATAGACAAATATTAAATATTCTTGCACATTTCATAGATCATTACCATTGCAATACTTAGAATGATGGTTGATAATCCTGGAAACTAAACTTCACTTAATCTGTATGAAATAATTCTAAAGTTGACAATGGTTGTTTCTTAAATTGTCTCAAGTAGAATTTATCTAATATTGTGTAAGACATCTTTATGTTAACCAACTTAAGTGATCGGCACAATAGCTATTGAGGTTGACCGTCTTTCAATTTCAGAGAATGATGATTTGGTTCTTGTTTGAAACAGAATACAATCATCTGAACTCACCATCTATTCTCTAACCCTTTTCCTGCTACTCTTTAGTAGTCATTCTTTCATTAAGCCACCCTTTTATGTATCGCTATTATTTTAATAAGCTTCACTTCTTGGCAATTACTAAAATTTTAATAAAACCTAAATATATGAAAGTGAATTTATGCATTTCTTTTCCTTGAGAATTGACAGTGAAAATAATAAACACTATTTATTTATTAGATTGTTTATTTACAGTATTATATTGTTTTTTTGGAATGGTTGGCAAAACATCAGCTAATTGCTAATTGATTTGAACCTTATAAAATGGTAAATAAGGATTTCATTATAGTTTGCATATTTTAATAATTTAGCAAATGTTTATAAATTTATGAATAAAAAAAATGGTCATTTATTTCTTTGTAAACTGGTAAATGATAAATATTGCATTAAATTAGCTTTAATACAATTGTATTAGTTTTTAGAATTTTGTAAATAAAAAAAAATAGTGTTTCAATATTTTGTAAATTCTCAAAAATGTATAAATTGCATCATGTTTTGGTTTTATTAAAATTGTAATTACTTTTTAAACAAACTTTGTCAAGTAGTGAAGATAGGTTTTTCCCTTAACACTGCTATTATTTTTAACTGTCTTTTTGATACTTCATTTTTTTTTTGTGGCCATGAAAGTTAAATATTATCAAACTTTCATTATTTTCATTGATTCTTCATCTTTAACATCACTATGAAGAGAATTGTATTAGATTATATGTATTCATAATCAAAAAATATTCAATATGGTTTAAAATAAATGACTAAAGAATATAAGTTTAGTTTCATTTTAAGTTTGATTAGGCCTTAAAGTCCCAAAACAAACGAAAATGTTCTCAAAATTTTTCCTAACCCTTGTCATAGTTGCATAAGAGAATTTGCATTTATTTAAGACAATCTATAACATATACTCATTGTGAAAGGATGAATTTGACTCTGTTGGTCATTGATATTAAGCTTTAGTTTAATATAGATCCAAGCCGAATGAAATTGAAAGTGGAGATTGTCGTCTTGCCTAACTGATCAACATGTGGATTTCTTGCTTTTCTTATATTGAATATACAGTGGAGAATATATAACTCTAAACTACAAAACATGCCCTATAGGGATTATTTACTAAGTCTGGCACAAGGATATGGGACAGAGGTAATCAAACATTTTAATATAAAAGCCACATATGGCATTGGGGAAATTAACTGTTTCTTTACAGGTGTCATCCTATGGACAACCACAAAAGGGAAATGCAGTTTTATTTCAATCTGAAGTGTTTGTTTAATAGCCATCAGGAGGTTCTTTTTGAAGTTTTCTAAGTAGTATCCATTCTGACCAAAAGGGAACATTGAAGTAAAGAAGTGGATGAAGAGTTTTTGGAGATCAAGTGACAAAGCTGGAAAAGGGCCATATCTGGGTCTTTCCTTTTTATGTGCCATGTCCTTTCAGGATGCAGGTGATCATGGCCCTCCACTTCCTCCTATTCCTTGTGGCTCTCAACAGGTTTTGTTTTGTGCTTCTGCCAACTCCCCCAGACCACGCTCCACTGTCCACCTGCCCAAGCCTGCCACGTATGTCATGCGCTGCTTTCCCCTCTATTCATCCTGTGAGTATCAGATTCTCCAGGCCCTCCTTTCGCATTACGTGTCCCAGAAATTTCATCTGCCTCTTCCTTATATTAAACATAAGCTTCCTCCTTGTTTGCATCCTCTCCAAGACCTCATCATTCCTCACATGCTCTGTCCATGATATCCTCAGCATCCTTCTGTAGAACCACATCTCTGTCACCGTCCCTTCTTCATCTTTGAGGATACCGTCCAACATTTGTTGCTGTATAGGAAGACAGAGGTCATGTAGAAGCTCAGTACTCTTTTCTTTGTCGTCATAGAAATCCTCTGTTTCACAGTACTCTGCCCAGCTTTTGGAATACATCTTTGGCCATCCCCATCTGTCTTCAGATCTTAGCATTGAACCTACTATCCGATGTCAGAACACTTCCCAGATACATAAACTTCCGCACATGTTTGATTTTAGTGTTCCAGACCTGCAAATCATATTTTGGGCTCATGCTTTTACTGAAGACCATGTATTCTATCTTCTAATAGTTTATAGTTAGTCCTTTCTTCTTGCTCTCCCTTACTACCTTCTGTAGGAGGTTTTGTAGTTTCTTTTCCATGTCTGCTATCAGTGCTGTGTCATCTGCATATCTTTTATTAGTAAGGTCGTGGCTCCCAATGATGAATCCTGATAGGATCAGTTCCCTCAGGATTGCCTCACTGTATAGGTTGAATAAATTCAATGAGAAGACACATCCTTGCTTTATGCCTCTTTCTATTTTTGTATATTTTCTGAACTCATTCTCAATGTGCATGCATGCTGTTTGCTGCCAGTATAGATTCTTGATTATTCTGATATCTTTCCCAAATATATCAAGGTTGCTGAGCAATTCTAGCAGCTCCTTGTGGCATACTTTGCCGAATGCCTTTGCATAGTCCATAAAACATAGATACACCTCCTTACTGGTCTATATTAAGTCATGTTCAGGATTGAAATGAGTTCTGGTCCACTCTTGGTGGTAGACAAACTTGTCAATCACATGGTTCTGATGCCATTCATTTGTATTGCCAGCTACCATGTTGGGGGTGAGGAGTTGGTATGGAAATGAGATTCACATCGCAGATAGTATCACCTGTCTACTTATCCAAGTGATCAGGTGAAACTCTGAATAAAACCAGTTAAAAATAAAAAATTAAAATTATTTTTTTTTAAAAATGGGAAACTGGGTTTGCATTCTTTTTTTTCATGTGTTGGGGTTTATCCTTTCATCTTGTGAGCATGCAGCGGGGCCTTGCCCAGTTTTTGGTGCAAATCAACATGATCAAGAATCAAAATGCAATGTGAGGTAGCCTATGGCCAACTGATGGAAAGCTTGAGTGGGAGTCACATTGTATATATTTGACATACAGTGACTAATTAGTTGAATTTTATTGAATTTTATTAAATTTTATTAAATTATCTTTAAAACAGTTTTTCAGAAAATTAAGCTTCACTGTTATCACCCTTTCTAGCAGTGATGAGTTTCCTTTCATACATTTTTTTCTCGATTATATCAAAAGTTAACAGCTTGATTAGATAATTATTTTCTCTTTTAGTTTTTTTTTTTTTTTCTCCAGTTATTTGTTGAAACTCAGTGGTTTTGTTGTACTAGTCCAAACTTCATTCTTCTGTAATCTATACTGACCTTAGTCCTGGGTATGATGATAAACTACATCTGGCAGCAAGGTCTCTCACAAAGTGATTGGAGATTGAGCAACATCGAACCACCTCTTTAATTGTTGTTGTTCTTAGGTCCACCCTGACCCAGGGTGGTAGCACCTGTTAGGGTCCCAGCTATGGACAAATAGTGAAACCCCAAACAAAAAGAAAACACTATGAAAGTTTAAAAATACATTTTTTTAGTAAACTGTTAGCATAGGAATTACAGCTACATCTAACAAGTTCAACTGTCAATTGATGAGATCTCAATGCCAGTCTAGTACTGTATTTAAATTCAAAGAGTCTAGGTATCATAATGAAGGGCTCATCTGAACAATTACCATGAAAGTATTTATAGAAACGGCAGAGAGAAACAACCTTACAGTGGTGAGAAAGTGACTGAAGCCAAACCACCAGATCAGAACCAATAATATTACTGATTCTTCTTTGGATCTTATCGAGGAGTACTAGGTAAATAGCAGGGGTACCAGACCATATGTGACAGTAATATTCTAAGCATGATTGAATGGTAGACTTAGAGATGTAAGATAGATTCAGAGGAGAAAAAATGTCTTATACAACACAGCGAATCAACTTTCTTAGCAGCTGTATTCAATATACTCTCTGCATTTTTTGTGCGCTGAGAATGTTAGCCCGAGAAGGCACAATAATCACTTTCTTGGAGGTTGTTTTAGACATTGGCTGTCATCTATCTAGGCAGGAGTAAATAGTTATGTCCTCAGCATAGATGCCAAGTTGAGAGCTGATGTCATCAGGAAGGTCGTTAATGAAAATTAATAACAGCGTAGGACCAACGATGGAGCCCTGGGGGAGACCAACGTTAGTACAAGTGGCCATTAAGGATAACTTTCATTTCACAATTTGATAGGAAAGACTGGATCAGTTCAAAAATGTGTCCGGAGACACAGTAACTTTTCAGCTTGTGGAGAAGACCTGTATGCCAGATCCGACTTAGCATTAAAATTAAGATTTAAATTCTTTTTTCTTTTATTTTTTTCTTTTTTTTTTTTCTTTATTTTATTTTTTTTCTTTTTTTCTTTATTTTATTTTTTTTCTTTTTGTTTTTATTTTTTTTTCTTTTTGTTTTTCTTTTTTTTTCTTTTTTATTTTTTTAATTTTTTATTTTTTTTATTTTTTTCTTTCTTTTTTTCCTTTCTTTTTTCCTTTTTTTCTTTTTTTTTCTCTTTTTTTTGCTTTTTTCTTCTTTTTTTACTTTTTTTTTTTTTTTTTTACTAAGTATGAGTATTAAGCTTACATTTTAATCCAATGTGGTAAAAAGTTATGCCAAGTAAATAGAAAGTTTTAATTCTCCCCCCACTTATTCACCTTTTAATATTATTAATTGATGGGGAAATATCTCTGTCAACACATTCCCATAAAGAGTCAAAACTGCAGTTTGCCTTTTTCTGTTATAGAGTATCATGGGTCAAAATGACATCAGTAATAATGTCTTTTAGCCATTACTTTATGGTAAGGTGACTTGATAGTTTTGATTTACTAAGCTTTAGTTTGGCAAAAGACTTATAATTTGTTAAAGACTGATTACTCTTGTTATTCTCATTTTCTTCTTCTTTCCCATTTTTCCTCTTTCTTCTTCTTTCCCATTTTTCCTCTTTCTTCTTCTCCACTTTCTTCTTTCTTCTTCTTCTCCACTTTCTTCTTTCTTCTTCTTCTCCACTTTCTTCTTCTTCTCCTCTTTCTTCTTCTTCTCCTCTTTCTTCTTCTTCTCCTCTTTCCTCTTTCTTATCCTCTTTCCTCTTTCTTATCCTCTTTCTTCTTCTTCTTCTTTCTCCTCTTTCTTCTTTCTCCTCTTTTTTCTTCTTCTTCTTCTTCTTTCTCCTTCTTTCTCCTCCTTCTTCTTTCTCCTCCTTCTTCTTTCTCCTCCTCCTTCTTTCTCCTCCTCCTTCTTTCTCCTCCTCCTTCTTTCTCCTCCTCCTTCTTCTTCTTCTTCTTCTTCTTTCTCCTCCTCCTTCTTCTTTCTCCTCCTCCTTCTTCTTTTCTTCTTCTTTCCTCCTTCTTCTTCTTCTTTCTCCTCCTCCTTCTTCTTCTTCCTTCTTTTCTCCTCCTCCTCCTTCTTCTTCTTCTTTTCTCCTCCTCCTTCTTCTTCTTCTTCTTTCTCCTCCTCTTTCTTCTTCTTCTTCTTTCTCCTCCTCTTTCTTCTTCTTCTTCTTTCTCCTCTTTCTTCTTCTTCTTCTTTCTCCTTCTTCTTCTTTCTCTTCCTCCTCTTTTCTTCTTCTTCTTTCTCCTCCTCCTTCTTCTTCTTTTTCTCCTCCTCCTTCTTCTTCTTCTTCTTTCTCCTCCTCCTTCTTCTTCTTCTTCTTTCTCCTCCTCCTTCTTCTTCTTCTTCTTTCTCCTCCTCCTTCTTCATTCTCATTCTTCTTAAAATATTTGTAGCCTGCATCACAATCTTTCTAGCCACTGATCTGTGGATTGAAGTATTATCTGAATAAATGATTTCTACTTTATGATCACTTCAAAGCAAAAAAAATATTTTAACTTTTATGGACTCTGCGTATGAGGGCTGCTCAAAAAGTATTTGGACTGGTTCTATAAAAAAAAAAAAAAACTTTAGCACATATCATTTCATCATTTAATCTCTTTTCTAGTAGTTCCCTTCTGATGCCACTCTCTTTTTCTTTTTACTTCTTGGCATTATTTCCTTGACAAAATCTCTTTCAAATATGGCTGCTCTTCTGAAAATAAGCCTTGCTACACATGTGAATTGATCTAAGATACACTACAGACACACTTTATTCAGGTCTGCTTTGTCTGACACAAGGCTACAGTGATAAGGACTTCACTTTTTGAACAAGTAAATCGGCCTGCAAGATGAACTTACTAACCATAACTCTGTAGTAGATGCTTCATGAACCTACATCTGTTAGAATCTTCTGAAATCAATATAATTCTTGCATGTTATGCAAGAATTATCATAGAAAAATCCATATCTATCAATGTCAACTAGGCTTGCTCTCTCTATGTAGCTTTATTTTTTTGTTTATGGAGCAGTTCCCTTGGGATTCGGCATGGCAGATATTGACATGCCAAATGCATGTAAGCTTTTTTTTTTTTTTTTTTTTTTTTTTTTTAAGATATATCTGAATACATTGCAAATCTGGTATTTACTTCTTTTGTAATTGATATGCAGCAGATGGTTTGTTTATACAACTCTTCTTTATTGTCACTTTTTCTTTTAAATATGGCTGCCATCAAGATTTAGATGTCTTTAGAAAAAGATGAATTCAATATAATATCTACTCTGGTAAGCTATCTCTATTTTTTGTTGCTTAGAAAAATACTGTATAACAGAATAGACTTCCTAATGAGAATGTCTTTTAAATGCTTTAAGGCATTTTCTGAGGAAAGGGTAACACATTTTCAATATGATTCTGTAAGTAAACTTGTATTGTGTTCTGTTGAATATTACATTCTTGTACAAAGCAATATGTAGTGGTGCTGTAAGAATTGTTGGCTAGGGTCACCATGAATATAATCAAGAAGGAATGCTGTGTTCTTGTAAAACAACACCCCACATGAATCATGCACAACATACATGAGAGAAAAATAATCAAGCTCAGTGAACATTAATAAAATATTGTATTAACAATGATATTGTTGGGGCGCACCCACCTTCTAACTAGTAATGGACTGGTCCCTCTTATATAAGTCAGCTCTGGAGAGAGAGTGAGAGAGCAGTCCAGATAAGCTTACCCGGTACATACCGTTGGACTATAGACTTTGGATATTGTTTCGTACTAACCAACCTTCGTTCTACTAATCACTCTATTGTTAATTGCTTTTATGAATATACCAGTATTTTCCTCTACAACTGTGTTTGTCTTGATTCATACACCGACACACGGGAAACTCACAACATCTCAACAGATATACAAATATCAACAATAGTATAAAGAAAGTTGCTTCCCTTTTTCCGCAATAAAAAGGGTAAGTTTAGCTAATTAATGTTGAGTACAATGTTGAATGTTATTTAACTACAAAGTTCAATTGAAGTCTTATCTAAATAAAGAATAATTCCACAGTGTTTTACCAGTGTAGAAAGATGTAATGTTCATGAGTGATATCAATAGGAATTAGTATGATTACTTGAATGAGTAATAATTAAGAATTAAAATGTCACAAGAAATATGCACCGTGCCATATTTTTCAAGAATTGAACTGCTACTAACTGTTGGCTAACAGCGAGAGGGTTTTTATAGTTACGCATAGGCTCCAGTGAGCTTGGCGCCAAAAATATAGAAAGATACTAAAATACGCGATTGGTCAGGAAATGGACCAATTCGTGATTTTAGAGAAAAATTCAAATGATGTGTGATGGCAAAATTGTCATATAATAAGTATCATATATTTATGAACCAATGACATTAAAGAAAGCTGAGGTGTGGCACATGTAAGTGATCACCACAAATATCATGTAACTTCAATAGATTAAAAATCTGATATCTAAATATTTTTTATGTATTTCTAGTCAGTTCTTACTTTCATGACTAGAAAAATATCTTATAAATAGTTGAGAAAGTTTTTTTTTTTCTTTTTTTTAACATTTCACCCTAAGTAAGATGATAATGCCAGTAAGACACAAGGTGTTACTAGGAGTGAAAAAAAATTTAAAAAGTAAACTTTAGTGAAGAGAAAGGACAAAAGAAGAGAATTCAGGAAGACAAAAGATTGTGATTGATGTTTCATTTACATTTTTGAAGATTGGAGGTGGCAAGGAAACAAGAAACTGGAATAGTTCCTGTAGTGAAAGTAATCTGCGACAAATTTGCTTTGAGAACGCTTACACTTACAAGCTATTTTAGCCTTTGTACTGATAAATCATGTTGGCTGGCGCAGTTGAGGGCGATACATTATTGTCTCTCAACTGCGCCAGCCAACATGTCTCTCGGAGTAACATTGTACCAATACACTGCCTCCATAATGCGTACGCCGCCCAGCTCCTTAATAATGTCCATGTCTTCGTCCTTTGGTCGAACTCTGCGCTAAAGTCGGGCTCGTTGATCTTCAAAGTAGCACAGATGGGCGGATCAGAAAACTTGACTTCGCCCACCTCTGGGCCAGCCAACATGATTTATCAGTACAAAGGCTGAAATAGCTTGTAAGTATAAGCGTTCTCAAAGCAAATTTGTCACAGATTACTTTCACTACACTTCCACATGTGACAAAAGAAACTATTAGAATCGAACATATGATTGCATCTAGCTAGTTCAACAGTAAAATGGAAGACCTATTTGCCAATCTAGGAGTATGCTTAAATTCACGTAGTTGGGACACCAAAGAGGAAAGTTCATGAGAGCAATTACCATTTAAATACTTTTAGAAAAGACAGGAAATTCATGTCACTCCAGTGAGAAAGTGACTGAAATTAAGATGCCAGGTTTAGATCAATTACATTGCAGACCCCTCTAGGAATTTTGTCAAGAATCTTGAGATATAAAGTAGGATCAGTTTGGAAATCATTTTCACAATAATTGATCCGTCTAGTGAAAAGTAAATACATTCTTTAATGTGCTGTGTTGCTTCAGGACATTGATCTTGGCTCTCCACAATTTTTTATCCTTTGTAGCTCAAATGTTTTTCTCTTTACAAACCCTCTGTTCTGCTATCCATTTACGCAAGTGCATTAGGTATGTTACTTGCTTTTTCCTTCTGCCCTTCAATATGTACTCTGAGTATTAAATTCTCTAAGCCTTCTTCCTTCATTATGTGTCCAAGAAATTTTAACTATCTTTTTTTAATTATTGTCAATATTCTTTTTGCTTCTGTTTTTCTTAAAACTTCCCCATTGCTCACATAGTTTGTCCATGGTATTCTTAGAATACTTCTGTTGCTTCAAGTGTCAGAGAGAACTGTCTAGTATTCATGGTCATATAAGAGGACTGATATTATATAACAGTTCAGCATTATCAAGTAAAAATAGTTTTCTCACTGATAATTTGTTTTTTGGTTTTACTTGATAATAATATTCCTTTTTATCTCTTAGTATTTTTAGTATACCTCCAGAAATTGTTAATAAAAAAAAATATGCAGCAAAAGTTAGCACAATAGGCATATAGCCTTGTGCTATATTGGTTTTGTAAATTATTATTGAGTTTGATTGTGTGACCCACATTTCTACCCTTATAGAAGAGTAACTCTCTTTCACAATCTCCTATGTCAAAAACTTTGTTAAAAGTCTTTGTGATATCAAGACAATTATTCTGGTAACAAAGCATTTCACTGATTCTCAGGGTGATGTCAGTTAAATCATCTGCAGTGGACCTAGAGGAGCAAAATCCATACTGTTTGTCACTCAGGTTATTTATGAGATGATCAATTACTCTCTTGTTGATAACACTCACTTTGGTTAAAAACATTGAGACAGACAAGTGGTGTAGATGAGGGGGTGTGGTCATAGTGGTCTGCTCCAAGTGGCACTTTTGGTCCACAGTGAGTTTTCAGAAAAGAAAAAAAAAATAGCACAATTTCAATAATTTTTTCAAAAAAAAAAAAAAACAGCAATAAGGAATATAGTTTAAATCAAACCAATTTGTCTTTGATATGACTGGCTTGAAGCCAGCCAGCAATAAATAAAAAAAATAAAAATAAAAAAAAAATAAAAAAATTGTCTCCAAAACACACTGTCAGCTGGTGGGATAAACTCCACTTACAAGACACGAGCAAAAGGCATGAAAAAAAAAAATTGAAAATTTTTAAAGGGCTTGATATGGGGGTTAAATTTAGTGAATCCAGTTTTTTTCACACACCTATGTGAGAAATCCAGACTTTATCATTTTGATTTTCATGTC
The DNA here is from genome assembly GCA_903632075.3 of Acanthosepion pharaonis. Classification (NCBI taxonomy): domain Eukaryota; kingdom Metazoa; phylum Mollusca; class Cephalopoda; order Sepiida; family Sepiidae; genus Acanthosepion; species Acanthosepion pharaonis. Next base: position 658,242 of record CAHIKZ030003927.1, read on the forward strand.
TGTGAATTGTTAGTGAAAAAAATTAAACAAGTGAACCAATTGTTTTTTTTTTTATCCTATAAACTTAGCTTTAATATGGATATAAAAATCATTACTTTTCATAAGTTATAAAATAGATAAAGAAATTGAAATAATTCCAATGCTTTAAGGATATCACATGCATTACAATTTTTTCCCGAAATATTCAATGGTAATTTAAAAGAAAATTGAAAATTAATATATTTTTTAAGTGCAGAAACTTCAAGATGGGGATTTTTTTAATTTTTCAATTTACAAGTTTTTATGGTAGTAAAACAATGCAATGTTTTATTTTTTTTGTTTAGATAGTTGAAGTTTTATTAAGCAAAATAGACTCAATTAAAAGTATAACATTATTTCAGTTTTTAAAAGTGAAATCAATTTTATTGGACTTTTAATTATTAGTCTATTACTTTGCTAAAAATAACTTCAACTACAGAAGACAAAGAAATTTAAAGACATTGCATTTTTTTACATTGTTAAAAGAAAAATGAACCGTGTTTCTGTTAACGTGACATTTAATTTATGACTCCTCACTTGTTAGAATTTAAATAAATATTAAAAACACTGATAATTATGAATTAAATGTGTTTTTTGTTTTTCTTTAAGTAAAATAGAGGATATATAAACAAAAACAAGTTATTTTTCTTTTAATATCGTAAAAAGTTTTTAAAGTTTTCCCAATTTAGAAAAAAGTAATGTCTTCATTTTTTTTTTTTTTTTTACATATCTCTAGTTTTATTTAGGCAAAAAAAATTAAACACAATTGTACTTTTATTTCATAATTTATCAATGAGGAGTTATAAATACCATGTTAATAGAAATATGGGGAAAAAAATTGACATCATACAGGCATTAGATTCTGAGAAATGGATAAAAATAGTAAAAATTGATTGGTGTATGAATAATTTTGTCATTGACTATAATAAATATATATATATATATATAAGTTTAAGGTGTTAATGTGCATTGTAATATTGTATCCTTTCTGGGAAGGGGTAGCAATCTTGAGGGCCACCCCAGGTAGCAAAAACACTAACTACACCACCAGAGGCAGATATAGCACTATTGTGATGTAGATGATTGCATTCTTGAAAACAACTATTTCCACAGACTTCAGGAAAGCTTTTCTCTTTCTTGTAATATTTAAACATCTTTGCTAGCGTTGGAGATAATTCTAGGCCAAGGTTCTGTGCAGATGAAATCCAATTATCTTCAAAAATGTTGAGGATGTGCACCTGCCAATGCCATTGGCTTCATGATTCTGCGAAAAACCAGGGCAGACTCATTTCAGCATTTATAACAGAAAACGATTGATTGAATACCCTGAATGTTCTGCCTACAGATTAGTGTACCTGCTTTCGAATATATATGAAGTCATTGGCAGTGAACAAGAGGTAAGAAAGAAAGCCAACTGTTGGGAGAGTGGATTTGTGATTATTTGGATCTGAATTTGTGGCAGTTTGCTTTATTTTTCACTGCAGGTTCTCAAGTACAGAATCCTACATAGAACCAGGGTTTTTGCTGAATCTAGAAACTTCCTGTGCTGAGATTTTGAGGTTCATAAATTTTGTGCTTCATGATAGGAGGTAGATCAGGTAAACAGGTACTCTAGTTGTCTAGAGTGGACAAAGTTGATTGCAAAGAGCTTAGCTTTGTCTGCTGAGGATGGAATAACCCTGGGGTTATTAATAATAGACACATTATTTGCTTCTGTTAAGAATCTTATTGTTTCTTTAGAGCTTTGTTGAAAAGTCGATATTATTGTTATGGCAGTAAAATCTAAGAGAGTAAATCTTTTTTTTTTTTTTTTTTTTTATTTCCAGCAACCATATCGCAAGTCTCAGTATTTTGATGATGGTATCCGCAAGATTGATTATGTTTTGGCGTATGAGGATGGGAAGGAGGGAAGTCATGAAGAAAATAAAAAATGGCAAAAAAGAAAACGATTTGAGGAAAGTCTTCGAAATCATGACTTACAATTGGAATATGCAAAGAAAGATGTAAGTATGTTTTTTTTTTTTATTATTTTATGATTGTCATAAGGCTATTTTATTCTCTAGAAATCTTGAATAATTAGCTTTTGTTCAGTTTTGTTACTCTTAAAATCAGTATTTGTATATTTACCCTTCCACTTTGTAATTATTAAAAATGTGTCTATGAAGCAGGCTTACAGCTAAATTATGTTGAAAGACTGGTTCGATCACCAAAGTTAAGCAACGTTAACCTTGGTGAGTACCTAGATGGATGAGCACTTGGGAATACCAGGTGCTGTAAGCTTGGATGTGTGGGTGGTGTAATGGATAATAACTTGGAATTGTTAATCACAGATTTCCAATTCCAGTTGAGTTTGTTATATTTACTTATATACCCTTAGGAATGGTATGAATCCATCACTTCTACCCCCAGCAATGGATTAATTCAGTGTTTCTTGACCTTTTTTAAGGAATGGCCTACCTATAAGTAAATGAAATTATCACAAAATGCTTATCAAAATTTTTAAAGGGTATTTCAAAAAATGATTATTAAACAAAGTATTTAAAATAACATAATCAAAGAATAGTGGAAAGATTTATTTGAAAAAAATGTTTAAAACTACTTCATTTATTCAAAGACTAATGTTGTATCATTACTACTGGAACACACACACATACATATATATATATATATATATATATATATATATATGCCATGACAATGTTTTACAGTACACTTTAAGGTACAGTACTTGAGGGTCACTGGGTTAATTAGTAAGACTTTTATCACTAAACCATTATCATTGCAGACAAAATATTTAGATATTGCAGTTAAATAACCCATAGAGATATTGATATGCCTCTAAACATGAGCAATCAAACCAATCACCAAGAAGTGGTTTTAAAAAAATAATACTGGCAATTATTACAAATATATAGTGAGTTTGATCCACACTAGGTGCCCTACATTGTGGTCTTGAGTTGTGCCACAATTAGTATAGTGACTTTGTAATTTCCCTTGTGATTTGAGTAATGAAATCCATAACTTAAAGAAAAAAAGCAAAATATATTTGTAGAGGCTGACCAAAGCTTACATGAATATAATAAAAATTTGGAAGATACAGACTTTTAGCAAAATGTTTAGAGATGTAGAAGGGTTTATAAATAAACTGTATGTGCTTGCGAAATAGGTGCAAAGATTCTCATCACTCTTATCTAGCTCTTTAGCTGTCTGTGTAGTTCCTCTCCTTAAGTAGAAGATTCTTTTATTTGCCATGTCCCCTTAGGAAGTTGGCAATCATGGCTCTCCATAATTTCCTATCCTTTGGAACTCTTAATAAATTTTGTCTTTTTATATTTCTCCTAAAACCTGCTCACCAAGTATGCGTTGTTTTTCTGTCCCTCTTGTTTTCACTCTGTCCTGTGAGTATCAGATTTTTCAAGCCTTCTTTCCTCATTATGTGCCCTAGAAATTTTAACTTCCTCTTTCTGATATTAAGTATAAGTGTTCTTTTTGATTTGATTTTCTTTAAAACTTTGTCATTGCTCACATATTCGATTCATGGTACCTTTAGCATCCTTCTATAGAATATTTCTGTTGCTTCAAGTCTCTACATCTTTGAGATTGTCCAACATTCACTGCCATATAGGATGACTGAAGTTTAGATTGATGATGTCGACTAATTTTCTTTTGATTTTGTTGTCTTCTATGTGCCATGTCTCTTTAGAAAATTAGAGTTCATGGTTCTTCACATTTTCCTGACCTTTGTTACTCTTAATAAATTTTGTCTTTTTGTTATCTTTCTTAAACCTTGTTCCACCATTCATTTACTCAAACTTTCTAAGTAGGTTATGCATTGATTTCCTCTCCTCTGTACCTCTTGCTTTTAATCTGTCCTGTCAGTATCAAATTTTCCAAGCCCTCTATCCTCATTATATGCCTTTGAATTACCAACTGGTTTTTCGTGATGTTAAGTATAAGTGTCCTTTTATTTCTCTAAAAATGTTTGTTGTACTTATAGTATCTTTCTGTAGAACCACATTTCTGTTACTTGGACTTTTCTTCATCTGTGAGGAGATTGTCCAGTACTCACTGTCATATAGGAAAACTGAAGGTTAGATTGATGAAATTAACCATAATTTCAGACTTTATTTTGTGACTCTTTACATTTTCTCATCTGACATGAAGTAAAAAGACTATATCAAATCCATTGGTAGATCAGTTGCTAGGAAAGTGGATTCATTGTCATGAGAAACAATTTTTCTTTCCAGAATCTATCATATATATCTATAAGTCTATGATTCATCCATGCTTAGAATATTGCTGCCACATTTGGTCTGGTTTCTCAGCTATTTACCCTGAGATCCTTGATAAAATCAAGAGAAGAATCAGCAAAATTATCAGTCCTGAACTGGCAGCTCGACCTCACTTTTCCACTGCTGTAAGGTTGCCTCCCTGTGCCTTTTCTATAAATACTTTCATGGTAATTGTTCAGATAAACTCTTCACTGGTATGGTACCTAGAGTTTTTTCTTTTTTAATTTAAGCACAGTACTAGACTCTGGTCAAGATCTCATCAATTTACTGTTGAGTTGGCCAGATATAGCTGTGAATTCCATGCTAACAGTTCCTTTCTTGCACTTCTCATTTGTGGAAGTCACTTCTGGCTCCATGCCTTCCAGCCAACTTAATCTGCAAAAAGTTAAATGCGATTTCAATTGTTATCTACTGTCCTCCTCATTACTCTTTTCTCACTCATTAATAATGTTTCCATTCCTAATTCTTCCACACCCTGTATCTTAGTGGCTTTACTGCATTGCTTAGGGTGAAATTGATTTAAAAAAAAGAAAAAAGAAATGTCTTTATAAGTATGTATTTTTAGACACAATTATGCTACGTTTTTACAAATAATTTTTTAAACAAAAACCAACCAAGAACGTTCTTATATTGATGAGAATTAACAACGAAATAAGTCCCAGTAAAATTTCAGTTATTCCAACTGCATAATTACACAACCTATTTAAGATTTGAAAAGATCAAAGTAAATTATTTAAATCTTGCTGGTTAGCTTATTAAACTGTTTTCAAATAATTCTTTCCGCTATTCTTTGATTGTTATTTTAAATACTTTGATTTAATAATCATTATTTAAATCTTGATGATTAGTTTATACCTTATAATAAACTTACTAATAAGTCTGCAGGACATGTAATGAAAACAACCAGTAACATTATTACCCCATTCATCCACTATATTTGTCAATATTCAGTTTTCTGTGATGCTGTTTTAAGAAGTCACTTTTGCTGTGCAAATCTCTAAAGATGAAATATATATATAAAATTAAGGAAGGTTTATAAAAGGTTACAGTAGAGATAATATCAAAACTTAACCCCCTGTTTACTTAAAAAGGCTACAGTAAAAGACTATTTTTTCTGTATTCACTGCATACACCTTTAGCTACACATGTCATTAACAAATTTAATCTATCAAAGAATACAGTTTTGTAATGACAATAGAAATCATTTGCATTCTTTATAATAACTGAATTTTGTCATTTGGATGCAACAAGCAACATTTGTTTTTTGGATTTTGAATACAAATATTTATTTATGAAAATATGTTTAATATTTTTTCTACTCATTAAGTATACAAGAAGTTAAGCTTTGGTATTTCTCTTACTATAACCTTTCAGAAATGTTTTATTTTATATATCTCATCATTTTTTCTTTGTTCTCTATTTCTATTGGTAAACATTAGAACAGGGGTTTTCAAACTTTTTGACTTGCGGACCGCTTTATATTTCAGGTTTTACCTTAGGGACCCCCTTATCCAAAATTCAAATCCTTTGGTTCTTTCTCTGCATGAATAGAATCCATTATCTTTATCAATTTAAGATACAAATTATATTAGTATATCAAATCTATGAAATAGTTCATTGGATCAATCTATTTCATGATCGGCCTATAAGTTACTTATAAGCGCTTATAAGTTGCATGTCACCCATAAAAAAGTCTTTGCTGTCCACAGACCCCCTATCTTCTCCTTGTGAACCCCTTTGATCTGTGGACCACAGTTTGAAAACCCCTGCATTAGAAACATTAGCATGATTGTTAATAACCACAAAATTTTAATTAATTGACAATTAACATTTAAAAATTTAGTACATAATAAGAAAACAAAATGACTAAATTATGATTTTTTTTTAACACTATTTGAAAATGTTTCTCTCTTAGCTAAGGTGCTTTCATGTTTGTTGATAATTCTTTTAAGTTTTACTATGCATATATTTTTTGGGTGGTGTTTGCTTTATCGGCCTTTTTGTATCCTTAAAGAAGGTTACAAACAGACAAATGTGGTACTTGAGTGAAAGGAACAGCAACACAGATGTAGATGGAAGAAAGAGAGGTTTATTGTAAAAGAGAATACACTACTGAAAGACAGGAAATCAGTTAGCAGGCAAGTAATTCCTGAAGCAAGTCTGCCTGTGCTTATTATATATATCTACTGATATAGTCAGTTCACATAGGCAATAGGGAGTGTGGGACATTCCATTACAACACCTCTCCCTGAGCTAATTTTCCCATGAAATTTTGCTCAATACCTCTTCTTTTTTGGGGTCAGGACATAGTTGTTTGACTTTTTTTATTCCTAGTACTTTTCCTTCTCACCTGCAAAAAACTTGTTAACTTATTTTCTCTGTTCATTATTTGTTTTCTTCTTCCCACCTATGGGTTAAATAGCAAGGCAGACTGAGCTGCCTAGTCTTGGCTGGCAGTCACATGAGAAGAACTGAATTCAAACTGGGGAACTACTCCAATATCTTACCCAAGAATGAATGTCAATTCACAGATAATAAATACATGGAGTTTGTGGAAAGTCATAATTTCCTACATATTGAAGGGATATAGCACAAGAAAAAAATACTAAAATATTGCTATTATATATATATATATATATATATATATATATAATTAATTATTTATTTAACAATATGATTCCTTCGCTACATAAGAGTAGAGCTTATGTAGCGAAGGAATCATATTTTTTAAATAATTATATTTAGGCTCTACTTTTGTATTAAGGACTGTTTTATAAAAACAAAAATACTAAAGAACTTCCGATTGTTTACCTAATGTGTTCTTTCCTATATATTTTCATGCACACACATATATATATATATATATATAATTATATATATTATATTATTGTTATATATATATATATTATATATATATATCTCCAATCATGACTGATGATTAAATGCTTTTTTAAGCTTTTTATCTATACTGTGAAGTTTGCTTGTTTTCTGATACAATATATATAATCTTAACAACATAAGGTATGCAGTTGACAGCAGACATTGGAAGGAATCTACAGGGACAACTGCATATGGTATTAAAAGAAGAAGAAAAATCATCAATTGTAAGACGATCTGGTTGTCACCAGCAAAAGGAACAACTCGAGATGCAAGCTATGAATTGGAGAAAACAAAATTAATCCTTACAATAAACTACCACATGAAAAAAATTTTTGCTTTTTAAAAAGTATTGAAAGTAAAAATATCCAATGGAAGCTAAAACTAACCCGAGAACACTAACCACCAATTAAAGTTACACCACTATCCATGGGTGTATCAAACCCAATTTTGAAAATATCAAAAAAAAATATTAAATATAAATCTTTATTTAGAATATTTTACCTGCAGGCACTTCAAACTTTGTACTTTGAGTTAACATTAATAGGAACTGAAAAACATAATTTAGGTAAGAAAATCAGGTAAAATTAATATTGTAATTAATAATTGGTAAATTTGCATTGGGTACTATATACCCATGGTTAGTGTTCTAGGGTTAAATAAAAAAAAATGTCAGATATTAAAAGCTTCATCTTTCCTACTTACTAATTAGATATTTGATTTTTATAGTTATGTTCAAAGATTGACATTGAGTTAAATTTCTTCTTGTTATCATAATAATGCAACAAGGATGTGGGACTCTCAGTAAATATTGAACTTGCTCACTATGGTCTGAGAGAGAAACCTGTTAAATGTTTTCTTTCTTGTTTCGTCTACCAGACATTCTTTTAATTTGTATCTGTATAAATATTTTCAGGTATGTGTCATTTTGAGTTTTTTTCCACTTTCTGTTGTATTTGGTTGGCATTAATTTATTCAATGTGAAAGTCTAGAATATAGCCTTCAGCAACTGCGCAATCATTTGCCACTCATCTAGATTCTGCAGTCAATAACGACGTTTCCAGGAATTTACAATGCAGAATTTATGTTTGGGGAATGACAAGCAATATTCAGATTCACACGAGTAAATGTTGAGAAATCGGTCTTTTTTTCTTTTTTTCTTTTTTTCTTAAATGTTTATGATTCTATTGAAACCCAGTATCACTTGCCATCTTTTTGACATTCCCTTTTAGTATGACAGATTATTAATGTTGTTATGAGTCTTTTAGAATATTAGATTTATTGCTTTTCAGAAGGAATTTAAATAACTTAATGTATGCAGTTTACAGGATTGAGACAAAACTTGCTGAAAAGGTCTGAAATCTTTTTGTTAATGGCATCCACCTTGCAGGAAATGCAGTGTCGTATAATGGATAACAGAAATCAGAGAATGAGTTCGAATTCCAGTTGAGTTCTTTACATTTGTTTATGCACAAATAGCCTTGGGAAAGGTATGAATCTCCTTCTAGCTATACTGTGGCCTTGGTTAGAAACCAGTCTACTGCAGAAAGAAATGGCAACCTACTACATGAAAATCTTCTGCTTAGTCAGTCATGAATCAAGAGACCTGATCACCCAGCAATGTATCACATATGGCACAACTAACTTCAGGATGTAGTTAATCATGATTCTCCACAGATTCCTTTTCTTGTGAGATGCCATGCTTTCTTGGGAATGATACTGAAGAGGTTTCTTGTCTTATCCACAGTTTGGAATTTGGTGAATGCCAACCAAGGCTAAAGAGCCTCGTCTACTATTTAACATTAATTTTACCTAGCCTAAATAAGTCCATAACCTGAAGAAGAAAAACATTTTACAGCAGCAAATATTTTTCAACATAATCTCTTTCCTTGATAAGTAATTTTTTGATGGATATTAATCTCATAGCTTGATTATACAGTGAAACTTCTAGGTCAAAATTCAGCTCATAGTACATTAATGATAATGTAATTTTGGATATTATTCAAACTCATATTCTATTTTTGCAATGTTAAATCTCTGTATTTGTTTCCTTTTTTTTTTTTTTTAACTAATAGCACAGTACCTGTCAAAAATGGTGTTTATTTATTTATAGAGGGATTGGTATATCTTCTTTTAATCAGAATATTCTGAAGTGTTGTGCAAAATAATGTTCATCTTTTGCACAACATGATTTTCCTAATTAAAAATGAGATATTCCATTGTTACAATAACAAAACAGTTATCCTCAATGCCAGTCTTCAAATATGTTGTGTTGTTACTATAACAATGAAATATCTTATGAATAAGTAGGGAAGATCAGGCTGTAAATGCTTTTTATTTCATGTTAGCTTCCTTTGGATAATTTTACATTTCAATATTTTTTAAGGGTTCTTAAACTGGTACTAAACTTATCTGATGGTAGTTTATTGTAGAGAAAACAAACTCCAAGATCAAAAAATTCCAGTCATATAATAAGAAGTTCAAAATTTATTTAAATGTAATTTTTTATGAATAGACAAAATTATGTGTGTAATGAACACACAGTATTTGTCTGGTGGTATAAAAGATGCCCAGGCACATTAGTCATACTTCTATTTCAGCCTGCTATATTCAAGAAAAGGATTTAATGTATTTAAGTATATAATGTTTAAAGCAAGCCAAAGAACTTTAGCTAGAGCAGAAAACATTACTGTATATAAAAAACCAGCAAGAAGTAAAGCTGAATATGAAGTATGAAATCATGATAATGAAAACATGGCTACAGTGATAAAAACAGAATGTCACTCTGATACAATGTCTTTTTTGAGTCCTGAGGATGGTCATTACTATGACAACGTCATCATTTGTGTAAATGTTAAGGAGATGGGTTAAGGAAGAACAGAGCCTCTGGATTAAAAATTACAGCTTCCATGTAATGGGCAATTGTGTTAAAATTAACCTACAGGAGGCTTCATCTTCGTATATGAGAAGTAGGTTGATTTTGAGCCACACACACACACACATATATATATATATATATATAATTTAGGTAGCAAATTCTCTTTTTGATGAATAAATTACAAACATTATGTTTGCTTATTTTTATCATAGACCTTTCATATTCACAAATATTTTTCCATATATTACAATTAAATAAGGCAAGAAATGCACTGTAACCATGAGAATCGCTTTTACTTCCCAAGTACTTTCCATCTATGGAAAGTAATTGGGAAATAAGTGATTATGATGAAAATAAGCAGACATGTTGTAATTTTTTCAGACACACATTATATATATATATATATATATATATATATATATATATATATGTGTGTGTGCATGCATGGTATTTAGTGGAAAGTGCTCAATGTCTGTGACAGAGCTAACATGTGGTTGCATGGAGAGTTTTCATGCTTTTGCGATCTTCAGGCAAACTGGATCTATTTATGCGTTATTTGTGTTTGATTATATGAGAGTGTATGAACTAATATGTATATGCCTGTATGTATGCGTGTATATGTTAGTGTCATACCAAACAAACACAGAAGAAAATTTCCCCCCCTTCCACCACACACAAATAATCGAATACAAATAAAGCATAAATAGATCCACTTTTGAAAAAGTAAACCAGTTTTTCTGAAGATCGTGAAAGCGTGAAACCCAAGGTCACAAACAACTCTCCATGCAACCACGTTAGCTCTATCACAGATATTGAGCCCTTTGTACTAAATGCCATACACACACATACATATATATATATATATATATATATATATATATATATATATATATATATATGTGACCCTGGGTTTCATGCTCTTGTGATCATCAGACAGTTTATCTGATGATTGTATAAGTGTGAAACCTAGGGTTTATTTTACAAAAAAGTCAAAAGTTATAACCCATCAATTATTTTACAAAAAGTCAAAAGTTATAACCCATCAAAAGTGTGAAACCCAGGGTCACAAACTCACATCAATCCAACCATATATATATATATATATATATATATATATATATATATATATATATATATAATTCTAATACAGAGGAAAAGTGTTTTTGTGATGTTTCATTGGACTAAAGCAATGTTTATGTTGGTGTGACTACACACATGTATGAAGGAAAGTAATGCTGAAATTTTAGATTAATTTTTATTTTTTTTTTAGTGAATAGGGTGTATAGTCTAGCTGATTTCATTTAGTCCCTGTTTGTTTGTTTTTTATCACTTTTGTTAATAAATTGTTAATATTGATATTATTATAAATTTGTTCTTCATATATAAATTTATATATCATTTTCTCATATATAAAGTGGAGAGCTAAAAAGTTCTAAGCTTAACTCACTTAAAAATAAAAATAATTCTAACCCAACATGGAATTTTTTGCTTCAGGTCTTCTTTGTTCAGGTAAATGAACTTTTCAGCACTTACCCTTCCCTCTTATATTCACACATTATATATTAGGTGCAATGTGCAATTGTAAAATAGAATCTGACATGTTTGTATGTTAAGAATGGTTTGCTTTCATGTCAATACATATGTATTTTTTTTCTTGATCATATTTTGTTCAGTGTATGTGTGGAACCTTGACAAATTTAATGTTGATATTTTTAATGAAATCAAATCTACCTAATTTTCTAAATAGGAATGATTACTTACTCGCTTAGAAATATCTAAATTGTCAGTAGTATACAACCGCCTTATCAGACTGATAGTTAAAAATGATTTTGAGTGAGTGAAATGTGAAGGTCTTGGCAAGGACTATCCTTCTTCGTACCTCACAAAGAACTGTACAAGGAAACAGAATTCACATCAGTTGAAGGCTTTTGACAGCAACAACAACTCATATTGGTACGATATGTAACTCAGAGAAAATAATGATATAATCAAGGTGCTGACGATTCACATTACCTTAAACATAAGCAAGAAAGAAAGACCCTATCAATACTGGACAAAGTGATAACAGCTACTTAACTCAAGAAACCTATTTTTCTAAAAAAAAGTTTTAAGTAAAATATTTTATAAATTTCAACTAAAAGCAGCACTGGCTGCTTAGTCAGTTAATGCAAAATGTGACCATTACCACAATATTGAAGGCCATTTTCTTTTTTTTTTTTTTCTTTAGGTTTCTTTTGATGGAAAGACGAATTTTGTCAAGATACATGCTCCTTGGCATGTGCTGTGCCAGTATGCAGAAATCCTCAAAATGAAAATGCCACTTGCGGTAATTTGGGATTTTTATTTCCTTAACTTTCTTTTAAAGCATGGAAATAACAAATTCTTTTTTTTCTTTTTTTTTATTCATTTCATCTTGAGTAAGGCAATAAAGCCACTAGAATGCAAGAGGTTACTGAATGTTAGGGAATATGAGAAACACTATTATTAAGGAGAGAGGGCAATAAAAGAATAAAAATCAAGAAGACTGAAGATAACAATTAACACTGCATTTTAAATTCTTGAAGATTAAAGATGAATGGGAAGTAAGAAGCCAGAAGAGTTCCACAAGTGAGAATTCCAATAGAAGAAACTGTTTGCATAGAATTTATGGTTACATCTAGCCGCCATTTCAACTGTAAAATGATGAGACCTTGCTGCCAATCTAGTACTGTGTTTAAATTCATAATGCAAAGTACCATAGAGGAAAGTTCCTCAGAACAATTGCCATGAAAGTATTTATAGAAAAGGTACAGGGAAGCTGCGTTATCGTGGTGGAAAAGTGACTGGTTGAGATGCCAGATCAGGATCAATAATATTGCAAATTCTTTGGATTTTATCAAGAATCTTTAAATATAGGGTGTTCCAATAACTTGGAGTGATTTTAAATGTGAATTAAGTTTAAAAGTGTCTAATTTTTTTTTTTTCTTTCAGATTTAACAATTTAAGACTTTCTTAATCTTTCCATGATTGAAATTGCCAATCAAACAACATGTTAAAGTTATCAACGACTATCATGAAAATGGACATTCAAACAGAAATGCATTTCACGCACTTCACAATTTTTTTGATCAACATAATCAACCAACTGAGACTGCATTTGGAAAAATTGTTTGTAAATTCAAACAAACTTGGTTGGTGGCAGATATGAAAACACCATTGTGTGCTCATTTATGCTGTTCAGCTCAAAACATTGCTGCATTGTACGAGAATGTGGCCATAAATCCAGACACCTCTATTCATCATTGCGATGCAGGAATTAAACCTCTCTGTAACAATTTTACATCAAATTTTGACAAAAGATTTCTCTACATGCTTACAAAATTCAATTTACACAAGAACTGAAATCTACTGACCTTTTGGAGCACCATACATTCATCACTTGGGTGCACAAGCAAAGACAAGCCAATGAAGATTTTTTGCAAAAAATCCTCTTTAAAGATGAAGCCCATTTTCATCTTGGTGGATTTGTTAATAAGCAGAATTGTCACATGAAAATCCAAGGCCGCTGCATCCAAAAAAGATCACTGTTTGGTGTGCATTTTCTGCTAGCAGAATCATTGGGCCGTATATTTATAAATTTGAACATCCATTTTTGTAATAGGCTTTGATAACTTTAACACATTGTTTTATTGTTAATCTTTCCATAGTTAAAATTTCCAAAAACTTAAGTTGTCAAATCTGAAAGAAAAAAAATCATTAGATGCTTAAACTTAGACCGATTTTACATGTGAATTAAGTTATTGGAACATCCTATATATATCAGGAGCATCAAAACAGATTCATAAATTTTAACACCCTAGAAATTCCTGATGATTTTTTTTTACATTAAACAAGTCAGAATCTTTTTTTTACTTTTCAATATTTTTTTATTAGAAATGAAACCAACTTTTACATTTATAGTTGCAGTTTTATCCTTCTTTTTCTTTCTTTCTTGGATGATGTATTGTCATCAATTTGAATTTTCTTCCATCCTTAGTCTGAGTTGCTTTTTATCACAACTTAACCCTGGCTATCAATCTACAGCTATGATTGAAATATCCCTCATCAAAAACTTGTCCCCTTATTACCAGTCCTCTGCTGTCTGCTCATTGACATAGATTTATGTTGAGATAAAAAGCAACTGAAAATTAAGAACAAAATGAAATCTGGATCAAAATGACTGGATGACAATGTTACATATCACCAACTGCAATAAGCAGATGTTCCCTCAGAGTGGCCCCATGCCTTTAGCACCTATTGGGACTTAAAATCGGACCAGACTTTGAGTGGAACTCATAATATGATCCATCACTAAAGAGATTGGAAAAATGGTCGGTTCCCTGTACCATTCCAATAAGTACCTGACTCCTCCTGCTTTCTTTTACCTTTACAAGAGCTAGATCAAGCTGAAAATGAAACACTGCTGCCATATATGGGTAGGAGATGCCGTGTCTTCACTTTCCAGTCCCAATAGTCCAAAAGTATCTCCATGTTCTTGAGGGTGACAAATTATTTTCCAACCTACCATTCCTTTCCCCACAGACAAAATATTGCAAACCTCTCATTTCTCTATTGCTGTTTCCATGGAAAATGTCCAAATGAACTACATTCCTTAGTCCCACAAGTCCTAACCTTCACAGCTGAGATCCACCATTCCCTTCATTGGTGATATGTAAATTCTACTTGAGCAGCTTCTTCCCATAAACTACTGCTCTGTGGACCCAACTCCCTAGAGGATGCTTCCTGCAATCACTAAAATCTTAACCTGTTTAAGTCTAGATTTGACTGTTATCTTCTTGACATATTTGCATAAACCATGCCTCTTTCTCTATAACCCTCTCCCTCAAGTGACTCCCAGGCCTTGTACAGGATGAAAATCATGATAAAAAGAAGTCTAATAAAAGAAAAAAGTACTATTGCTACTAATATCACTAGTACAAAAACAAATACAGTAATGATAAAGATTGTAGAATGGTAATTACAGGTTACATTTGGTCTTTTGTATGGTGCCAGTTTCATTGCTGCTTTGTGATTAAAGCAGTTGGACATTGAGCAAGCTTCCCTGAAACAAAAGGAATAGAAGTTTCAATCTCACTGAGAGCTTATTCTTTATTTTCAATCTGCACCAATTATCCACTGCTGTAGACTGATGGCTTTAGAAAAATTGTGAGAAGCACCAACTAAAAATGACAAAAGTATAGATACCTATCAAAATCAATGTATTTTTGACTTGTCACAGAACAAGTCCGGTAATCCATGTGGATTATAGGGCCACCACATGTATTGAAACTGTAGCTTTTTAAATGCTTTTATTCCTCATCAAATATGTATTTAGTTGAGGCGAATGAAGAAAACAGTAACCAGCGAGTAAATTCAAGCTCTCCCAGCTGGTATTTCAAACTTGAGTCGTTCCTTCCTGAGTTCTGTCTCCAAATCACACTAACTGCCCGTTCTAGCCGTCAACCGTGAACGTCCCTCGAAGAACTCGCCGACTTGGAAAAAAGTAGTTGTTTTTATAGTTGTTCATGTACCCATAATCCCTTGCGTCTTCCTGTGATCCCATAATTCATTGTGTCCATGTCCCATAATGCATTGCATCGTTATTGGATAAAAATGCGATGCCAGTCCCCCCTCATTCTTTTACGTTATCTGGCCGAGGATGGATTACGTCAGAGCAGTAAGTGTTTTTTTTCTCTCCCTCATTTCAACTGCAGTAGCTTTACATGCTAAGCAAATACGGGCTCTTTTTTGGCGGGGACAAAGCAAGTCGCGACCAGTTGTGCTCGTCTCAGGTTCTGTCTCATGTCCGCCAAAGAATCTGGGTGTGTGTTTAGTGGTATTGGATAGTGGATCAGAATGAGAAATCTGATAAATGAGATCAACTTCCAGTAAATTTCTTTAGATTCAGTTATGCACAAATACCATTTCCCCCAGCTATGGGTTAAATAGGACACGAAAAATCATTGTTATTCACGAAAGTGATAATGCAATATTCACTTGCAAAAGAAAGTAATGATTCTTACAATCTAAAATATGTTTATTTAAATAACCCATAAAGGGTTGATAAGTCATAAAAAACAAAATCAATAATTCACAGAATCTACAGATTGACTCAATTGCATAAATAAATTCACTGATGCTGTCATTATCTTCATGAGGATAACTTAGTTAGAATTAACAGATATGGCAATTTTTAATAACTTTCATACCAAACCTTTCTTCAATTCATGTTTAAAAATTTATAGAATTTTTTTAAGCTTAATATAATATTTGAAAATCAAAATCTTTTAATGACTTTCTTTCACCTACTTTCCAAATCAACTGTAACAAATGAGCCAATTATAACAAAATAATTGATAATTGTCTCAATATGAAAGCCTGTCACTTAGTTTTAATAATTTTTTTTGTTAAATTACACTCAATATCTTCCAAGCCAAATTAATTGACCATATAAATTTAATTTGTTAAAATATTAACAAAATAAAGATTTTGGTTTGTTCATGTAACTTAGATGATGTTTTTCTTGAAATCTTTAGCTTCTAATAATTGTGTAAAACCTATATTGAATTAAAAGCAAAAAAAATGTCATCCACTTTTGTGCAATGTTTCTTTTTTGTTCATTTTGAATAGATTATAAAAATTAGTTCACTTTTCTCCCACCAGATACTGATGACATCTTTTTAAGTTTTCCTTTGATGGAAATGTTTTAAAGAAATGTGTTCATAATTGAGAAAAAATTCCATTCTATTTGGTCATAAAATATTGAAACTTAATTCTCTTATAAAGTGATGTTTTCATCTACTCTCACTTTTATCAAACTGCAAGACAGAATGCATGGTTGTTAGCAAAAAGATGAGGCCAAAATGCAAATTACAAATCTGACATACCAAAATCAAACCAGTACAAAAATTGAAGTATCTGTGAAAGAGGCCTGAAAGTGCAACACTGAAATCCGAAGATGTACTTGGAAAGCCAAAGATGCATTCCAAAAGCTAAGAGTTTTATGAAACAGAAAAACTTCATTAGAAATAAAGAAAAGAATACTGAACTGTTATGTGATATCTGTCCTCCTATATGACAGTGAATGCTGGACAATCACCTCACTGATGAAGAGAATTGAAGCAACTGAAATGTAGTTCTACAGAAGAATGATGAGGATACCATGTATGCAATATGTGAGCAGTGATGAAGTTTTAGAAAAAAATGGAAATAAAAAGGAAACTTATACTTAACATCAGGAAGAGATGGATGAAATTTCTAGGACACGTAAGGAGGAAAGAGGCATTGGAAAATCTGATACTCACAGGACAGATTGAAGGCAAGAGGGACAGAGGAAAACAACACATAACGTGCTTAGTGAGCTTAAGTAAATGGATGAGGGAATAGGGTTTAGGAGAAATAAAAGAAAAAAAAAATTTTTTAAATTAAGAGCTGCAAAATACAAGAAATTGTGGAGAGCTATGATTGCCTACATTCTGAGGAGATACAGCACATAAAGAATTTTTTCATAAGCAAAAAAGAAAATCTACCAATCTCAGACATTTTAATATGATTTTTATCTTTTCTCAAACTAGGAAAATGACATGGTCGAAAGTGAATCCTGTTGGAGCAAATGTCCAAATCCATTTGAACTGGATCCAGAAATTGTTAAGCCTGATCCAAACTATTTCACAGCTCCTTTTAATCGTGAGAGAATGGAACAGTGAGTATGGCAATTTTCATCCTTTCTCCTGTGAATAAATTTATGCACATTTTGCATTCTTTCTATGCATCAATTATTTGGGTCTGAAATTACTTCAATTATGTTTTTTAGCTGATAAATTCTTTTCTTTTTCTTGTTATTTGGTTTACATATTTTGTCTTGCTTCACAGATGAGGTATCAAATCTAATTTCTCTTTTGTGAAAGTGTACCAGGTTCTTGGCATCAGATGGGTGGTGATATGACTCTTCACCCATACAACTGTGGAGTGGAATGTCATATTCCACATTATTAAAAACCAGTCTTGTGTTTGGTAAACAGAAGCCAAAAAATCATTTTGGTTGAATAAAGCTTTAACTAAAGACCTCTTTTTATTTTTCACATCAGAGAGATGACATGACCGATCTATCGACCGAAAAGTTGAATGAAGAAGATAACTGGATCAGTCCATCAGTCCAATAATACAAGCCTTAAGATTAGATGGCTGGTCTTCATACCAATCAATGAGATTGCTTCCCACAATTCTTGCACATTTGGGCCTTTCAAAGGCAGTTTCTATGATAATCTGCTCTGTTCTGTGATTTTATATCAAATTTTTTTTGTGGAAAGGGCTCAGTATTTTCTTGGTACTAAAATTCCAAATGAGGCTTTGTCTCCAAAAGGTTAACTAGGCTTTGTTGTTGGCAATCACTTATATCTGATTCTAGATAAATTGTCTTCTGCCCCAGAATGAATAGATCCATGTCAAAACAGTAAAAATAAAAGCTTGAAATTCAAACAGTGGTGAACAAAAGAAAGAGAAGACAAAGTGGTGATTCTGAGTAAAGTTGCAAGAATTATTTTTAGCAAATGATCCAAAATATTGTTCTTTGAAGACTGTGAAATGAAATGTATATTTCTTATGAACAAAAATTACAGTCAGTTGCTGGAGAAAGGAAGTCATACCAATGCTGGCAATACACTGGGCAAGTTGAAATTAGTCCCCCAGGCAGTGTCTCACCACAGGAGGTGTCTGGGGTCATTACTTATTGCTTTAGGCATCTCCAGAAGAGGAAGTGATGAGAGGACTTGAACAATTTTTGTATGGGTTTTTGGAAATCTCACATTAAACTCCAAACTTGTCACATTCTATTCCATACAGAAAAATATCCATACCAATGTTGTGAATGCATGTATGCTCTAGATATGTTACAAAGTGGACAGTTTTTAACTAGGTGGCCTGTATGTCTATTGAGAGCATGTAATATATATAATTGGGTATATGCCTAATTACATCAAAAGACACTGAAAGAACTGGACATCTTTTCTTTATATAAGATTAAGTAGGATCAGAGAAAATGGAAGCAAAAAGGAAATTTAACATCAGGAAGTGACAGTTGAAATTTCTGCATAAGGAAAGAGGGCTCAAAAAATCTGGTACTCACAGGACAGATTGAAGGCAAGACGGATGGGGGGGGGGGACATGCATAACATATTTAGTTAGCTTGAGTAAATGAATAGCGGAAAAGAGTTGAGCAGAAAGAACAAAAAGACAAGAGCTACAAAGGACAGGAAACTGGAGAGCCATGATCACCTACATCCTGACTGAGGGGACACAGCACATAAAGGAGTAGGAACAAATAAGCAATTTTTTTTCTCACCCCCATTTTTGAAAGAAAGCATTTTAATTGGTCAATAAATTTAAGAAAGGTTTGTTTTCAAAGTATAGCAACTTATCTGGATGCTGTCTGGTGAATCATTTGAAGTCTGAATAGGAAGCTTTTAGTTTTTCCGTATTGGCTCTAAAATAATTTATTAGATTTGGCTTTAGACTTGCTCAAGTTACTCTAAATTCATGGAACAATTACTTAAATGCAGGAGTCCTCTCATAGTCAGACATGTATATCAGATTACAGTTGGTCATGTAAGTTGTGCTTTTTCTGGAACATGGTAGAAAAAAATACTCCACTTCCAAGTAATGCAGGGCCTTCTGACTTGTTTTGAAAATTAGCTTTTTGCTGACCATTGGTATGGATAAGAAATATGCACAAGTCCAAACCATAAGCATTTTTCTTTGGTATATTTTTTTATATTTTTAAAATTAATAAAATAAATCTCAGATCTTGGTTAAATCTGACACAAAGCCACACTAGTTTGCACCTAATTAAAAATCAAAATGGTCTGTTGGTGTGTGAGATAGGCTTACTAATCTTTGCAATAGTTGTGTTTTTAGATAGTATGACAGAAGGCTGAATAACAGTGAATAATAAGGTAAGAAACACTGTGCTGTGCCAATGGGAGGGCCTTTCTGCTTTTAAAAGAAAATCAATGTTTAAAATCCTGGTTCTTACCTGAGTGAGAATGACAGAACTTGATCAACTACAAGTCGCACTCAAGAATTCTTCACTCCAAAGAACTAGTATAAAGATGTTCTTTTTTTACATTTTTTTTTCTATCTCAATTTATATTTGGTACTGGTACCATTGCAGCATGTGAGATTATATGGTAAACACTTCTTAATTTTTTTTCCCTTCATTTGGAGTGGGGAGAGATTTTATGTATGTCTCTGCATGTAATATTTTTACTTACATAATCTGAAGAAGCTTCTTTTTCTCTTCTAACCTTTGTGTGTGTTTTTTTGGGGTTTTTTTGTTTGTTTTTTTTATAATGGTAGATTTTATGATACTGATAGCTATTGTCAGTTTCAACTTTTATGTAGTAACCAACCTCACCAACTCAGCAACCAATAGAAGTGAAACTTGAAATAATTTTTTTTTTCCTTGTAATTCTGCAACATATCTTTAACTTGGTCATATGTTATTTTTACAATAAATTTAAATTTCAATGACGTCAACTTTGAATGTTAGAAAAATCGACTGGAAAATTATTCAGTGTTTGACTAGGTTTTAATTTCTTAAGTCAGATTTAGAAAAAGTATAGGTGGGGGAGGATCATTTTTCTGATTCTAATACTGGTTTATATTCATAGCGACATTGCTATTTAAAAGTTATGAGTCCTTTTCAATTATTGACCAAACTGGAATATGAATAAGAAATAATCTTTTAGGATTACATATGATTAACATGTTTATTTTCCCCAGTATTTTTTTCTTTAATTTGAAAGAAGTTTCATAGATATTATTGATCGACGCTTGTCAATATCATGTGATTTGAAAGATGGCAACGACAGTATGATGGGTTGCTAGGAAATGTTAATTTATACAAATACTAAAGATGGCTGTTAATATTTTTTTTTTTTTAGTAAGTTAAAAAAAATTTAATTCTTAAGAAAAAGAAAATGTTGAAATTATGAATTTCAGGTTGAATTCTACTTTTTTTTTATTTTATTTTATGGTAATTTTTTATTTTTCTTTCCTTTTTTATCACTTAAAAATTACAACTCCTCAGTGACATAAAAGTTAATTTCTCATATTCTAATTTTTCATTTTTTTTTTTTTTTTTAATTGTTTCACTCCAAACAAAGTGGTAATATCACTAATGCACAGGATGTTACAGGGAGTGAAGGTGAAAAAGGAGATGTACAATAGGGAGGATTGAGGAAAGGACAAAAGATGAACTGGGTTCAAGAAGACAGAAGATGGCAATTGACATTGTTTTTAAAATCTTGAAGTTTGTAGTTTTATCAGGGAAGCAAGGAAATGGGAGTGAGTTCCAGAGGTGGGAAGTGAGAAAAGAAACTGTTGGAGTAGAAGTGGCAGTTGCATTTAGCTATTTCAACAGTAAAAGGGTCGGGCCTATTTAGCTAATCTAGCAGCACACTTAAATTCATGTAATTGGGACACCAGGGAAAAAACTCATCTGAACAGTTGCCATGAAATTATTTGTAGAAAAGAGAGTGAAGCTACATCACGTTGGTGAGAAAGTGACTGAAATAGAGATGCCAAGTCAGGGTCAATTACATTGCAGATCTGTCTTTGGATTTTGTCAAGAATTTTAAGGTGCACAGCAGGAGCACCAAATCGGATATGGCAACAGTATTCAATGCACTAACAGATGAAATATTTGTAAATGTACAAGATAGATTATAATGAGAATTTTCTGGCAGTGACCCAACTTGTAGTAGATGCAGCTATTGATTCGATATAGTCACTCCACTTCATGTTGGTGGAAAACATGAGGCCAAAAAAGCATTGTGCATTGCTTTTTATTATCGCCATCATTGTTGTTAAAGCTAAACAAAATAGGAAAATGTTGTTATAAAGATAAACATGTGCATATAAGATGCTGGAAGCAAAAATCGCACAGCAGCTTGTGACGTCAAACATTTTCGCTTCTAGCGTCTTATATGCACGTGATTATCATTGCTTAAAAATCATCTATGTAAACAGAAACAGACTATCATCACATTCTTGTCCGTTTATTGCTTAATGTATTGTACAGTAATTGTCATCTTTGATAATGGCTTGTGTAAGTCGAAAGCTTAGATTGGATTAAAAAAAATATGTATCAATATTGTGATTTTCTTTCTTCATTTAATAATAATGTTATTAAGCTTATCAGACGTTATGAAAAGAATTTACATAAAATAAATAGACAATACTTGTCTATATTATTTAATGAAACATGTATGAATGAAAAAATGCTGCCTAAATACACACAATATATATATATATATATATATATATATATATAATGTTAATAGTATTGTGGACACATTGTAATTTCCTCAAACAAGTGTAAGAATGAATATACAAACACTTATGCACAATTAATATATTATCTTCTTTGAACAAAAGAAATAGAAAGAATACAAAAGGGGTTGACTGAAGTTTCATATTTAGAGATGTCATTATTGTGCCAAGTTCCTATGAAAGACTAAGAAACTTGCATTTAAGAGTTATTCCTTGGTTGAATAGAATTATTAGATATCCTTTTGTGTAGTCAAGTAAGCTTGATTCTTTATATGATGTTTAGTATTTGTCTTGTGGGGAAAAGTAAGAGGAAGAGTATAAGATCTTTTGCACACTTTTTTTTATACACTGCTTTGGTAATGCCATCTAGTGTTCATTAGCAGAAGTTCTTTGACAGACAAGTGGGGTAATTTAACAGTATCCCTATTCTGAATAATGATTGCCTTTATTTTTGACTGCAGACAATGCCTTTTTACTGATTTTTATTGCATGACAGATTGAATGCCAAAACTTGCTAAAAACAAATTTTAGGCCAGGAAATAGCAAAATTTTCTTTTTTTTCTTTTATCTGTTTTTCATTATCCTATGAGATTTTGTTCATTCAGGAAACAATGAATGACAGAACAATGGTAAAATCAATGGACAATGATAAAAGTTGAAATCTTGCCCATGCATTTTACACTAAAATAAAATTTACTGTGTTGATATATGTTTATTAGTGACTGAATTCTGATTATTTTTTTTAATAATATTAAATTAGCACCAAGTACGTTCATATTCTGTAAAGTAAAAATTATTGATGTTCCTTTGACATTTTTTAAAGAGATCAGCTGGCTTTACAATGTTACAACAATGTTCACCTTGTATAAGGCTCAAGAGCCACTCAAGGTAAAGGGTTACAGAGGCACCCCCCCAAGCAAAGTGATAATGCCACAAAGACACAAGAAGCCACCAGAAGTGAAAAAGAAGGAAAAAAAAAAAACTTTAGAATTAACTGGAAACCTAATCCTGAACAGGAAATCGGGGATAAACCTCTACTCTTGTTCAAAAGACCAAAGAGAAGTGTGAACCTATCTATTCTTAGGTATTTTCTGTGCAAGATCACACCTCAGACAATAAGGATCAATCACTTTCTTGCAAGTTCTTCTGTTATTACTTGTTTTGTTAAATCCAAGTTGCAATAGCTTTACTCTGCTTCCTGCTAAATCATGAGAATTTGGCAGAACCAAGTGGGTATGAAAAATGGCAAGTAGTTTTATTCATGTCACTTATGGCTTGTATAAAAAAAAAACTGAAACATCTTCCAGCTGCTATAACTACCTTACAGCTGTTGAGAAAACACCTCCAAATATCAAAATAGATATTGGCCTTTAAAATGAACGAACAGCCAAAATATTTGTGTGTGTGTTGTGGGAGACAAATAGGGTTGGATTGTGTGAGAGATGCAAATCAATATCTCTGAAAAACATTGTTACAACATGTAGCATTGTAGTAGTAGTGGCTGTCATGGACAAGTGAGGTTACCAATACTGTATCAATTTACTTTCTAGCTTCTGTGACTTGATCAAATCTTAAAATTTATTAATTATGTCTGTATATGCAAAGTCACAATTGTATCTGCTAAATATTTAATGGAATCTTAACATCGTTTGTACAGCATATTAAGATTTTGGTTATATGATAATCACTTGAATATTTTTCTTTTCTATTTTTAAAGACATAAGACTACATCATTTAACTTTGAATTTTTAAGATGAAAATCTGAATTGTGAGTGAACAATCTATTGTAAAATCTATATTGAACTATAATGAAGAACTATAAATTACAGGCAAAAATTAGTATTCTAAGTCATTTTATGCTAAAAGAAAGGACTAATTTAAGATTCAAGTCTAAATATTTACACTATTTATATTGTTCAGACTATTATCGTCATCCTTATTGTCATATTCAAAACGTTTCAGCCATTATATGCTCCGGCCTTCTTCAGGTGATATACATTGAAATTTTGAACTGAATCCTTTAATTTTTTATTTTTTTTCCACCAGTGGATAAAAGCATTGGTTGAAGTAATCCAGTGACTTGACCCAAAGAGTTATGAGTTCAATACCTGGCCACAACAGAGTTGAACAAAAACTTAGTGTTGAATTACTAAAGGGAGATAACTGAAGCTCAGATATCTTGAAAAGGCATGGCACATGGAACTAGAACAATCTACCCCCAGTGGATGGAATAAAGGGTTTGGTTCAAAATTCCAATGTATATTAACTGAAAAAGGCCGATACGTACAACACCCAAAATGTTGTGAAGATGGCGATAAAGACAATAGTCCAAATAATATAAATAGTTACAATACCTCATCTTCATTACATAGATTTATTCAGCCATATATATCCCACTTTGTTTCACTATCACCATCTTTGAGACTGTTACATGATCCCGTCTTCCCAGAACTTGGCATCTTTCTGAGGGATGAACTGGCCTGAGTGATTTTGACAGACTTCAAGATAATTGAAGTTCTTTCTATTAAGAGAATTTTGTCAGGATCAAAAACTTGGTAATCTGAAGGTCCAAGATCAAGTGAATAGGGCAGATGTAATAGGATATCAGAGTCAAGTGTTATCAATTTCTGGCAGATTTTCAAAGATAGGAAGTCTGGTAGTGTTCTGATGGAAAATACACCTTACTGATTGATCAATTCAGGATGCTTTTTATTGATTGTTGACTTTTTAATCAGTTCAATTGGGAACAGTAATTCTCTGAATTCAATGTCCGATTTTGTGGAAGGAGACGCTTGTAATACACAATGCCATTTCAGCCCCATTAGATAAAAAAAAGTGTCACCTTATGTTAAGTGACACATTTCGTTTACCCCAGGATTTTTTTTTTTTTTTTGCAGTGGGTATCTTTTAATTAGTGCTATGATTTTGTCATTATCAACAGCTGCAAGCCTACTGAAACATTCTGTCTCCCAGATAGAAAAATTTCCACTTCTGATCCTAGAGAACTAGTTTAGAAAAGTACTCTCAGATATGGTACCATGTCCATAAATGGCACATACCCTTTTTGCTGTTTGTACAGTGATTTTTTTTTTGTCTCCATTCCAGTAATGAAAGTGCATCAAATATATAAAAATACATCTTTCACAATCTACAGACAATGTATATAGATAATGAATTTCAGTTACATGGGAAACAAAATAATCTGTTCAAATGCAACTTATTGAAAAATGCTATGAAATATTGTTCCAATCCAATATTATTTAGATTTATGAAAGGTACTTGAAATGTTCAAATATTGACTCTTCTTATTTACATTATTTGTATTTGGACTACTGTCCTCATCTTTGTTGTTGTTATCACATTTTGGCTGTTGTACTCTCTGGCCTAACCTCAGGTGTATATTTTTCTGGGTAGCCTACAGGGAATTCTGAATTGAATCCTTTATTGAATCTATGTGGTAGACTGTTCTCATTTGACTATTCATGTCTGGGAATAGTTTCTAGTTCCTATTTATAATACTGTTCAATTATTGCTCACCCATTTTCAGTGAGTACATACTTCCCAACCCAGGGATTGGGCTCACAACCACAACTAGATTAAATAAAGGGTCAGTTCAGAATTCTTTGTAGATTACCTAGAACAATATACACCTGAGGAAAGAAATGGCTGAAACATGATGACACCAGAAATGAAAAAAATAGTCCGAATATAAATGATGTGAATAACTCTTAGTACCAGAAATTCAAACAAAAAAGATTTTCCTATTTGATTTTTCCTGTAGGTCACCTTTTAGCTGTAGATATTTTAAAAAATTTTTTCCTTTTTTTTTTTTTTTTTTGTCTTCTCTTTTCGTTCCTTTTTGTCTTCTCTTTTCGTTCCTTTTTTTTCTTTTCTTTCCTATAAACTATAAAAAAAAGGAAAGAAGAAAAAAAGAGAAAAATTCTTTCCTTTTTTTATAGTTTCTTTTTTCTTATAGTTTTTTTTTTTTCCTTTTTTTTTACTGAGATATTCATTATGGTTTGTTATATTTTCCTTCACATTATATTTGTTGAATCTGTGGATAACATGATCCTATGATGTATCATACTGTGATTCATTTCTATAAATTGTATCTTTTAATATTAGTAATGTATTTGATGTACATAATTTTTTGTTGTAACCTAGGGTAGGTTACTGAATAAAATAATCAAAGGTTAATGAACGATAACACTTAGGACATGAATAACACATAAGATTCGCCAGCAGCGCATAGATGTAGTAGTCAAATGTTAGAGAAGTGAGTGAAGTGAATTTCATAATGAATCTCCAACTGCAGATCAACATACAGTATTTACTACTGTATGTATGTGAATGGGGACATACCCATTATTGTCCATAGGTATGCTACAACATTTTTCTTTGTAAAGACAGATGTATTCTTGAAATAAATTCTCATTTTAGAATAGAGGCCTAGATGCCAACACCTGTGTTCTTTGCTTTCACAGCTTGGAGATATAAAAAAAATAAAATACAGAATTTACTTTTTGAATTTTACTGATCATTGACACTTTGTAAATAAATGTTTGTAACAGGAATTAATTACAAATTTTTATTTGCATATATTTGTAACTATAAAAATCTATAGGCAAATTTAGCATTTAAAACCTTTTAATTTGCATGTGACTGATGATGATACAAATTGACCAAATCTGTAATAAACAATAACAAAAAGAAAAGAACAGGGCAAAAATAATACAAAGTAGACAATATATGCAAGACAAAAGTAGGCAAAGCAACAGTAATAAAGCAAAAAGTTCACAAACTAAGAATGGCATCAACACACAAAAAGAGGTACAGACAAGCAATTGCAACATTCTGGCTTTGAAACAAATTCAGCTCAGTGCCATGCAGGATACGTGCTTTGACGAGGCAAATTTTTTCCTGCAGTAGGTTGCCATTTCTTTCTGCAGTAGACCAGTTGCCATCCAAGGTCTGTCCTGCTGTTTACCCATAGCGGGGGGGGGGGGGAGGATGCATACCTTTCCCAAGGGTATTAGCACAAAAGTGAATGTAATGATTTGACTGGAATTTGAACTCTGCTCTTGGACTCCTCGCAACAAGAAAGAACAGAAATATGGCAGATGTCACTGAGAAGTGGTCGATCTTATCTGCTAGAAAGAAATCTCAGCATGCATCTGTATGTTTTGTGTAAAGTTTTGGGAAGGGGAATGTTATTGCAGTCATTCCCATGTAAATTGGAACCAACACAGGGAGACAAATCTCAACAGTAAGGGAGGGGCTGACAAACCTGGGTTATATGTTGTTTTGCCAAAAAAAAAACCCTGTGCAATGTGTAAAGAGCCTGGTTCTGCAGTCATTGTGAATGAGACAGTCATACAGTACACAAGCTCACTCAATGGCATCTCCCTGCTAATTAAGTAAACCTATTGGAGAGTATTGTTTTATTTTGTTTTGCATGTGCATCAAGGGTGATAGGCAGCAAGCTTGCTTTACTTATAACTATTGAATTTAGTCTTCCCTGCTTACAGCCATATCATGTTGAAACACTGGTTCTTATTTGATCACAAAAGTCGAGCAAAGTTGAACCTGTTCTGTACTTAGATGAGTAGTCACTTGGAAATATCAGGTTCTGTAAGTTTAGACGTACTGATGGTGTAATGGATGATGGCTCAGGATGTAAAGTTCCAGTCAGGTTCATTTGATTCATGTACATACAAATAACTTTGGGTGATCATGAATTGAAAAGTGACATGATTGCCCAAGTGCATCACGTCTGCTCATACCATGTATTGTCAGTGTGGTAGGGTAATGGCCCATACCTCCCCATAAATCTGTGGAAGGCCTATGTCCAACAAAGGACACAGCAGCAGCATCTTGTTGCTGTAGTCTTTTGCTAGACTAAATAAAGTTCAGTAAATGCTTATATAAGGAAACAATTTGTTTTACTTTTGTTAATGAGATTATTTTGCTTACACACAGTTTATACAAAAGAAGAAAGTCCCTCTCTTTTTGGATAGTTAGTAGAATAGCTGAATCTATTTGTAAGACATTAAAGTGTATCTGTTATCTGAACACTTTTTTATGTAAAAAGAAAATACAGTCTGCAGACAAGTCTCTTGTGATTATTTGTTTCCTGATCGCCTAAGCAATAATAAAGTTAATCTCATTGATGTGTCTGTGGCTGTTCCCTTCTCTTTATATTCATGAGATAAACAATAAAAAATAATGGCATTTGGTTTATATTTACAACACAGTAATTTCAACATACTCTACATTTAAATCTGTCCTCAAACTTCTGGAAAATACAGAAGGTGTTGCATGATGTTTGCGTGAGAGTGTGTGTGTATATATATATATATATATATATTATGTGTATAATAATGGACTCTCTCATCGGTTTCGACGTATGAGGATCTAACAGCTTAGTTGATTCAGTTATGAAAGTTTGTGCAATAATCTTAAGTGGCATTTAAGACCTGCTAATGATTTACAAAGGAGGCCGCATATGGAGCAAGAGTGAGGATTGTGAGATGAGATCACTGTTAGATTGGCTGACCTTTTAGTTCTTGATCTCACTTCTTGAAGATGATTCAGACAAGCAGATTGAAAACTGCTGAGTCCACTAAAACACGTTGATCTCCATTCTACCCGCTCCAAGGTTAAGAGCTCAAGGGTGTTATATGGTATATTGACAGCTGACAAGTTGTTTTTTTAGCTTGTCTTTGTATCTTAGCCATGGGCATCCTACATTCCTGTAGCCCTGGCTGTACATTAGGATCTTGGGTATCCTGTCATCAGACATCCTCAAGACATGACCAGTCCACCATAACTGATACTGTATGAGAAAAGTCTCAATTCCTCCAATATTACACCTGTTAAACAGGTCTACGTTAGATGTCCTATCTTGAAAGTTAACTCCACAGATGGCACAGACAGCTTTTATGGAAAACATCCAGCTGACATATATGGTACCTGTATGGAGTCCACGACTCTGAGCCATACAAAAGGATGGAAAGTACAACAGCTCTGTAAACCCGAATTTTTGTATCCAGTTGAATACCCCACTCATCCCACAACCGATGACGAAGTTTGCCGAAAGCACTGGTAGCCTTAGCAATCCGATGCATGATTTCATCATCTAAAGTTCCACTGTAATTGACTTTGCTACCAAGATAGGTGAAAGACTTTAATAGTTCAGGGGTTTGTCTTCTACTTTCAATGGTCTCTCTGGAAATTTGTAGAATGGTGGTTATTGTTTCTCACAACAGAATTGCTTCGGGATAGGACAAAGTTGGTGCACTACTTCAGTTTTCTTCATGCTAAGTGTAAGACCAAAGGCTTTACATGTCACAGAGAAACGATTTATTAGATGGTAGGCCTCCTCAAAGGATGTCACGACAAGAGCAGCAGCATCAGCAAATAACAAATCATGAATAATTTGTGTACGAAGGTGGGTCTTGGCTTTGAAGCACTGATGATTGAAGAGACGACCAGTGTTTCGAAACTGAAACTTGACACCACTCTCTGTCTGCAAATTCATATTTCAGCATCACTGAGAAGAAAAGAGCAAAAACGACAGAGGCCATGACACAACCATGCTTGGCGCCATTTGTGACATCAAAGGATTCTGATATCATACCATCAGACATGATATTAGCTTTCATTCCTTCATGAAAGATGATGACCATTAGCATGTTTTCAGAGATGCCGAGTTTCCTCAAGACTTGCCAAAGAGCCTCGCGATTCACAGTGTCAAAGACCTTCGTCAATTCCACAAACACCATGTACAACTCCTGGTTTTTCTTGCTACCTTCTCTGCAACTTGACAAAGAGAAAATATCATGTCAATGGTGCCACGACCCAACCAAAAACCACACTGATTCAGGATAGATGTCCTCAACAAGGTGTATAATGATTCTGTTTAGAATCAGTCTAGCTAGGATTTTGCCTGCAATTGAAAGTAGTAATATCCCCTGATGATTATCACATACACACTTGGAACCCTTGTTTTTGTAGAGGTGTTTGATAGAGGCGTCTTTATAATCCTGTGGGACATGGCCTGCCTTCCATATCTCCACGAAAAGGAGATGTAATTTTTTTACCAACATTTGGCCACAATGCTTATGCACTTCAGGTGGAATAGGATCCTTAGTAGTAGGTGATTTTCCAGATGAGATTTGCTTGATGGAGTCAATTACCTCTTGATAGGTAGGTTCAAAAGACAACACCAGAATTTCAGGATTTTGCTCAATTGATGTGATGGCTTCCTCATCAGTAACTGAAGTGGTGGTTAACACAGTTTCAAAATGCTCTTTCCAGTGATCTAAAATGTCTGACTTGTCTGTCAAAAGAGTTTCACCATCTGCTGTGGAGATTGGAGCAACACCACTTTTCTGAGGACTGAAAATGCTCTTGAGGCCAGCATAGAAAACCTTTTAGATCCTTTCTATCTGAAGCTTCTTGAAGTTCAATGGCCTTTTCAGACCACCAACACTCTTTCATGGCTTTGAGAGCTTGTTGAACCTGACTTTTGCACTTCTTGTAATTGATCTTCTTATCGGATGAGTTCTTGTCCTCATTCCATGCTTTATGAGAAGAGTGCATTTGATCTATAAGCTGCTGAACCTCTGTATTATTGTCCTCAAACCAGTCTTGATGTTTATGATGTGGCAGGCCAAGAACCTCCAAGGATGTAGAATATGTTGCATCCCACAGAGCCTTCCAAGATGATTCGATAATATCATTGGTAATGTTTACAGAATCAAGTGCAGCTTCAAGTTTGTCAGAGAGCTCAATTTTTGTTTCAGTAGATTTAAGAGGCAGTATGTTAATGCACTTGGGCACTGTAGATTTTATAATCCTTTGCTTTTGTGGATGCAGTGTAGCTTTACTCTGAAGTAGACAGTGAAGTCACAGATAGCAAGTTGTGTGGAATGAACACGTTATTTTAAAATCTTTTATATCCCTTCTTTTGGTGATAATGTAGTTGATCAGATGCCAGTCTTTTGAACGAGGATGCATCCGCATGGTCTTATGACAGCTGGGTTGCTGGTAGAAAGGTATTAGTGATACTAAGGGCAAATTCCTTGCAGATAGTGAGAAGGTGTAATACATTAGAATTCACATGACCAATACCATGGTGACCTAAAACGCCGTTCCAAGAATGATAATCACTGCCACCTGTAAGGACTAATTTATCCTTATATTGAACTTTGGAGATGACATCCCAAAGGAGATTGTAAAAATCATCTTTTTCTTCATCTGAACTACCTAAGGTTGGCGCATAGCAGCTAACCATTGTCATATGGGTGTTGCACTCCAGATTGAGGGTTAATGCCATTATGCAATCAGATACATCTTTAGGTAAGGAAAGCAGTGAGCTAGCAAGGCCTGACTTGATGGCAAAGCCAACACCAGACTGGCATGGCTCTTTCTCAGTCTTGCGAGCCCATAAAAATACGTGTCCACCTTTTTCTTGCCTAAGCTGAGAATTACCAGTCAGACGTGTTTCACTAATGGCCGCTATGTTGATGTTATATTTCTTCAACTTGAGAGAAACAAGAGTTGTTTTACACTCTGGTGCAGAATCATTGTCCTGAAGAGTGCGAAGTTCCCAGGATCCAAAATGGAAATTCTTCTTATACTTATTGTGATCTTTCTTGCTGTTTCGACTGCTTTATTGGATAACCAGACAGCTGCAGCAGGCTGCCAAGTGTCTAAGATGGTTATAGCTCTGCCCTTAGACACTAACCACTACATTAAAGAAGCAGAATCACAACTTCAAAATAACAGATTCTATGTACCCTTACCTCTAGACCCAACTAGCACATTCAAAACAGAATTATCACTTCTCACTCAGAACCTGAACTACAACATAAAAAATACCATAAAATCTCTTATTCCTGAGAACCCTAAAACAGCAACATTCTACACTATCCCAAAACTACATAAACTCCCCAAAATCATTTAAGAAAAACACCCTAACACTTTTTCATCCGACCCACATCAAATTACACAATCAAATAATGAAGAGAACATCTATGAAATTTCAAAAACCCTTAAAATCATGCCACCTGGTAGACCCATAATATCAGGCATTGGCACCCTCACAGAACTTATATCTGGGTACATAGACAATATCCTAAAACCTTTATTGCCTGACATACCTAGTTATATTAGAGACACTACTGACTTTCTCAGCAAATTACAAAACATTAACTTAGTCCACCATGATACAATCCTAGTAACGATGGATGTTTCGTCCCTTTACACGAACATTCCACATGTTGAAGGAGTATCAGCTTGCTATGAGTTCCTTAGTAACAAAAAATTACCTAACTACCAAATTACAGATATATGCCAATTAATAAAGTTCATCTTAATACATAATAATTTTAAATACAACAACAAACACTATTTACAGATTAGTGGCACAGCAATGGGCACAAAAATGGCACCTAGTTATGCTAATATCTTTATACACATTCTAGAAAAGAAGATACTAGACAATTCGAATATAAACCATCACATTACTTTAGATATATTGATGACATTTTCTTATTATGGACTCATGGATCAGAAAAATTAAAACCTTTTTTTCACTTTCTGCAACAATTTCCACGATACAATTAAATTTACCATGGAGCACTCATACACATCCATCCCTTTCTTAGACGTTATGATAAAATTAAACAAACATACACTTTCTACCAGTCTATACAACAAACCCACAAACCAACATAAATTCCTGCACTTTAACAGCTGTCACCCCTTTAAATTAAAAAAATCTATTGTATACAGCTCATTTCTTAGAACCAAACGCATATGCTCAGACCATTTAGATTTTCTATACAATATTAATAACTTAACAAAACAATTCCTAAAATGCAAATACCCAATAAAAATAATAAAAGAAGCACTAAATAAAACTATCCTGATAAATCGTAACACACTTCTCACATACAAGAAAAATAAAAACAACAATCGGATTCCCATGGTTTTTAACCACAATCAATATTCCACACACTTATTCACAATTTAAAAAATGATTACAAGAACCTCCAATTAGACAACAAGATCAAAGACATTTTCGATAAACCACCCATAAATGCAATGAAACAATCACCTAACTTATCAGCTATCCTCACCTCTACCAAATATCTAAACAATAGAAACCAAACAGGAAATTACAAATGTAACAAACCTCGTTGCTTAGTTTGCAAACATTTAGTAATAGCTAATACATTTTACGTACCCAACACCAATATCAGGATACAGCCACCTAACCTCACCTGCGATACCCATAACGTAATCTATTATTTATTCTGCAACTTATGTCCTAATAGTGGATATATTGGTGAGTCTGGAAACAATTTTAGATTTCGTTTTAATAACCATAAACAAACAATACGTCAAAACAACCCTTATTCCCCCCATAGCTAAACACTACAATCAATCAGGACACATTAGAAAACTGCAAATGTTTATTAATAGATTCGATTTTACTTCCACATTCACACGCAGAAAAAAAGAAACATATTGGATTTTAAAATTAAATACACATAAATTAGGGTTGAATAGGGACTTAGGTGTTTTAAATCTTTATAAATATTTCAATAGCTAAGCAATTTCTTTAGATATAGTAAAAAAATATTTTTTTAAATATTTATGACAGTTAGATTTAAGTTAGGAATATCTGAACAGTGACGTTCCATATCACGTGACGTCCGCATCTCTCGAAGGACGCTACTTGCCAACAAACAGTAATTTTAATTTATTTGTAACAAACAGTTATTTCTGATGAAAAATTGAGGACAATTTGAAATATCAAATATATATATAAATAAATAAATACTTTCATAAAATAAAACATTATAATTTTTAATTTGAAACTTTTTCTATATATACATATTAAGAAAGTATACGTGGCTTCTCATTATGCTATATATATATATATATATTATCGTAGCTAGAGGCAACTGGATGTCTAGCCACACTGATGAGCTGTAAACAGTGAAACGGTCTGTCTGTGGATGATGTATATATATATATATATATATATATATATATATATATGTGTGTATGTTATTTATGTGCAGTACTTATTAGAAAGCACTCGATATCAGTGATAGAGCTAACATATTTAGTTGGATTGATGTGAGTTTTTGACCCTGGGTTTCACACTATTTGTAATCGTCAGCATGAAACCCAGTGTCACAAACTCACATACACAAAAACACAACTAGGGGACTAATAGTAGATGGGGACATTTATTTGTGATAGGGGAGGAAATTTCTGCCCTTTCCTCCAGACCTTATTAAGGCCAACTCATTTATTAATTTGATTCATTTGGTGGGTGAAATAGTTGTCTGTTTTTCAGCAGAACAACAGTTCAAACCAGGATCTGATTTTCAAGGCACAATGTTCCTCCCAATCATTTCTTCGCACTTGGCTTTGTTTTACATTTAGTAAATAGTAATACAGTATTCTCAGTATTGACTTGAAAATAACACATCTTATTAGACACTCAAGTGTTTTTTTTTTTTCTGTGGAAAAGAGGAAGTATTATTTTTGTTGCCCTCACTTGTGCAAGAGAGAATATCAGCATGTCATTATAGCCTGCAAGTAAAATTACTATTACCAATTTACAAGCATGACTCCTGAGACTTGCCTCATTGTGTAACT
Organism: Acanthosepion pharaonis; assembly: GCA_903632075.3. Lineage (NCBI taxonomy): Eukaryota > Metazoa > Mollusca > Cephalopoda > Sepiida > Sepiidae > Acanthosepion > Acanthosepion pharaonis. Next base: position 693,339 of record CAHIKZ030003927.1, read on the forward strand.
GGCTTGTATTTCTTAAGGCAGAAATCAATTCACAGCAGCTTCAGTTGCCAAAAGTGCTAAATCTTCAACTGGGCTATAAACCCAATAGAATTAGAATCCATTCCAAAACATTTTGGAGAAATTGAAGAGATTCTGTGTTATGCAATGTTGAATAAGTGAAACTATTTGGATATTAAAATGATTACACTAATATAGGTACCTTCATGAGATCGCTAAAAAAAGAGATAGCATGATGAAAAAGACACCAAACTTGACGAAAACAAAATTCCATCATCTAAATGATTGTTATTATTAAGAGGAAAGATCAAAATATTTTTTTACATTTTTTTAATAGTTCCTAGCATGTCCGAAATTTTCGTTAAAAATCTGGTTTTTTTTTTTGAGTCAGCAAAATTGACAGATTTCAGTCATTTTTTCCATTTTATAACAAAAATTAAAATCTCACTTTGAAATTCTTTTAAATATCAATTATCATTTCACCAAAACTTATTTTAAGAAAATCAGGAATTATAATGTTTATTTAAAATATTTTGGACCAAGCTTAACTTAGCTTCTGCACCGAAAAGATGTAATTTAAAAATAAAAGAAAGCAGGTCATAAACTTTCACGTCACTTGACAGGTGATGAATGACATTGACGGATTCCGTGAGGATAATTTGTTCTACGGAAGAAGAAAAGTGAAATTATTTACATTTAAGTGAACAAATTATTTACCTCATTATTTTTAAGGAAAACTTTCAGCGCTCTAATTTTTTTTTGTACTTAGCTTTCACCTTTATGTTTACAGTGCTTTATGAAAAATATATTAAAAAGAAATTAAAATAAGACTGTTAAGAGTGAGATTAAATTTCATATTTCATAAGAAAGGTATCTAATTAATTTATAGGTACCTTTCTTATGAAATTTTATCAGAAGTGTACATAAAATATTATAATTTTATGTACATTTATTACATTTTACTGTGTTATTTGTATTTCCATTCATTTTATTATTAATTTTGATATTTCATTTATGAAAAAATGTCATAACTGAGATTAATATAAAAAGATCATATAAATTTTATAACATGATACTGATACTTGTAGGTACCCTTTTCAGTTGAAATTGAAAAATCAAATTAACTTCTGCACACATGTTTTGCAAAAGTAAAGGCTTTAACAACAGAGAACAATGCTTAACTCAAAGCAACTTAATTGTATTCTGATTGGTCTTCCATACAGACTGATTATAAACATAAACTTACATTTTTTAATTACTGCGGATCTTCTGATTAGTCAAAATGATACAATTTACAACGCACTAAAAAAAGATCTATCTCATAAGGACACTCAGGAAAGCCAATGCAGCTTTTAACTAATTTTATAATATTTTAACAACTTAAATGTAAAAATCTATTATAATTAAAAAATAACAAATAACTGTATTAAAAATTCGTTTTTCATTGAAAATTTTTTTTGCTTTCAGAAAATATTGTTCATATTCATAAAAACAACTAAGAGCAAATAAAAGCATTTGAAATGAAATAATGTATTTGTTTTATTGAGTTTTGTATGTTACAATTCAGAGCTGATTTTCAGGTAGGGGGGATCCAATTAAAAACATGATTTGCATTCCTCAAAGTCTTGTGCTTTTAACTATTGTAAACTAAACCCAATGCAATCGAATTTCTAGCGTTTTCATAAATTAAATTAGTTATGGGGGTGGAAATAAATTTAAAAAAAAAAAATTTCTGCCATGACTTTAATAAGAAAAACATATTTATAATAATTCCATTATCTATGAATAGTTTCTGAAAGTTTCATTAACATCCGACAATTAATTTTATTTTTGCAAGATTTTCCAAATTAATGTGTGTCATACAGGAAAAAAAAACCCTGCTAAAAATTGTATATGCTATTTTACTAGTTCCGGTGATACAAAGAGAAACAAGATTTTTTTTTTTTTTTAATCAAAATTTAGTATGTTCTAAAAAGAAGGAAATTTTTTTAAAAATAATTAAAATAAACTTTGATCTTTCCTCTTAATAATTACATAAGCATTTTGATGATAAAATTTTGTTTTCGTCAAGTTTGGCATCTTTTTCATCATGCTATCTCTTTTTTTTAGCAATCTCATGGAGGTACCTACACTAATATAATATAGAACACTTCTATATTAGAGCTCTACACTTTTGGTTGGAAAAGGGGAGTTGGAAAAATATCTGAAAGGATTTCAGTTTTTCTGAAAGACACTGATAAATTTGAGTGTGCTTTCTTTGAACTGAGCTGACAGGTAGCAGACATTTGCTTTTAAATAATCATTAATTTTCATTAAATCTTATATTTCTATAACTGGTGTTTTATTTCTGCAAATTTTATATATTCATGAATGTCTCAATTAGTGCAACTATTGTGTACATTAAAAGATATTCATTAATCAAATCTATTAGAAAACTTATAGAAAATGATGTAATTTGTACATCAAATTTTAGTCATATTCACAATTAATTTCTAATTTGTATAATTTTAATTAAAATATAGGTACATATAAAAAGATACAATGAAAATGCTATGAATTAATGTTTATTAATCTGATTTTTTTTTTATGAAAAAAACTCTTTTTGAGTGGTTAGTCACATGATACTCTTCTGTTCTTCCTATAATTGGCGGTACTGAGAAATTATCCCCTTCAAATTTTCCAAACATATCATAATCATTATTTTAACCTGAAAATTTTCTTTATAATCTTTCCATAGTAAATGCATACATATTTTATATTTTGGTATTTTTTAATAAATGTAAATTTCTGTATCATCCATTTGTCTATTTTTTTCTTTAACAAAAAATCAGAAATTTCTTTTTTAAGACCTTGAAAATAAACATAAAAAAAATCGAAATATCCAAAAAACTATAGAGAAATATTCAAATATGTATTTTTATCGGGTTGTACTATTTAAATTTAGCTATTTATAACAGTCCATTTTCTTTTAACACTAAGGTAATTAATTAGATAATGTAATACTTGACAAACAAAATAGTTATCCATTTTCTAATTTTAAATTCTATAAAATTTTTAATTGGTAGCTATAAAAACAAATCAATTACTATGGTTAAACTGAAGAATGTTTTAGCACACTAACTGAGTATTATGCATGCACTAATCAAATTTTGGTATATAAAAAATTTTGCACACTAATCAAAAATGTATTAATTGAATGGAATTCCTGTATTTCTCCTTGTCATTGTGTAATGAAATGGGACAGCAGTCCCCAGGTGCATCAAAACAAACAGAAAAAGATGAAACAGACACACAGCATTAGATGAAAAAAGTAATGACATGTAAAAAGCATTTAAAAAAAGGATAAAAGCTATCCCTCAAGCATTTTGTTGTAGAATTAATAGATTTAAAATGTAACTTTGATGTTAACAAATCAAACAAGTAATATTTAGGAATGTGTAGCATCTCATGTTTTCTGCACTGCTATGGCAACGAAAATTAGAAACATCCTCCAAGGAGGGCAGCAAACAGCTAATTATTTTCTGGGTGACATCTAAAACCCTCTAGAGGGTCTACCTGTCCACTACTGAACAGCTAGGATAACAAATACCGATGCAATATACCAGCTCACGCTCAGTTGTGCAAAATTAGGTCATCAGTAGCTCCCTTTGTAAATTTATTTTTTCTAAAAATTCAGTTTCTTTTACAGATTAAATATTTCTATATGTAGACATCAGTCAACATAATCAAAGTTAATTGTGGATTATAGAAAATCACATTAAAAACAATCCAATACATGATTCAGGAAAGTAATCTTAATTTTTTTATTTTTATTGAATCACTACCATTTCCTTGCAATCAAAACAAAAAGGAACATTTCAAAAGGTATTTAAATTGCATTTTTGAAATTTTTATAAAATGTTCAATCATTTGTAATAAATTTGATACCTGCTCAGTTAAGATGAGCTTACTATGTTTCTTTCTTTAGCAGATTCAATGTATTCATGGACATGCTTCTCTCTTTTAATCAATCATGAAAATCCCAAAACATTATCAAAAAGAAATGAAACTTTCAGTGAAAGGTTCTTTAATACTTTCACTGCAGCATTGCTATAGCATTATTGCCTGGCTGTGCTGGTTCATTGCGGGGGGGGGGGGATAGGAAATTACCATTTAATGGAAATAAATGAATATAAAAAAGGTTAGGTTACATGTGCTTTGTTCTTATTTACATACTTAATAATTGAGAGTTCAATCCCTGGGATAGGTAGTACAAATTCAAAGTTAAGGAAAACAGGGTTAGCAATAACTGACCAGTCTTTAAAAAAAAAACAATAAAACAAAAAAAAACAGATATCCATAGATGAGGACAGTAGAATGAGAGGAATCTACCCTCATGGAAAAATAAAGAGTTCAGTTTAAAATTCCCTGAAGGCTACTTGGATTAACAGAAGACAAAATGACCTAAAAAAAAAAAAAATTGTGCTAATAACAACAAAGAGGTAGACATTAGTCTGAATGTAAATAATGATAACTCCTCTTCCTGGAAATTCAGGCAGACAGTAAGCTAGTGTTATGAAGAACAATTAATGTTTCCTGAAATAACATTAACATAAATAATATAATTTTACTTGTTAACCATTTTTTATTTCTTTCAATACTGAATATGCAACACATGACTTCTTCACATTTATTAAGGTTTGCTTAGTAGAGAACAAAACCAGTAAACATTTTAGCTTACCAGGTTTTTTCTTTAATCAATCAATTTAAGTGCAGTACTAGATTGGAAGCAAGGTCTCATCATTTTACAGTCGAAATGGTTAGATGCAACCATAAGTTCTGTGCTAACAGTTTTTTCTGTCACACTTCTCACTTGTGGAACTTGGTTCTTGCTTCCCAGTCAACTTTGATCATCAAAAATTTAAATGCAATGTCAATTGTTATCTTCAATCTTAATTCTTGTTCTTTTATTGTACTATCTCCTTAATAGTATTTTTTTCTCATATTCTCCAACACTCAGTAACCTCTTGTATCTTAGTGGCTTTCCAAAAGATTACCAAAGTCTTAAGAAACAGGACAGTTTCATCAAAAACAAAGAAAAGAGTATTGAATGTGGTTCTACAGAAGGATACTGAGAATACCATGAATTGAATATTTGAGCAACAGAGTTTTAGCAAAAATGTAAACAAAAAGGACACTTTTACTTAACATCAAAAAAAGATAACATTTCCAGGGCATATATTGAAGGCAAGAGAAGCATTTTAAAGCAGCACATGTCCTACCTAGCAAGTTTGTGTAACTGGTAGAGAGGACAGTTTATGAGAGATAGCAAAAAGTTTACCATGCACTACAAAGGACAGGAAATTGTGGAGAGTCATGATTGCTCACATCTTGAAGGGGCATGGCACATGGAAGAATAATGTTTACTGCTACATGATGCATACATATCTTGTTGCATATTACCTCTGCACATGGTTGCTAATGTCCAGCATTTCTGATTGCACTCTGGAGAAAAACAACAGTCACTGCCGCTGAGTGTCATTCTTTTTAGTTTGATAAATTTGATTTTGTTTACTAAAATAAATAATAACTGGCCTTGCATATGGATTTTTCTAATGGCAACTCTAACAAAAAACACCACAGATGCCATAATATAAGTGTTCAGATATCCTACACAACATAGAGGTTGAATATATTAACAGAATCTGTGAATGCTTGAGAAATGACAAGATAATAAGCAGATCAATTTGATATTTTTAATATCAGTTTTTAATATCTATAATTTGCATTTATCAATTTCATTCTAATTCTTTTCTCTTTTGACATGGGTATTTAATTGTATGACACAAGGCCATTTACAAATAGAAACTTTATATCCGGCACGGGCAGCCTTTTGCAAGCAGTGTGCTGCATCAGATATGGTCCATCATAAGCCAGGTTGCACTATTAAAAAGATTCTAGGTAATTTTTCATTGAAGGTGCTCAGCCACTTTCACTACAGAAGACTACATACATAATCAAGTGCCTCAGAAATTGGTTCATTTGGTTTTTGTAGAAACAATTTCTCAATAATTAAAAATGAAGTCTTGTTATATTATCACAGATGACAGTGATTAACACACACTGCTACATGTGATTTGTTTTTTATTTATTCATTCAGAAATACAAGAAATAATTTCTAAAATAAAAATAAAAATTTTTTAAAAAATGTAATTTTTTTCTCCAGAGAAAGTACTGATTATGAACATCCTGTTTCTAAAGCAAAAGACATTTGCTTGCATGACTTTCCTTAAATGATTATTTATTTCAGCCATTAGGAGTCATGAGGGTGTGAGTCTGTGGGGAAAATCAAGGTTCACTTCATTGACTTCCATGAAAACATAAGAATTGAGCAGAAATTCACAAGGCACATTAAATTATATTTAATATTTTGTGTGTACATGTCTTGTCATACTCACTAGGTTTGAAATGATGGAAATTTATTGATACTGTTCTCTGATTCATGTATGAATGTCAAGAATTTCTGCTGTAGTTAATGGGCCAAACATTCTTGCAGTGAAATCTCCAAAATATTCTGTTATAAAGTATGTACAACACTTGTAGACCTGGTTAATGCTACTGATAGCAGACACAGAAAAGAAATTACAAAATCTCCTACAGAAGGTAGCGACAGAGAAGAAGGGACGAAGTATAAACTACAAGAAGACAGAATGCATGGTTGTCAGTAAAGGGATGAGCCCAAAATGCGATTTTCAGGTCGGGAACACTAGAATCAAGCAGACGTGGAAGTTTAAGTATCTGGGAAGCATTTTGACAGAGGACGGTAAGTGCAACACTGAGATCCATAGACATATTGGGATGGCCAGGGATGTATTCCAAAAGCTGGGAAGATTATTGTGAGACAAGAGAATTTTTTTTTGGTAACAAAGAAAACAAATACTGAGCTGTTACATGACATCTGTCCTTCTTTATGGCAGTGAATGTTGGACGATTTCCTCAGATGAAGAGACTAGAGGCGACATAGATGTGGTTCTACAGACAGATGCTAAGGATATCATGGACTGAGCGTGTGAGCAATGATGAGGTCTTATGCAATCAAGGAGGGGGCTTACACTTAACATTAAGAAGAGGCAGCTGAAGTTTCTGGGACACATAATTGGGGGGTGACTGGAGAATGTTATACTCGTGTGTCAAATAGAGGGAAAGAGAGACAAGGGAAGACAACACATCACATACCTGGTGGGCTTAAGCAAGTGGATGACAGAACATGGCCTGGGGGAGGTAGTAGAAGGAAGGAATTTGTTGAGAGCTGCAAGGGATAGAGGCAGTAGAGAGCCATGATCGCCTATGTTCTGAAAGAAGGAAACACTGGAACAAAAGGTTGTGTGAAGAACAGGTTCAATCACGAGAGAGAGAGACGGATTGATAATACCAGTAATAGAGAGTACCATAGTTCAGTGTGGCAATGCATACAACTAAAATTCTAAACTTTGTGACCCACTATGTAATGACTCTTCCTATAAGCAGATGTTCTGCTCATAGTGACTGGACAAGTCCATGTTCCACAATTAGGGTAGAGAAGATTGGTCATCTTTCTATGCAACATATTCCCTCTTTTAAAAGAAAATGGAATGTTAGATTTTTTTCAGTGTACTTCATGTATGTATTATTTTTTTTTTTTTTTTTTTTTTTTAAGAATGATTTTAAAAAATAAATTTAAGAAATCTTTATCATTAAGATTTGTTCAGACTATTAATCTCATTGTTACTATCAACCTCCTTACCAAAGTTATTCCCTTACCAAAAACATTGAATGACTAAAGACTGCATCTATAACATTCTATTGGAAGTGTGATAAAAGAATATGAAGGCAAAACAAGCCACTCTTTGAAACTTGTTCTTGAATAATATAGAAAAGGCCATATTCAAAGGGGGGATAAAAAATCTGGTATGGAAAAATGCTGACACTCTTTGGGATAAGGACCAAATAATGGAGCATTGCAAGAGGGTGAAGAAATTGAAAGAAGCTGTTTACAAAATAGTCTTACATGAAAAATTTGTGTCAACCAGTGTAGATTTCTTGAGAAGAAAAATATTGGAGAACAACCTTGAATATGAAATCTGTGTTAGATGACTATTCTGATTAATATATTTAACTATCATTTTTTCCTGTTGGCTGTCATTGTCTTGTGTGCATACCTAAGAAATATTCTCTTTCTCTCTCTATCTCTTTCTCCTCTCTATCTCTTTCTCCTCTCTATCTCTTTTCTCTCTCTCTTTTCATCTCTTTTCTCTCTCTTTCTCTCTTTTCCCTCTCTCTTTCTCTCTCTTTATCTCTTATCTCTCTCTTTTTTCTCTCTCTTTATCTCTTCTCTCTCTCTTTTCATCTCTTTTCTCTCTCTCTCTTTATCGCTTTCATCTCTCTCTCTTTATCTCTGTCATCTCTTTTCACTCTCTCTCTCTTTATCTCTGTCATCTCTTTTCTCTCTCTTTCTCTCTATTCCTTTATTTCCATATGGCTTGAACACCAGAGGAAAGCTATAGATTGGTTCAGCTAAAACATTAAAGCAACAAAAAGAATTAGATCGATCATACAAACTTTTTTTTTATTCAAATACAAAGAAATTTTACATTTTATGATTATATTTAATTCTTTTCTTTGAAGCTTAATATTAAAAATCTATTCTTTTTAATTTCACTCTAACTTTGGTTTTTTTGAAATAGAATGAGAAATAATACATTGGAATAATGCAGAGTGCTGAAGGTTAAAATATATTGGAAATTATGAGGGAAATCATTTCTTGTGAAGTTATACTGAAAGTACCATTTTCTGATCTGTATTTAGATGAGTGTTTGCTTAGGAGCCTAGGATCTTGTAAGAAGTTTGTACGCCTTGTGCCAGGCCAAACAAAATTGTAGCAAATAAATTATTAATCATTATGCATTTTCAATATAGAATTTCTTATAAAAAAATCATTAGCTTTTGAAAAATAATTTTAAAAATAATTTTGATGCCATATCTAATATTTCTTTATGAAAACTTTTTATTTTTTCTTTTCACTTCAAATCAAGAAGTGGTTCAGAATTTAGTCTATAAATGGAGATTAAATTACCATCAATAGAAATGTTGATGTGAAAATATTTAAAAATCAGGTGTTGACGGCAGTAAAATGAGGAAATTTTCATGAATTGCTAATAGTCGTACGGATATCAATCATAAATCTAAAAGAATCATTGAGGCTGATTCAAACTCTGAAGTCTGTTCATTTAACTTCGGAACCAGAAAATCATGCAACCAAGTAATTATTAGAAACTAGCAGCATGGCTCAGCATTGCCTGTGCTTGATTCAAAAATCATACGACTCATACAGCAATCGCTATCACATGACTTAAAATATTTTTGCCCTTCCTTGCCTTTAAAGGAGTGCCCTTTGCCATGCTGAAGTTGCTACATGCCTTACTTCTTGCCTATCTCACACTGCAAATTTTTTCTAAGCTCTATACTAAACTGTTACGAAAAAAGAACTAAACAAAATGAACACAAAACGATCAGCTTTGAAAAAGGACTCGTAACTGGAAAAACCAAATGAAAAAAGAATGTTAACAACAAATAATTTTTCACACCCAACCCAGTTCTGCGGAATCAGAATCAACGTTGAGTTTAAGCAAGCGAATGAGCCAATTGGTGTAAAGTGCCATGCAGATTAAATTTTTCCCACTTGTGACGAATGCAGCTATCGATTTTTTTTTTTTGATTTTTTTTTTTTTATGCAAGCATGCTAGTTAACATTCATGGCAGCCAGCTATAGGCTCTCACTCTGGCCAGTATAAAATGGCCGCAAACTACATGAAAACTGCTGTAGAAGCATAAAAAAATCGATTAATTCCACTATTGATGGGAGTTGGGAAATGCAAAGTCAGTCTTGGCGTTCCTGCTAACTTGAAGCATGTGCATGTAAATTTTGGTGCAAATCCATTGAAAATTGCGTCCGTGCATTCGTTACACACACATACACATACACACACACATCCTGCCTTTTATAGATATAGATGTTGACTTTGTGATACAAGCATTTTTTTTTTATTTTATTTATTTTTAATATCCTTTTTTGCACGTTATTTAGACTTTGTGTCACAGTTAATTGTCAACTTTCTATGTCATGTTCTAATTTTTTTTCTTTAATTATTTCACTTCGATCAAGGCAATAATGCCACTAAGATGTAACAGGGTTACTGGGAGTGAAAGAGAATGAGAAGACTTTAGTGAAGAGAAACAACAATAAAAGGACATAATTCAGGAAGACAAGATGGTGATTGATGTGGCATTTAGATTTCTGAAGATTATCGGTGACATGAAAGCAAGAAACCTGAAGAGCTCTACAGGCAAGAAGTATGAGAAATAAAGCTACTAGAATAGAACTTACGGTTACATCTATGTAGTTCAACAGTAAAACAGTAAGACCTAGTTACTAAATCTATCTAGTGGTATGTTTAAATTCATGCCTCATGCAGTTGAGGCACCAAAGGAAAATATGGGTGCTACATAATGGCAGTGAGGGGATGACTGACTTTAAGAGGTCAGGTCAGAACCAAAAGCATTACAGACCCTTCTTTGGGTTTTGTCAAGAACCTTGAGATATATAGCCAGAGCACCAGACCACATATGGCAGCAATATTCAGTGCATTGACAAATGGTAGATTTATAAATGCGTAAGATGGATTCTTCAAGACAAAATGTTTGGCACAACATGGTGAACCAACTTTCCTAGCAGTAGACCTAGCAATTGATTCAACATAATCATTCCACTTCATATTAGTGGAAAATGTGAGACCAAAAAGTTGCAAAGAGTTACTCTCCTGGAGGTTAACATTGTTGTATAGCTCCCTTGTGCTAGGGAGCTCTCTGTCATCAGTGCCAAATTAAGCCTATGTTGCATAGACTACTCATGGGGTGGTCTTGGGTGACTGTATCAATTCCATAATAAAGTTGCATTCTTCTCTCATGGCTGGTGATTGCTAGTTGTTTTGAGTCCAGAAACAAAAGAACTTCAACACAGGAAATTTTAACTTAACTTTTTTAATCAATCATGTCAACATCTACATTTTCTAACTATTGAATGGGGTCATTCCCTCACTGGGAAGCCGTTTCAGACACAAAAGAAAACATGTCTACATTGCTTGACATGTAGACACCAACTCACTGAGACCTTTCTCCTATTTCATTTCCGACACTGGCTCAGCCAATCAAAATCAACTTCTGTCCTGTCGGCTGCAGAGGGGTAAGACCCACCACCAATGGGGTGTCCAGGGTAAGATAATAAACTATGTCCAACAGCAAGGCCTCTGATCAGGAGGCTTTGAGGAGTGTGGAACCACCTCTTAATTGCTGATGTTCCCAGGTTTGCCCTGACTTGGGGTGGTAGCACCTGTTAGGGTCCCAGCTATGGGCAAATCGTTAACCCTGAAACTGAGGTAAAAGGCATTATAAAAGTGTAAAAATACGTTTTAATACCAGAAATACTTTGTAAAAAATTATTACCAGAAATAAATTTTTGAAGAAAAAAATATTGCCAGCTATACATTTTTGAGGAAAAGAAATATTAACGGAAATAAATTTTTGACAAAAAAAAAAAATATTACCAGGAAAAAAAAAATGTTGTAGGCATTAAATGACCCATTGAGGTTGATATACCACAAAACAAACCAAACCAAAATCATCAACTTTATTACGTCTTCTCAGGAAGTTGGAGCCAAGACACACTTCTTCCAAAAAAATAATAGTTTGCTAAACTATTATTTAACAAGCATCAGCCATGATGATAGCAGGCAAAAAAGGTCCTCTATACTGATTAAATTATGGCAGTTTTTCATTGGAAGTGTTAAAGTTTGCAAGCCATTCCTTGCCCCACTTCAGCTCTGATTGGAGGTACTTTTCTAGAGCAGTTGCCAGTTTAACTTTGTTGACAAAATCGAACTTACTATTAAGACAGGAATAAATTGTGTCACCAGCATAAATACATAGCTGAGAATTAATGACATGGGGAGGGTCATTGAAGAAACAATGTTGCTCCAAGGATAGATCCTTGGAGGAAAATGCATTAATGTGAAATTATCTGGATATCTAGAAGTGAGTTGATTCAACAAGACCTTCATGACACAATTTTGTTAAAAATGAAATTGAAAAAGCAATTATCATTTAAAAATAAAAAAAAAATAAAAATTCTCAGCATTTTCATATCTCCAAAATATCCTAACAAGATTTTCATTACAAGTGACAGTGTTGCAATAATTGCAGAAAGCTATTTTAACTGATTAATACCCAGTTTATTAGAAAAATGATTCTTTTTATCATTTACACTTATGGGTTTTCCTTTAAAGAATATTTACAAATTAATTTTCTTTGCTTTGAGGCTTGTATGCGAACAGAGATAGTTGATAAATGTTAGTGGTCTGTGTTTGAGGGGAAAGTCAGGGCCTTTTTTTATTTTTCTCTTTAAGTCTGACTTCACACAATCTTCTTAAGTCTAATAAATATCAGTTATTTTCTCTGCTTTACATTCTACTAATTCAACCTGGTATTTCTTTGATCGATTGGAAGAAAGCCAATCATTACAGTTAATACTTTTCAGTAGTTGAAAGTAGTGATTATTTTTACTATGGTTTTATTACTCAATTAATTTGATAATGATCATTTGAGATGATTAAGCTTTCTGTTGGTAAATATTTGTTTTTCTGACAGTAATCCTGTTTGTTTTATTCATCCTTATCCTAACTAAAGCTAAGTTTAAACTTATTAGCAGTCACATTCCTACAGGAAAATGCTGGGGATACCATGGACTGAATATGTGAGCAACAACAAGGTTTTAGAGAAAATGGAAACAAAAAGGTCATATACTTAACATCAGGAAGAGGCAGTTGAAATTTCTAGAGCATACGAGGAAAGAGGGCTTAGAAAATGACACTCACAGGATGTATTGAAGACAAGAGTGATAGAGGAAATCAGTGCATAACCTACCTAATAAGCTTGTGCAAATGATGGCGGAACAGGGATTAGGAAAGATAGTGAAAAGACAAAATTTACTAAGAGCTACAAAGGGCAGGGAATTGTGGAGTGCCATAATCTCTCATGTCCTAAAGTGTAATCATTGGTCAATTAGAATCTCACTGGAAGGCATTCCAACTAGAGCTAAGAAACTTCATTGTTTGGTAATTTAAGACAAGGTGATTTATTTATTTTTTTTTTTTCCTCCTCCTCCTCCAAACTGAATCCATCAACAGGAAGAACATCTCTACTCCCAGCAAACTAGACAAGGGTCAATGACCAAGATTTTGACTGTGTCAAATATCACAACTGCTACCAATGAGTAGGAATTCTAACCAAAGTGCATCCTAGTTAAAATGATAAACTTCATCCACCAGCATGGCTTCTGATGAGGAGGCCTTGAGGAGCATGTAACCACCTCTTAACTGCTGGAATTCCCAAGTCCACCCTGACCGGCTTTAGCAAATATGGGGTCAAAATTCTATGGAAGGGTAAAAATAGGTTTTAGTACCAGCAATACATTTTTGTAAAAATTATTACCAGCAATAATTTTTTTTTTTTGAAGAAAAAATTATTGCCAGCAATACATTATTATGCGCAATAAATTTAAAAAAAAAAATATTGCCAGCAATTCATTTTTGGGGAAAAAAAAATAGTGCCAGCAATTCATTTAAAAAAAAAAAAAAAAATATTGCCAGCAATTTATTTAAAAAAATATTGCCAGCAATTCATTTTTGGAAAAAAATTACCAGCAATAAAAATGTTGTCGGCATTAAATAACCCATTGAGGTTGATATGCTGTAAGACAAACCATGCCCATCTTACCAGGGCCTAATAGTAGTAGGCACATAATGGAAGTTGAAAGTACTTAATGAGGATGGAGCTCTTGAGAAATTTGATACTCGCAGACAGATTAAGAGACAGGAAAGAAGCATGTAGCATACTTTATGAGCTTGTGTAGATGGATGATAAAATAGCAAAAAGGCAAAATTTATTAAGCACTACAAGGGACAGGAAGATGTGGATGGCCATGATCACCTACATCCTGAAAGAATACAGAACATGAAAATTACTCTATTGTACTTCTCTTTTATATAAGAGCAATTATGTTAAACATAAAACTTTTCTTTTTTTTCTTTTTTTTTTTTTACTACAGCTGCTGATCAAAATGGATTTTAATATATAAGATGGCTTAAAAGTTACTTTACAGTAAAACTATTTTATAAACAGATTTCACCACAAACACAGCTTTCATATGCATGTTAGTTTTTATTTTTTTTATTAGTGATTTTATTTTAACTTTTTATTTTCTAGTATTCTGGTAGATTAGCATTTTTTCACCCTGTATTACCTTTTTTTTTCTTAAGCGTTTCACTCCAAGCAAGGCGGGAAGCCACTAGGACGCAAGGGGGTACTGAAGATTTGGAGCAAGATCAGATAGGAATGATAGAGGAAAGGATGGGGAGAAGGATAGTGGATAGATCAAGGCAACTGGAAATGTCGATTGACATTACATTTGAATAGTTGGAGATTATAGCTCTCAGGGAAACTGGAATAGGGAAGGGAGTTCCACAGGCGAGAGGTGCGAGACATAAAGCTATTGGAGAAGAAGAATTGGCTACATTTAGTAGTTTTGACAGTGAAAGGGTGAGAGCGAGATGCCAGCCTCGTAGGGCGCTTGAATTCATGAAGTCTGGGAACCAACGAATGCAGATCCTCTGAGCAATTACCATGAAAGTATTTGTAAAAAAAAGACAGAAGCGATGACACGCCTGTGAGAGAGCGACTGTAGACGAGATGCCAGAACAGGGCCAATTATATTGCATATCCGCCTCTGGAGCTTATCAAGAACCCAGAGGCACCTATATTGTGATTCTGATTGTTTGTGCTATTATTGTTTTTCTACCTCGGATCAAAGTGTAGTATCTGCTAGATTCCAGCCTTTCTGAGTTGGAATTAGGCTTTTTAACCAAGAAGCCTATATAATAATATGAAGCAGGAAGGAATTGTGGGAAATATGAGACATCTTTGTGACAAAACAATTATTCTATTTTAAAAAATCCACATATTTCAGTGGGACATTTCAGTGTCAATACCTACTCACTTTAGTTTCATCCCCAAAATATAAAGTAATTTTTTTGGTAGTGTAGTAAGAGTAAACAGAGCTGAAATTTCATGCAGAAAGAAAATTTGAATACCATATATTTTTTATGATTAGTTTTTTTACGCAAAAAAAACCCCAAAAAGTGGTGGGTTGCACTATACACATTTTTTTTTTTTTTTTTTTTTTTTGAAGATATTAAAAATCATGCATTTTCACCGACCGAATTGCACTACACACAGGTAAATTTTGTTCTGGAGCGGTTAAAATGAAGTTGGTTTATATATGAGTATACACAGTATTACAGGTTTATGGCTAAATTTCATTATTTGAAGCTTTGAAAATGGAATGGTAGTAATTGTTTATTTTATATTTTCATTTAGAAATATTTATATGTACAAGTTTTTATATTTCTTTATGATTTTAAATGTTTTCTGACATTTATTGACATTATTTGTTTAGTGGCATATCAACTCCTTATGGGTCATTTAATGCCAAAATTTAATTTTCTTGGGAGCATTAGTAATTCTTCTTTTCTTTTTTTTTTTCTTTTTTTTTTTTTTTTAAATGTATTGCTGGTAATTATTTTACTATGAAAAATATATTGCTGGTATTTTTCCTATAAACATGTATATTTTTATACTTTCATGGTTTTTTTGATCCCAGTTTGGGGTTTAATTATTTGCCCATAGCTGGGATCCTAACAGGCATTGTTAACAAAAGAATAGTTCATTGTTCTTTTCATAAAAGGAACTGATAATTTGCATTATGCAACACACACACACATTCGAATTGAGGTCTTCCATTTTCAAAGATTCTGTACTTAAATCTGAAATGGTTTATTTTAGTTTTAAATGAAGGATTTTCAGGATTTACCAGATTTGTGTGAAATAAACATCTCTACTGTTAATTTTTGTGATGAGGAGTTATCATTATTTATATTCAGACTAATATCTTCATCTTTGTTATCACAAGGTTTAAGCAGTTATGCTCTCTAGCCTTCTTCAGGTATCTGTTGAACTAATGGTAAACTCCAAGGAATTTAAAACTTGAAACTTTTAATTAATCTATGTGGAATTCTCAATTTACTCAGTCTAGGGATATCTCATATTACTCTTTATTGCTAGTTAATTTCCACAGTCTGTACTACTTGGTCCAGGGATTGAGCTCAAAATTACTATGCTGTTAAATTCACAAGCCAATGCTTGAATCTACTAGGCTAGTGGTTGGGAGTACAGACTTAGTGGAAACAAGGTGAGAAACAACAGAGCAGTACTTAAAACTAACAAGATGCATTGTCCTTAGACTGTTTTACGAGAATTATCTACTCCTGGAGATTAAATAAAGGGTTTAGTTTGAAATTTCCTGAAGGTTAGCCAAACACACATGAAAGTTAAAGGGCAAAATAACCAAAAAAAAAACTTTACCATAGGCGGGAACAAGTCAATGCAAACAATCCTTTCCTTAGCAGCATAGTATATGTTTCATCATGGACATTATGAGAATAACAACAAAGGTGAGGATATTAGTCCATATATAAATAATCTCTATTAAAGGGGACCTAATTCTGTTAAAACTGAAAGTTAATTTCTACTAAAACTGTTAGTTTGTGAGATTTAAATATCTACTAAAGTTGACCAACTGGTGGTCATAAAAATATTTCAACTTAGCTACTTGATAAAATTTAATATAATTGTTTTGGAAAAGGTCTCAAATTCAGTTTTTTTTGTTTGTTTTTTTTATTTCACGTAAATGTTTTCAGATTTGCTCTGTTTCATTCTGTTAAAGGATGTAATGATTACATATCTGTCATCAAAGAACTTCAGGAAATAGCATACCTGCTATGTTGACCTCTGCAGCATATGGCCACATTGATAGACATTCTCTTCTCATTCATTAGAAACCACCTAAGTTATGAATCAACTGAATACATCAGTCTAATAGAGAAACTTTATTGGTTCACAAAATCTTACATGTCTGGCAATGGCTCCAATAGGGAAAAGTTTTCAAAGCTTATCAGGTGTATGACAAGGAGGAAATGAGAACCCCAGTCTATTTAATCTTTTCCTAAACTTTTTCCTCTGCATTTACAAGCACATATGTGAAGAAATTAAGCACTAATCATTTAAACATTCCATACCACATTCCAATCTACTGAATCTACTAATAGAAAATGGCAATCCTGCTTCCTCTCTGAAGGGCAACGGGTTGATGATGGGAGCTATGCAAATAATATAGGTATTCATAGTTGGGATGAAAATGATCTTGGACAGAAGTATCAACATCCTCTAAGTTTTACAAGAAATAGGAATCAAAATAAAAATTTCAAAAAATAAAAACTATGATCTGGAATTGGAATGAAAGCAGTGATGACACCTACCCTGAATTCTTCATAAAAATTTAGGATGTAGAATTAGTAAATACAAAATACTTCAAATGTTTTGATATATGGATCATAACAGATTTAGTATAGAAGATAATGAAATTGAAAATAGAATAGGCTGCCCTAGAGTTACAAGAAATAGGAATAAAAATAAAAATTTTCAAAATAGAAACTATGATCTGGAATTGGAATTAAAGCATTGATGACATCGACCTTGAATTCTTCATAAAAATTCAGACAGTAGAATTAATAAATACTAAATACTTCAATATATGGATCATTTATAACAAATATATAGTATTGTAGATAAAGAAATTGAAAATAGAATAGGCTACACTAGAGTTTGTTTTGCCCAACACTGCAAATTGCTACAAAACTAAAACCTCAACCTGAAAATGCAATTCATGTTCTTAAATAGTATCATCAGATCAAGACTTTGATATGGATGTCATACATGGCTTCAAACCCATTCAGAATTATCTAAAATGTTTGCTGTATACAACCACTTTTTAAGATCAAAGGATCAAAATAGGCTTTGAGCAATTGAAACCTGTTGATCTTGGCAAAGATCAATCCTTCTTCAAACATTGTGGACTGATGCTACAGAAATACAAAGAACTGTACTGAATAAGAGAAATCACATCACTTGGAATTTCAACAGCAGCAACAACTAAAAGAAAGCAAAGAAAGTGCCATCTTTACTGAAAAAAATTGTTTTAAGAGAAAGATTTTATAAACTTTAACTGAAAGAAACACTGGCTGCTCAGTCAACTGTATATCAAATGTTTCCTTATGAAGAAATGGATAATATTACCATATATAGAGACTTTGAGGTCATTCCCAAGAGAAATGTTCCTATCAAAATAGAAAATGGTAATTCTTTGTACTGTCTATCAGAAATTGTATATTTTTAGGGTCAAACCATTCTATCCATAGAATGATGTCAGATGGAATAAAACTATTGGCTCTTCATTTTCAGTTTCTCATCTTGACCATAACATTTATTTTGAGTAAATTTTATATTCAGTGACATGGGTTGACAATCATACATAATGTGTTCAAAAGGCACTGCAACAATCAGGATACCACAAAATAAAAATAAAAAATATGGGAGTGGGTGTGCTAAATTGGATTTTAAGTTTTAAAGATTCACAATTCTATATTTTTTATTTGACACTCTCAGAAATTTTTTTAAAGCAGATCTATTATTCTATAAAGATTTTTTGTTTTTATTTTAAATACATTTTTTTTCTTGTACTTTTCTGAAATGAGACCTATAGACTTTTCCCAGATATAAGACCTAAGTTTTAGAAGCTAATGTTTTTGTAAAGAAAAAAACAGGATATGAAGTTTTCTGATTGATTTTTAAAATTTAATAGCATTAATAATTTTAGACAAATAATACGGCTTAATACATTGAGCTGAGTTGTATCATTGTCATGGATTACAGACAAATTTTGTCTTTTGTTTTGTTCTCAGTTTCAGTAAAAGATGGTAGTGGCAAGGCTTCAGCTCCCTGATAACACCATGAATGATCAGTGACACATATCATTGAATGAATATAGTTACATGACTTAAATTCACATCCTGATTTACATGGTTCTAACTCTAAAACAAAGTGATCAGTTAGCTACATTTGTATTGGTGTTATATTAAGTGTATTGTGGCAGAAACATGAAATGACAGAGCTTTAAGAAATAAATAATTGTATTAACAAAAAATAAAATGAATGATGAAGTGGTGTGAAAGTCTTTCATTGAAAGAGATAAATAAAGCCATCCTCAGTTGCTTACAGTAGTAGATGGTGGGTGAGTCGTGACTTATTGCGGTGACAGGCTTTGGTGAGTTGTCTTTGGAGATGGGAGGCCAGATGTCTTTGGGTGTGGAGATGGCATTCTGATAAGCGTGTGAAACCTGGCTGTTGTGCTGACTGCCAAAGATGTCTCTTTGACGAGCTTTTAAGTCCTTTTGTAGGCTCAGATTGGCTTCAATACCTATTTCACTTCTTTAGGTAGGTGTGGGTGCTATTGGGTAAAAAATTGGATTGTATTTTTTTGAGGTGGAGGTGAGGAAAGCCAAAGTTGTGTGCAGAGCCGATGCAAGTTTGATGGAATTTTTAGTTTGGTCTTGGGTTTCAGTGTTCACATCTGGCCAGTAGTGGAAATTTGTGTAACATGAATCAGAAGAAGATCTGGTTTAGGAAGATTATAACAGTGTGTTGAAATATTCATTTGTTTGACTCTACCTTTACAGTGTGCAATGGTATTGGGTGCTACAACCTCACTTTGTTGGAAATGATTAGATGACTTAAAATAAGAAAGCCTTGTCCCATGTTTGTCTCTAATAACTTAAGAAATGTTCATCTCTTGTTTGACCTTTCATACAAAGTCTCCATGAAGTGAGACTTTCTCAAACACAAGAAAAACTTTTTCTCAGTTCCAAAACTCAGAGATTACTGACTCTTGCCAGCCTCCTATTATTATAATCTATGGGATTATCTTTCACTTAAGAAATTATCATTATTTACTGAGCTTGAAACTCACAAATCTAGGGGACCTAGTGAGAATTGAACTTACTAACCACAGTTACATTACTAAAAATAGCTATCATATTTATCTAAATATTAAGAATAGTTAAAATTATTTTTTCTTTAGTAACATTCAAGTTGTTATTAGTATCTAAGTAACTGAATCACTTTCTAAAATGTGTAGAAAAGTTTTCAATAATATTTTTTTGCTGATTTATAGGACTTCTTTTTTTTCACTTTTATTTATTTATCTATTTTCACATTTCATGATAATCCAAATGTAAGAGGTTTTTACTGAAATATAAATTGCTCAGTGTGTTTCTTTGTTGGATTATGGAATTGTATTTCCAAATGAATTAAGATTCTTAACTGCAAAGCACTCTGATTGGTTCTCCTTGAAGCAAGTCACTTTGGATATTAAAGACATTTACACACTTATTGAAAATAAATTACATAAAAAAAAAATTATCAACCAAAATATTCTAATTAAAGATTAAGCAATGGAAATATCTAAAATGTTTTTGTAGACTTGAATAAATTCAACTGAAATACCGTTTTTATATATTAATGAATATGATTTGTCTGTTGCCTTATTTTGACCAACAAACATAGGCCTTGATTCTTTGTTATTTTATAGCCATATTAATGCTGAGCAAAGTATTAAGAAAAAGAAAATATAATTAGAAACAAAGAAAAAAAAAATTAGTATGGTATCAGTCCTTCTCTATGGCAGTGAATGCTGAACAATCTCCTCAGATGAAGAAGAGACTTGAAGCAACAGAAATGTGGTTCTACAGAAAGATGCTGAGAATGTTAACAACATTAAAGTCCTAGAGATAATGGCAACAAAAAGGACACTTATACTTAACTTCAAGAGTGTATAATGTGGAAAGAAGTTTTGGAAAATTTGATAAGTGGGCCAGAAGAAAACCATGCACAACCTACTTAGTGAGTTTGAGTGAATGGATGGTGAAGCAGCAGGGTTTGGGGGAGATGACAAAAAGACAAGAGCTACACAGGGCAGGAAATTGAGGAGAGCCATGATCACCAATGTTTTGACGGGACATGGCACATAGAAGATATTTGTAAGAGTTATCTCTTCAAAAAATTTAAAGTATTTAAATTTAAATATGATTTGTGACTGTGTTGACTTATTTTAACCAACAAGCACAAAACTTGATTATTTCTTATTTTATACCTGTATTTGTAAATGTTTTGAAGAGATAAGTCTGAAAGTAGTATGTCTGTTATAAAAGTTAAGTCTGGTATTAATGGGTGTCCTGGGTAGGACAATAAACTACATCCACATCCTGGATAAGACAATAGACTATATCCAACAGGCTTCTGATCAGGAGGTTTTGAGGAGCGTGGAACTACCTCTTAATTGCTGGTGTTCCCAGGTCCACCCTGACCCAGGGTGGTGGCTGCTGTCAGGGTCTCAGCTATGGGCAAATAGTTAACGGCCAAACTTGGGTCAAAATACTATAAAAGTGTAGAAATAGGTTTTAATACCATAGATACTTTGTAAAACAAAAAAAAAACAAAAAAACAGCAATAAATTTTTGAAGGAAAAAGTTATCAGCAATACTTTTTTAAAGAAAAAAAAAAATGTATTACCAACAATAGAAACATTTTTTTTAAAAAAAAAAAAATAATAACCAGCAATAAATTTTTGAAGAAAAAAATATTACCAGCAATACATTTTTGGAAAAAAAATATTACCGACAATAAAAAGTTTGTTGGCATTAAATAACTCATTAAGGTTGATATTCTGTAAAGCCAAACAAAGAAAGAAAACAAACTGTCATAAATGCAGTTTGTCTAAGTCATCTATGAATTCAATATAAATAAACAAAATCTAATCTTGTCTAGAATTGTTAAAGCAGAAAACAGTATGATTTTAAGACACAATCTTCTCCCTAGTCAGTTTTGATAGTTTGTAATCTTTCCACTCCTACAACCAACTATTAGGCCTTGATTAGTCTTTCTAGTCATTAGTAGCAGTTGTGATATTTTGCTCTGCCCAAATCTGTGTCACTGACCCTTGGCTAGTTTGCTGGGAGTGGAGATGTTCTTCCTGCTGATGCATTGAACCTTGAGAAGGAGACAAAATCACCACTTGTTATGATTTACCAAACAATGAAGTCTCTTATCTCTAGTTGAAATGTCTTCCAATGGGATTCCAACTGAATGATCATTACACTTTAGGACATGGGAGATCATGGTTATTTCTAATTTCCTACCCTTTGTAGCTCTTAGTAAATTTTTACTTTTCACTATCTCTCCTAATCCCCGTTCTTCCAACCATTTCACTCAGTTATGTGCCATGTGTGATACTCACTTAGGCAATGATGTATCTTTCAATACATGACTGACGAGGCAGATTTTTTTCCTCTGCAGTAGGTTGCCATTTCTTTCTGTGGTAGACCAATTGCCATTCAAGGCTATAGAACCCAGTCTGTCCTGCTATTTACCCATAGCTGGGGGGGGGGGAGAAGAAAAGGATTCATACCTTTCCCAAACGTATTAGCACATAAGTGAATGTAATGGATTACGACTGGAATTCGAACTGCATTCCCCGATTCCTCAGTCCAAGTCGCTATCCATTACTCCACCGTGCCTCCTCCATTACTCCACCGTGCCAACCATTTACACAAGTTTATTAGGTAGGTTATGTACTGCTTTCCTCTGCCCCTCTTGCCTTCAATATGTCCTGTGAGTATCAAATTTTCTATGCCCTCTTTCTTCATTATATGCTCTAAAAATTTCAACTATGTCTTTCTAATAAGTATAAGTGACCTTTTTGTTTACATTTTCTCTCAATGTTCTTGTATGTTCGGTCCATGTTATTCTCAGAATCTTTTTATAGAACCGCATTTCTGTTGCTTCAAGTCTCTTCTTCATCTGTAAGGAGTTTGTCCAGCATTCCCTGCCATAGAGGAGGACTGATATTACTGTTAACAATTCAGCACTCTTTTTTTTATGCTTCTAATGAAATCTTCCTGCTTTAAAATGTTTTTGTTTTTTTTAACACAATAAAACAGCTGTAATTAAAATTAAATTTTCAGCAACAGTTCTGTTATCTCCATTTGGTGTTGTAATGTACTGAAAAAGTAAGTCGCAGATGAAGTTTCATGTGAGATTTACTCATACAAGTTGTTTGCTCTGAGTATGTTCATTGTTTGAAAACCAGAGACCTGTTTGTTGACAGTCAAGAGTTTTGTTTGTAAAAAATTTTAAGCTTTTTCTTAAGGAAATAATGATATGTAAGTGAATTTTATTTAATAAAAACCACTTTGGTCCTCTTGTTTGGATAATGATTCAGGGTACAAAGTTTATGTTAACCAATTTCTATTAATTCAGAACATAATATATAATACTAAAAGTTTAATCTTGTCTGTATGTGTTTTTTGGAGATACAGCTTAAACAATATATCTCATCCCGACCAATTTAGAAGCATATTATACTTTGTACCCCTGCTGAGTGCAGTGCCAAATTTCGTTAAAATTAGATATGGGGTTCTTTTAACTAGGGACATTTTTCTGTTTTTATGGCATTATTAATAGGAAATTCAGTATTTGTTTTCAATACACATTCTTATATCAATCTGTACATTATAAACATTTACATATTTCAATTATGTTTGAAAATTAATAAACATTCCTAATACATTATAACATTATTAAATAAATTTAACTATACATAATACAACATATATTTTATACAACTCACTACACTACATTAGAACATTTTTTTAAACAACTACTTGAAAGGTGAAGAGACTCTGTGTTGCATGACTTGATGGTAAATAAATAGATGCATACTGATTTGCTGCTGTTGGATATTTTAAAATAAATGTGAGGAAGATACAAGTATATAATAAAAAAAAAAATATACTTATTTGAAAAAAAAACTACATCTGTTTTAAGCTATTACTTCAAATTTTTACACAGTGTATTAATTATGAATCCAAATGGAACAATAAACCATTTGGAATTCAAAATTTGCTTGAAGATGAAACAGAACTAATGCTTTTAATTTACTTCTATAAATAAATTTGAAGTTTTTAGCTTCAGTTTCTGAAACATGGTTATTACTGTGTAGCAAAGAAACCATATTTTAAATCAGTTAATTTATAATATTTATGCTCTGTAAGTTTACATTGAGCACTGTTTTGTAAAAATAAAAATTATCAATAAGAACACCGGATCATATATCTTACTGTTCTTTCTTTATATATATATATATATATATATATATATATATATATATATTATATATATGAAATAAATCCTAAAGAGCCAGGAACAAGCTACCTAAATTGTTCCTGGCTCTTTAAGATTTATTTTGTTTATCCCTGCTCTACTTAGTGTATTGAACACTCTACGTTTTAGCTTTATTACTCACTTGGGTTTTTTCTTTGGACTAAAATACTTAAGGCACTGGATGATTTGTTTTGCCCTGTTCGGATGTTTCTAGTTCTTTTTTTTTTCCAATTTTTTTCCTCAGTTACCAATTTGTTTTGATAGACTTACAAGTCATGCTATCCAAGGTTTTTTTCCAACCGAGTATTACTATTAGTATAAAATATATTAAAGGTTTATACAAGGCCAAGTCATCTTTAGCAAAAGTGGCTTTGATCTCCACTATTTAATATTGAGGTGTGACCTCTTGTCAGTACAATATTCCTGGAGATTTCTGGTAATTTACAATCTCAGAGCTGCTTGTATACCATAATAAATCAGCAGTGAAGATGAGTAAATGGCTAGTACAAAAAACAGCCATATTCTACTTGTCAGGCACTGTAAATTTTTTGTTATTTCATTCCTGCTAGCAGGCAAATCCTTGTTTTACATAAAGATAACTGGAAATATCCACAATGTCTGGCAGAATTTAATCTTGTCTTTGTATGGGCACAAAACTGATTTTGAATTTTTTTGCAGAAATAAAGTTTAATAACTGCAAATGCTAATATTAACTGTTTCCTTATAAGGAAACATTCAGTATTCATTGAGCAAGCAGCCAGTACTACTTTCAGTTGAAATTTATAAAATCTTTCTCTTGAAACAATTTTTTGGGGAAAATAGGTCGCTAATGTTCAGTAGCTATTATTGCTCTTCCCAGTATTGGGTGGGGGGGTCTCCTTCCTGAACTTTTATTTGAAGTAGTATGAAATGTTAGGTAATTATTTTCTTTCTGGGTTGCATGTGATATTCATTTTAGTTATTACTGCAATTGAAAGTCCTCAAGTGATGCAGTTTCTTATCTGGTACAGTTTTGAGATTTGGAGAGGGATGGTCTTTGCTTGCTCAACCATTTTAACCATTGATCTTAATGATTGTATACAGAAGACAGTTTAGATATTTATGAACACATTTGGCTCCATCCATGGCATCCATATTAAAGTCTGGACCTGACAAATCTATTTATGAAAATAACTCTTTTTTTTTTCCAGGTTAATATTTCATTTTGTAGCAATTTGTGGTGTTGGGCAAAATGAACTCTTGTGCAGCTTACTCTATTTTCAATTTCCTTATCTCCTATACTAAATCTGTTATGATCCATATATCAAAACATTTGAAGTATTTTGTATTTACTAATTCTACATCCTGAATTTTTATGAAGAATTCAGGATAGGTGTCATCACTGCTTTCATTCCAATTCCAGATCATAGTTTTTATTTTGAAAATTTTTATTTTGATTCCTCTTTCTTGTAACACTTGGTAGAGGATGTTGATGTTTCTGTTCAAGATCATTTTCATCCCAACCATGAATACCTATGTTTTTGGCATATCGCTATAATCATTATCCTCATCATCAGAAGGGAAAACTTGATTGCTGTTTTCTATTAGTAGATTTGTTTGGGATGTGGCATGGAATGTTTAAATGCTCAGTGCTTAATTTCTTCACATATATGTTTGTAAATTTACAGAGCATAGTCAAAGAAAAGATTAAACTGCAAAAACTGTAGCTATTAAATTTACCCCATTAAGAATACAGAACAGTACTACAATGATTACACTTGTGTACCAAATACAATTACCAGTGCAATTAAATTATGTCCTTCAATTTTCCTTACAGCATGTTGCTAATTTGGTGTAATGTTTATTATTTTTCAAATAATTTTCCCTATGGCATGATTACTTTAATCTTGTCTTTGTATGGGCACAAAACTGATTTTGAATTTTTTTGCAGAAATAAAGTTTAATAACTGCAAATGCTAATATTAACTGTTTCCTTATAAGGAAACATTCAGTATTCATTGAGCAAGCAGCCAGTACTACTTTCAGTTGAAATTTATAAAATCTTTCTCTTGAAACAAGAACCACTCTCAGTAATGTTTTACTATTTACTATCTGTTCTTGAATATACATCTTTCATAAAAACTTTAATAAAAATAGTTTAAATTATTACAATAATAATATTATTATACAGTTCCCTTTTCAGGGCCACCCTGCCATATTAGAAAATCTGCACTCTCACATTTATTTGAACCAACGCGCTTATAAGTTGAAAAATTCCTATCATCATGATCATTCTGGATGGTATTTATATTTGTTTCAATAGAGTACAGTGTTTCACAACACTAAAAGAAAAATATATGGCAAAAAACAAACAAAAATCCTAATATGCAATTATGCTGTTTTAATGTTAATATAATGTCAACGTTGGACGTTTCGGTCTAATAGACCATCTTCATGACATATTCATAAGACATAATTAACATTAGACCATATTCAATTCAACATGAAAAAGACGATGGACATAAGAGCAAGACCAATCCAAACAGATAACGGTTATGTTTTATGAATATGCCCTGAAGATGGTCTATTAGACCGAAACGTCCGACGTTGACATTACATTAACATTAAAACAGTATAATTGCATATTAGGATTTTTGTTTGTTTTTTCCGTATATTTTTTTTCATGAAAAGAAGCAGTCAAGTTATCTACAACTGACATTTCTGTGCTGCTAGGAGCCGCAAAAAACACAGCACATTGACATTGACCTAATTTCTGAGATTACTACTATTCCTACCATCATCTTACTTCAAAACACCAAAATGGACATTTCTCCAGACTGCTACCAATATTTGCCTTATTAACAAACTGTTTTGCTATATCAAATAACAAAGGACTCGCTCTTCACTCTAAAGAAAATAAAAATGTTATTTATTTTAAACCCTTGAGTCAGTTCATTTTATGTTTGTTTCTGATAATTATCCTACCACTTATCCACACTAGTGACTTAATGTGAAGTCACTTGCCACGCTATCACCCTTTGTGAAATGTCTTTAATTTCTCTACCTTCAACTAATTCATTCTTCAGCAATAAGGAAAAATACTTCAACTAAATCTAGCATTAAATTTAGGATGGAAATTCTTAAAAATAGTTCTACTGGCTGTTTGTTTTACTAAAGTCATGTCAAAATTCATATCCATTATATAAAGCAGGGATGGCCAAACCACAGCTTGCAAGCCATATGCAGCTCTTTGACCTTTAATATGCAGCTCATGGAAATATGTTGACTAAGCTCCATTTTTCATCACAGCTAATATAAAAAGTAAATAAGAAAAATTTCAAGCTTTATAATTATTTAAATTGAAACCCCATTGGATTAAAACCTTTATCACCCTGTATGTGACTACATTTGCTGTGCAAAAAGTTTGGAATTGATTCTGATCCCTAAATTTGAATTTGTTTGAATTTTATAGCTGTGTTATCTATATCTATAATTCTCAAAATGTGTGTGTGTGATCGAATGTTGTTTATGCATTTCAACAGTTTTCATTCACTTTTGATGAAGATGTTATTGTTTGATAGATAATTCTTCAGTGTCAGTTTTGAGCCCAAATTGTTGGCAATAGTAGCTCTCCACTACTTCCTGTTCATTATAACTCTCAGCAATGTTTTACTATTTACTATCTGTTCTTGGATATACATCTTTCATAAAAACTTTAATAAAAATAGTTTAAATTATTACAATAATAATATTATTATACAGTTCCCTTTTCAGGGCCACCCTGATTCAAATTGTTAACCCCTCATTTGGGAATGTGCCTCAGTTGTACCTAAATGTTGTTACTAATATTGATTTTTGGGTGGGCTGACTTTAAACTTAAACTGCTCCAATTGAACAGCAAAAATTCCCAGTAATGAAATATCCGGTCGAAGACAGGTTATACTGCTAGTATCCTGCTATGGCAATAGAAACGCATTTGAGTGTAATTAACAATAAGGTTACTGCAATTGAGACACCTTGAAAAAGAATGCAGTGTAAAAGAAAGTAATATTAATAATGCAGAGTACTTATGGTTAATGTTCATAGTTAGTAAAAATATTTAAGAACTTATATCCAAATTTTAATGCTACATCTGAGTGAGGCATTGTTCTTTAGTGTTGAAGGAAGAAATAGTGGGAGGCAGAGGGTTTAAAGAAATTTCAGGCCAGCAAGGGTTACACAAGACTGACTGAGGTCATGGGTATGGGATTAAGATGACTGCACTCACATGTACATTAATGCAGTGTAACACGTTGAACTGTGCAAACCTGGTTGGTACACTTTGGATATACATTTTGTTTAAAAGTGTCTGAAAATTTTGTGATGAAGATGGCCTCCTCAAATTATAAGAAACAAAAATATGAAGATGAAAACAGAAATTTTAAGCCAGATTGTGGGGAAGGTTTTGAATTCACTATTAAGAGATAAGCCTTTGTGCCTCATCTGCCATATGTATAAATTTTGTTCATCTCTTGTGGCTTTCAAATATTTGAACTTTATTATATGTGGCCCTTACATTAAGCAAGATACCTTGAGCACCAGATAATGACTCTAAGACCCTCATGAGGGAAAGGTATTGGCTGTGGGAATACCACCCATGACTGCATTTATGTTAATAATTATAAAATGTTTAAAACTGCAATTTATACTTTAAAAGACTTAAAGATAGAATTTATTGAATTTTTAAGAACTTTCTTGAAATGGCTTCATTGTTTTGTTACAAATAATACATTTTCATTGTATGATTTCAAATATTTTTTTTTTTTTTTTTGCAGAAGTTGGGATAGGGAGGAAGTAATTAGTGGTGGTTCATGACAGTTTTGCAGGCATTTTTACTCCACTGTAAATGTAAAATACAACAATTGCAAAGATGTTTCCATGTAAATCTTCCACTAGTGAAATACGAAATTGCTTAAATTGTCTTTTCTAGATTTTTAAGTTTCCTAAAATACAGCAATTAAGATTTATTTTTTTGTAAATTAATGTATATACTTTTAAAATGTCTTTATAGCTCAGAAGGTTATAAAGAAGTTTTAAAAATACATACTTATATGGTTTCTTGGTTATATTCCAATATTTCTGGAATGAGGAATTTGATAAAAATGGAAGCCATTTCTTGGCACATCAGTTATTTGATTCACTTATCTTAGAGACTGTCTTAAGAAGTCTGGACACTTGCATGACTGAATTTTTATATATTAGTTTAGATTCTTTTTTTTTTTTTCCTGATGGTGAAGTTAAAATGCATTGATGTCAATATATGGCAAATTTTGATACAAAGTCTTACTATTACACATTAGTACTTTAAAACCAGTTGTCTCTTTTCTTTATGATAAATGTGACACACTTGAGGAAGGCCACAGAGTACAGGAGCTAAAACAGTTATGAAAACAATGATAAAAACTGGCTCCAAAGAATTAATGTATTATAATAACGGTACAACATCTTAGAAATACAGGTAGAAAGATTGATTTGTTTTTTACGGCTTTTGCAGCTTATTTAAAGCCAGAAAACATTTTTAGATTGTATGAATTTTTTGAAGACAATGTTTTGCAGATACAAGTTCTACTACTTAACCCATAGCTGAGAGAAGGAAAGATGGATTCATACTTTTCCCAAGAGTAATTATACATAAGTGAACATAGTGAACCCAAGTGGAATTGGAACTCATCTCTCTGATTTATCATATGGAGCTGTTATCCATTACACCAGCTGCACATCCAAGATTACAACACCTAATATTCCAAAGCAGTCACTCATCTGGGAACTGACCACTCGACATTGCTTAACCTTTAGCACTTTGTAGGTGACTATTTTCACCAAGCAAAATGTTAGTCCTGTCAATATTAATTTTGAATTTATTGTTTGTGTAGTCATATCCTTCTATGACAACACCTAAAACAATCTTGACTGAAATTGAAAACCAGGTTACTGCAATTTCAGATATTTAGAACTGATATATAAAACACTATATTTTGATGGGATTCCATATACAAGAATGTATAAATGATGTAGAGTGCTAAATGTTGATGATTGTATCAGAATCCATTTTTTCAACAGGATGTGGTCATAAGCCCTACAGGTAAAAAGAAGGCTATAGTTAGAGCACCCAAAACGTGTGTGTGTGTATATATATATATATATATATATATATATATATTAGCAGCATTACCCGGTGTTGCCTGGATTTATTCAAAAAAAAGTTCACGAACCTCATTCAATCTGTAAAGTTAAAATAAAGATTTTTCTTTAGTGCCTCTTATCTATATGGCGAAAAATTATAATGACATGAAGTGTGAAAACATTTGTAACAGGAGAAAGTTGTTTTTTACAGAAGCACAGAAGATACAAAAAAATTTGTCGGCAAATGAATAGTACATTAATCGCAATCGATCTTCAAAAAGTGTTGAGGAGAAATACTTTTGCTCAAACTACATCGAATGAACAACATGCATTAGAAGAAGAAGAAATTCAGCAAAGACTTCTCCTAGCAGCCGTGCCAAGGCTGAAAACCAATGTTCACAAAGACTGTATAGAATTGTTCTTTGCACCTCAGTTTCAACAGCTCGAGTAGCAGAAGTTCTGGCAGCGTTCCTTCCTTGTCTAGTTAACCATTGCTCATTAGTTTCTGTTGATCTTGCATTAGCTGTATGAATAGCATTTTATGTCAGTCTGAGTTTCTTGTTGTGGAGTGTTTCTTCTCCATGCTTTCATGCGTTTGGCTGTAGTAGTAGCACATCCAAGTAAAGGATTTCACTTTCTTGGCATTACTGTCAGGCTGTAGTTAGAGGGGTTTGGCTAAGATTTTTGAATAACAATGAAGTAATCAATTAAAAAGCAAGAATATTATACACATTAATAGAAATATAGCCACAATAAATTAAATTTAAGTTGATAAGGGAGACCGCAGGAACGTGGTAAACAATTATAAGCAAGCTCATAAAGTTAGGATTTATCTAAAAATAGACTACCAAAAAAATGTTTTAGTGATAAAAATTAACATGCAGCTAGAAACCTACTCACTATGAACATTAAAACGTACATGCTAAGTTTAGCATAATTATAAATGAATCGAAAGAGGGTCTTTACATTATTGTAAGTGCATTTTTCAGAATAAAACTGTCAAAATTTTAGGGCTCAAGTTTCCAAATATATTAGTTAGTAAGCATTATTTAAACACTGATCAGAAGATGATAAATACATAATTAAAAATTGGCATTTATGCAAATTTAAATTTAAAGTATCAAAAATTCAAAATATACATGCATGAAGGCAGCCTACCTTTTTACTGGATGACAATTTTGATGCGAATGAGATTTTTTGCATTTATTTCACCACGTAGCACTAATGAACACTACACGTGAAGCAAAATTGATAGTACGCACTATATAACTTGATTGATCATTGCAAGTGGAGCAAAATAAATTGTACACACTACACATCTCGATCGATCTATACCTACGTGCACTTCTCTCATTGGTGCACACTTTCATTTGCACTTATTCTTTTTTCTTAAGGAAGGATATAATTTTTTTCCATCAAGTTAATGCAAACTAAACTATTTCAGTACCAAAATGGGAAATCCATGGGAAAAACTGATGTTTTTCATAATGTATTCATGTAACATGGGGTGTCAGTTTTGATTTTGAGTTGATTGATCTAAACACAAATTCTTTGCAAATTTTCATCGGAATGCTGCTAACCACTACAACTGAAAGACTAATGGAGCAGCAAGTTGTTCATGGGTCATCTTGGGGGCCCCTTATATAGTTTTAAAAATCTGATAATCGTTTTTTGATTCATTTTAAGATTGTAACATACATGTAAAATTCCATCGAAATCGAAGCAATTTGAAAATTTGGGGGTCTTTTGTTTCACCCTAGGGGTCCCAAATTTCAAGCCAAAGGACAGGTTTAAGACTAATAGTAATTGAAATAATAAAGCACATCTTTTTTTAAGTTTTCTATTTAATCAACTTTATGGCCAAGGTTGTAGACTTAATTGAAAATTTTGGGGTTCCCTGCTGGTCCCCTAACTCATGGGGGTCCCAGTGTTGATTTTCAGTAAATGCCAAGTAACTACTTCAGTTATTCAATATAATCTCAATATGTACTAAAATTTTCATTGAAATTGGGGAATACTGCTACAAAATACACTTAAAAAGCAATTGAGGCATCAAGGGGTTTATAGAGTCATCCTGGGGGGCCCCTCATGCATTTTTAAAAATCTGACAACCGATTTCTATCTCATTGTAAGAGCGGAAAAGACATGCAAAATTTCATCAAAATCAAAGCAATTTGAATTTTTTGGGGTCCCTTTGGGGCACCCTGGGGGGTCCCAGTTTTGAAAGAAATGAAAATCAATATAGCATATAATAAGCGTGACAGTAAGTTGCATACACTTATCAAGTTTCATTAAAATCAGCCCTAGGGTTTAGACTTCAAGTCTGAAAGTTTAAAAACAATCAAACTAATGGAAATTCCCATTTAAACATTATATTTATCGATTATCACTTATTGATTTTTGAAAAATGACTAATTTTTTTCCTATACACACCCAGTATCAAATACAATCTATGTTCTAAATTTGGTGGAAATATGTCTTATGGTTCTCAAGTAGTTCACGAACACACACACACACAGTCAGTTTTATATATATAGGTAGATGTGTGTGTGTGTATGGTGAAATTGGTTGAAAAACCCACTAAAAATAACATTTATAGTCAGTGGTGGCAACCTACCAGTTTGCACATACCAATTCTTAAAATCATAAAAGCTTAACGAACCATTTGTTGAATTATCCAAAAATAATCTTATGTATTAATAGAGGATGGTGGTAAAATGTTAGTTACTTTACACTCACACCTAGTGAAACTCTGACAGTCACCCCCTACTGTCTTGTTAAAAATGTGGCAAATTGTCTCGTCATAAATTTGACAGGTCTTCCATTGAATATTTGGGACTGCAGCAATTCAGTCTGAATGTGGCTAAGAAACCATAACACAGCTGAATCATATACATTAGTTTCAATGGTAAAGTTTAGAGTCAAAAAGCATCATACTGAACAGAAATATGAGAACAGAATTTCAATCTGGAAATATCTTAAATGTTTTCTATTAAATTATCAAAATGGTTTAATTCTTTTTGATACTATAAAATGATTTGTTTTCATTCTCAGATTGAAAAGAAAATAAACAGAATAGGTTCCTAAAGATTACCTGCTTGTATAGAACCAGTTCCTGGAAATTTAGGATGCCACAACTGTTTATAGTAATAAGGAATAATGTTGGATGAAAAATGCTTTCATATGTTTGGGATGCGAAACTGAAGTTAGTGGATATAGATTCATAGAAATCCCAATGAGAAAACGTTCTCTCCTTAAATAGGTATTTCAAAGAGTTGAAGGTATAATTTATATTTAGTAGGACTTCTCAATTTAGGCTAGTTGTTATTAATTTCACTGTTTAATAAAAGAATAAAAAAAAACAGGAATGACACCTCAAATAGGTGTATCCATCAAAAGTATTTATAGTAAGAAGAAAGGATCCATGTGTTTTTTCTGTTTTACAGATTAGCTATTGTGCTTTCAACTTATAGGAACTGCTGCTTTGTCGAACTAATTCCCAAAATGATGTTTCTCAATCACTACAATCTTAACCTGTTTATATCTAGGGTTAACCATTATCCTCCTCCCCATATCCTCTATCTCTTACTCTGTAGCCATCTACCTCGATTGGCTCTCAGGTCTCGTACAGGTTGAACATATTTTTTTTTTTTTTTTAAATCACTTCAAAGATGCACATTATGGCTTTTTGATATATCCAATCTGTTGACATCATTACTCTTGCATCCATTATTTAATTAAAAAAAAACAAAAACAAACAACTTTATTTCTGAGGTTCACTATGGGTAACTAAAACTGTAGATAAAGAGGGGGACACTATGTAAAATTGTTGATTGACATGAGAAAGTATATTGAAATTAATACTTAACATTTACATCAATATCTTTAGCAGTAAAAGGAAATTTATTTTTTCAATAGAAAAATGAAATTCTGGGAACATTAAATTGACTTTATTAACTTCATGAATATTAAAATTAAATGTGGATATGTTTTTTTTTAAATTTAAAAATGTTTCTCGAGTTTGTTTTAATAGAAGTAAAATCTCTCGGTCAACATTCTTCCTTTGACCCATCGAGATTTTGCTATTGAGATGATATAAATATTTGTCAGATATAAGTTTGGGTTTGTGATACTGAATTTTGGATATCTGTTATCTTCACCTCTCTTCTCATGATCTTTACTCAACTACTCAGAGAAATAAATAAATTTTTCGGGTTTAATTGATGCTACGTGGAGTGATATATTGCCTGTATCAGTCAAATCTCAAATGACATTCAAAAAGTGAAGACGTCAGTTTTCCTAATTTGTATATTAGTATTGATGTGTGTACAGAAAAGAAGTAATGTATTTTTGATCTTTACTGTTGATAGTAGGCAAGGCAACTGTGAAAAAAAATTTGATGGCTTTTGATGATGAATTTTACCAAGAGTTGAATATTTTCTATTTCAGAAAAAGGTCATGATCAAAAAAACTTTTTATCTCTTAAAAATTTCTCTTAAAATATCATCCATTGACTGTTTGTATGAAATGACACCTTTTTGTTTTTCAATAAATAAATAAAAATCTTATTAAAAAAAAATACTTTCCAATATGTTTCAAGAAATCCAATCAGTGCTGAGGACTTGAAAATAACCATGTTTGAGAAAGCTTGAAGATGCCTTATATGGTAGTCATTAGCTTTTCAGTTCATTAAAGAAACAATCATTGTGGTTATTCTGACTCTTACTAATTATAATTTTAGTTATAATTTTTTTTAATCTTTTTTTCCAGGTTTTTAAAACAGATTTGATTTTAAAAAAAAAAAAAAAAAAAATTACTAATTCTGTCCCATAATAATAATTATATTTGTATACACATTTCATTACATAAAACATTAGCATTTTAACCATGAAACCCAGGTTTGAATCTATGGGCTTTTGTCAAGTGACCAATTCATTGATAATAGCATTGTAACTGAAATTAGACAGACAAAACTATTCAGAAGTTATTTATACTTGTGCTAGTTAGTCATAACTCATTGTGACTGAGAGTTTAAGCATATTAACTTTGTTCAGTTGCTGATCACATTAGATTGTGTTCTTTCTTCCTCCCAGAAATTGTAACTAAAGTTTGCTCAGAGTTCCAGCATAAACTATAGATTAGCTCTGAGTATCAAAGTATCTGAGCCAGTGTCTGCAACAGGATTCAATTTGTCACCCTAGCAAGCAGGCATAGTTGGAAACAATTTATTATTTATTATTTTTTTTTTTTTTAATCAGTGTCCTCTCAAGCAAGCCAGTACAGCCACAAACATGCAAGGGATTACAGGGTGAGGAGGAATTAGGAACAGAAACATAAGTAATGGGTAGAAAGAGAAAAGAGCATTCAGGAAGATAGTAGATAGCGACTTACATTGCATTTAAATTTTTGCAGATTAAAGTTGCCTGGAAAGCATAGAGCCAGAAGAGACTTCCACAAGTGAGAGGTGCAAGAAAAGAAACTGTTAGCATAGAAGTTATGGCTACATCAAGCTAGATCAACTATAAATTGATGCAATCTCAAATTCATACAGGCTAGGTACTATAGTGTAGACCTCATCTGAACAGTTACCATGAAAGTATTTATAAAAAAGGCACAGACACAACCTTATGGCAGTGGGTAAGTGACTGAAGCTGAGCCAACAGATCAGGACCAATAATATTGCTGATTCTTCTTTGGATCTTATCAGGGAGATCTAGGTAAACAACAGGGGCACTGGACTATATATGGCAGCAATATTCTAAGCATAGTTGAATGGTAGACTCATAGAGATACAAGATAGATTCAGGAGAAAAGAATTGTCTCACCCGACACAGTGAACCAACTTTCTTAGCAGCTGACCTAGCAATGGATTTGATAGTCTTCCCATTTCATGTCAGCTGAGAACATTATCCCAAGAAGGCAAAATGAGACACTTTTCTGGAAGACAGCATCAGAAGGGTCTCTCAAATAATTAATGGAGAGCAGTTTAATTTTTGAGGCATTAAAATTGACAAGTCATTTTTGCCCTAGTTAAGTCTTGAGATCATTTTGGACATCAGCTGCCATTTTGACCTTGTTGGAATGATCAGCCTTACTATCAAGGCAGCAGTATATGGTAGTGTCATCAGCGTAGATGCCAAGTTGAGAGCTAATGTCAGTGGGAAGGCTGTTAATAAAGATTAAAAACAGCAAAGGACCAAAGATGGAGCTCTGGGGGACATCCGCATTAGTACAAATGGATGTAGACCACTGACCATTCAGATTACATAGGAACAACTGGATCAGCTCAAAAATGTGCCTATAGATACCATAACTTTTCAGTTTATGGGGAAGCCCTAAATGCCAGACCCTGTCAAAGGCTTTAGAGATGTCCAAAGGTACAGCCTGGTCTTCACTGTTTCTATCTAGAGCATAATAGACTCTTTCCACAATTATCACTAGTATATCAGCAGTTGACTCGGAGAAATAAAAAGCCTTATTGCTTGTCTGAGATAAGGCCCGGCAATGAGAAATGATGAACCAATTCAGCATTCATTAACACCTCTAGAAGTTTCCCAAAAAGTGGTAGAAGGCTAATAGACTGATAGTTTGAGTCAGACAGTTCAACAGAGTTCTTAAAAACTGGAACAACAGATGATGACTTCCAGCAGGCTGAAAATCAGGAGTCAGCAAAGTGTTTATTATGCAGTTTAGAAAACGATTTGAGAAACACACTCCTTTAATGAGTATTACAGGGATATCATTGGGTCCACATCTTTGGTGAGAATCAAGGTTAGAGATGATAGCAGAGACCATAGGAGTTATATACATATCACTCAGCAGAGAATCAGTTTCAGTGGGAAGTTAGGCAGGAAGACTCCAGATGAGTCAAGAATAGAATTTGAGAAGAATAGAATTTACCAACAAAGCATTTAGCTTTATTAGCAAAGAATAATAACACACCTCAAATAGATTGAAAAGGAAGGCAATAGAGTATAACTAGTATAACTTGCATTTATTTAGTACCCTATTATGGAGACACCAGTAATCACGGGAGCCAAAGTTTTTAGAGTCTATGCAGTGCCTCATTCACTCAACAAACAGGGACTTAGCTGCTTTGAGGACTCGCTTACGTTTATTACAAGCAGTAGCAATTAGACATCTGTTATGGCAAGATCTATGATGCTGGTATAGCCAAAAATAGTGGTTCCTGTGTGCTATGATGGCCAAGCATGCTTGTGTGAACCATGGAGAGGATTGCTGTTTCATTTGGTATTTCTAAGAAGGGATGAAAGCATCAATGCTGGCTTTTACCCAGTAAGTAACCTCAGTTGTGCAATTTTCAATTGGAAGATTAAAGATGTCAGTCTAAGGAACATTACAAAGAAAATTCCGAAATGAGTCTCAATCAGCATGCTGGCAACAGAAAGAAGGGGTTCCTGTTTAACAGATGCTTAGCTACCACAGAGTGGTCCAAATTACCAAGAAGGCAGTATTGCAAAGCTCGGCAAGAGCAAGAAGAGGAGGTAAAAAATAGATCTGGTAGAGAAGCCTTTTGCTCAGTTTAGCTAGGGAAATGAGTAGTACATGATATGAGTGGAGGATTAGACAATGGAAAAATTTAATGTCTTTATACCATCAACTTCACTACCTTGGGAATGTTTCAGCCATGTGTTGTGATGAGCATTAAAGTTACCAAAGACAAAGATGTTCACAGATAGATGATGAGAAAGCATCTTTTCTATACTGTCAGCCATTGTGTCTAATATACTGCAGTCCTGGGAAGAGGCAAACAATAAAGGAAAAAGATAGCTGACAGTTTCACATGAAAGAGTAGTTGGTGGCCTTGAGACAGTTCTCTGGCCATATTTCATACATTTTAATATAACAATTATGGGACAAAGATAGTAATTTTTATGTAAATTAAACTTGAATTTACAACTTTTATTTTGCATAAATCATGATTTTTTTTTTTTTTTCATGATTTCATTTCCCTGCAATTGCAAATTTTTTTGTTTTGTTTTTTTTCCTGAAATAGACTTCTCTCTGAAAAACTACTTGGTCCAAATTTCAGGTATTTCTTCTGCTTAAGTGTGTTTTCTTTGGCCAAATATTTTGACTACTATTTTTATTTTATTATTTTCCTAGACTCTCATTGGTGTTTTTCTTAACTGTGAATTTTGCATGTTTTTTTTTTGGTTTTTTTTTTTTCATCTTTGTCACTTAATGTCCCCATTGTGTAAATGGGAAGTAATAAAACAGGCAGTGTCCAAATTAACCTTGTATTTTTTTTCTTTTTCATCTCCTAGTTCTTTAAGCATCACTTCCTGAATAAAAATAATTTTTAATATGGGTAATCAATTAAATTTTGTCCTATTTTCCCCTGTCTACATTTTGTATATTCAAGTTACAAAATTGACAAGTTTAACACTGTTACTATTACCAAAGAAATAAATTAAATATCCAATCTTCTCAAAAGTTTTGTAAAATGTAACAAAACCTCATCTCTGTAAAAACAGCAACAAATTTCTGTTAGAGAGTAACTTCTGTTAAAGCTGACCCTTCTTTTTTTTTTCTTATTTGCAATTAATAAGGATGAAATAGTTAAAGATTTTAATAGTATATAATGATTAGTAATCAGTTTTGAAGGACTTCATTATTGTTTGATTAGTATGTAATTTCTGATGACTCTTAGTACACTCAGTATTATATAAAATTGAACAAGTCACTTATGCATCGTTAAGGGATGTTACACTTCAGTTATTTTTCAAATCTAGTGAAAAATGCTGATTTATGTAAATGGTATTTTGTGATCAGTAAGACTGTCATGAAAAACAGTTATCAGCTAAATTCTAATCTGAAAATTTCATTGTAGAATTTTTTCTATCTTTATATTAATGACTGTATTCATTGACACAAAGAACATATTGCAGAATAAATATTGGTGTAAAATAAATACTTTGCTTTTCTCTCATCATAAAGTTTTATTTGATGTACTTATGGATCAATAAATTCCATAGACTCCCTGTCAACTCACACTGGGTATCAAGTGACAACAAGTCTCCTTGGTATTTTTTTCTAATTGCTTTTATCTAGATAGTTTCACTTCTGACATTGCTTTTCCATTCTTACATATTTTTTTTTTTTTTTGAATCTCTCAAATTCTTTCAACTATGACTACTATGGTTGCTATAATATTCCATAATTATTTGTTTCTCTTTCAAGATACTGATATTTTTCAAGTTTCTTACTCTCTTTGTTTCTTTTTGTGGTTTACTGGGATGGCATTTATTAAGTTTATTACCAACAGATTTTCTTGCATTTTATTAATGATAACTTAATGATATTAATGAGTAGGATCACTGAAGTTAAGCAACATTGAGCCTGGTCAGTACCTAGATTAGTGACCATTTGGGAATACCAGGTGTGGTAAGCTTGGCTGTGCAGGTGGTGTAATAAATAATGGATTGAAATTGTTTATCAGAGCCAATTTCCAATTTCAGTTTGGTTCATTATATTCACAGCAAATACCCTTGGAAATCTTCTAACCCCATCTATGGGTTAATTAATAAGACTTATATATCACTAAAAATCATTAATTCCAGAAAAAAAAATTTCTTACAATCTGAAAATATTTTCTGGCTTTAAATGACCTGCAAAAGGTTGATAAGTTGTAAAAAATGAATCAATCAATCAATTTTATTAATGGTTAAGCTACATAAAATGGAACACTGTCTTCCATAATGTTGGAAGTTGTCAGAAAATTTTGAAATGAGAAAACTTTGTCCCAAGTTTGATTTCTCATTCTCTACCCTGATTAAATAACGTGAGAGATATCCGCTTTTTTTTTTTTTTTTGCTTCTTTTAAAATTTTCTTCTATGCTTACTAGTTACAAGACAGAAGATCATTGGTTATTTTGCAAACTTTGTGGAGATTATATTTGGTGCATTTTACAACTTTTTGTTAAAAAATCCTGTTTATAAATAACTTTTAAGAGTACCTATTATTTCTCTTTTCTGCATGGACAATGTTGCTAGTCTTACCTTTGTGTTGTCTTCAAATGTTTAATATTTCATTGTAATAGTCTTGTACATTTTGTGCTAAAGTTGATTTAAAATTGTTGAATTAACTTTCAGATTCTTTTAAGTTTTTTTAAGATAAATATCTTTAATGGTTCAGGATTTGCATGATTTATTTTTTAATGTCTTTGCATGTTAAATGAAGAATTTTACTTCCAATTTGTTTTTTGTACAACTCACTTTGAAGGTTTTGTTAATCTTTTATGTCTCAAGAAGGATCAAGTTTTTATGCTTGATAAGAACAGTGTTTTTATATATATATATATATATATGTATATAATGATGTACTCTTATTTTTTTTTATTTTTTTATTCATTCTTTCCAATGATATTTGATCACTAAAAGCTGTTTCTTAATATTCCTTTTTGGCAATATAAGCCACAGTACATCTGTTCCAGATATGAGCTTCTCAAGCAAAATTAAAATAAATATAAATAGGAAAACTTTGGTCATCAGATTTATAGACTAATTAAATATTTTGTAAAAATATAACTAAAACCTAAATTTTATCTGACTGCCTTCCGTCAAGTTTAACAATAGTTGTAACAGCTATTTAACTGTTACTACAACCTGAGTAGTAAGTTAGAGAAGAGGAGTTTAACCAAGTGCTCATTTATTCACTCTTGATTGAACCCTCTCAAGCCAAACTCTTGGGGTGGTAATAACTATAATCTGTTATGACCTGGGCAGATAAGGTAGTCATGGTAGTGTGCCAAAATACTCAGTTATCCAGCCACTACTGTTAATCATTGTGACATGCCAGTGAAGACATTTTTTCATTATATAGTTTCTATCAATATAGACAGTGTATGGATTTATATAGATTTTCTCAAGAGCATTTGTATTTTAAATTATTTGAATATAATATGCACTCTGAAATTTGGGCTAATAATTTATGGGGTGGGGGAATAACATCTCATCTATAGTATATACTGAGTTTTAAAAATTTGTAGTAGCTAAATTTTATCTGTTGTGTATATACTAAAAATAAGAATTCTTGGTAGGATGACCAGTGGTCTTCAGTCAATGTATGTCCCTATTAATAAGTTATTCAAGTTGCTTATTCACAAGTGGAACCAGTAACTGATAGAAAGGCAAGTCATTCACTGTGATAGGCCAGTTTTGCTGACCAGCGATTTCTGTTATATGTATGTGACAAAGTTGTTAAAAACAAAACAAATACTACATCACAAATATACTGGACAGCAGAGAAAGATAAGTTGACTGGATGACGGTGACCTCAAACATTATCTAAATATGGATTATTGTACTCATCTTTGTTGTTGTCATGATATTTTAGCCATTGTGCTCTCCGGCTTTCATCAGATGCTTATTGTTATGGTTCAGAACCAATAAAGAAGAACACGGATATGGAATAACACAGATATATTACATACAGGAATATATACAGAGAAGTAGAAAGTGTTAGTACGAACAATCAGGTTTAGTAGGGAGAACCATGTAGTCTCGACCAGTATCACTATTCCAATGTCTTGCAGTAATTGTCTGAACGCAACTCTGTTTTGGACTGCCTCTGACGCGACTGACTGACTGACTGACTCGCTCGCTCTGACAGACTCCTGACGGACCTCACTCCAGACTTCAGACTGAACTCCCTGCTTCCTCTTGAGGCGCAGTATTTATTACATATGGAATAGTCCATTATGTTATTATGGGTAAGGTCCCATAACACTTATTGATCTGGGTAATAAAGAAAGCAAACGTTCACCAGCAGCTGTAAAATATAGCAAGAAGCCTTGATGAGTGCACTCTAGCATAACAAACAGCTGTACCTATCAGCAGATAGGTCAGGTTTAAGGCTCCAAATTTAAACCAGTAGGCTACTGTCCCACAGGACAATAGCCTACTTGGTTTGTGAATAAAGCATCATAGTAATTGTTAGTTTAATTCCAAGTGTGTAATTGGACTCAGTGGAAATAGTGTGAACACTAAGTGAGCTTTTCTAGCTCTTAATACTGTTATCTCTAGACATAGGCAGTGGAGTGGGAACTATCTACCCCCATAAATTAACTGAAAGGTTCTGTTTGAAATTCCCTGTGAGTTACTCAAAACAACATAGACCTGATGAAGGCCAGAGGGCACAATGGTCGTAACATTGTGGTAACAACAACAATGATGCAGACAATAGTCTGCATGTAAATAATGTATATGATAAGTCCTCTTTCCAGAAATTGACACAAAAAGAGATTGTAACATCTATCTTTGACACTGTGTTGCAGACTAAAATGTACTTAATATATATGTGAATATTTAAAAAAAAAATGAATTCACTGTTTGGTTAGTTATATAAACTGTTACACATTATTTACACTATTTACATTGTTCGGTCTCTTGTCCTCATCATTATTGCCATATTCACAATGTTTTGGCCATTGTACACTGTGGCCTTCTTCAAGGGATATTTGTCAGAATTTTGAACAAATATCACCTGAAGAAGGCCGAATTGTACAACAACCAAAACATTGGGAATATAACAATAAAGATGAGGACAACAGTTTGAACAGTGTAAATAGTTATAATACCCATCTCAGAAATATAAACAGATGTTACACATCAATTAATTAGTAGTAATTGGAAGTAATGTTTCATTTCTAAAGATTGAATTAAACCTGTTTGCATGTAGCAAACATTAACAATATAATGATCATTATTGATAATGACAAATGTCTTACTTACTGGAGGATTTGAGATACCAACATGTAAACCAAAGCTTCTCCCTCTATAGTCTTCATGAACAGAAGATAGATTATGCCAGGTTTTATTTATTCTAACATCTTAAAATTAATTTAAAACCATTATGACAGATATTCATCTGGATCAAGTAGAACCTATGACCTAAACCTCTTCGTCAACAGTCTCATTCTGAAAAAGAATGCAAATTCATACTTAGTAAAATAAATTCAGGTTAGTAAGTTGAAGTATTTTTCTATATTCTTTAAACTTAGTGCCTTAAGATTTCAATTTATCCAAATCTCTGG
Source organism: Acanthosepion pharaonis (assembly GCA_903632075.3). Classification (NCBI taxonomy): domain Eukaryota; kingdom Metazoa; phylum Mollusca; class Cephalopoda; order Sepiida; family Sepiidae; genus Acanthosepion; species Acanthosepion pharaonis. The sequence goes on from CAHIKZ030003927.1 coordinate 736,832, forward strand.
AACACTCTTAATAACAAAACTTTTAAAAGTTGGAAACAGATCAAATTAATATGATCAAAATTTTTTAAATACAGCTTTTCTTTTAACAAGGAATAAAAGAATTAATTTCATACTGAGCTTTTATCATTGCTAATAATGATTATGAAAAATTTAATGTTTGTTACATTCTAATTTTTTTCTTTTTTTATTTATTCCATTTCTTAGAATTTGGAACAATATCTGTAATATTCAGCTCTTCAATTGACTCTTGTATTGAAATGTTTCAGAAAGAAAGCCTCATTCAAAGTCTAAAATAAATCATCTTTTTTTTTTTCTTGTTTATTTTTGTTTTTTTTTATACCTAGGATAACTTTCTCAGTATGAAGTTTTGATTCAAAGTGTCACTAAGACAGGAAAAAAAAACTTATTAAATCCAAAATGTTTGCACTTCAATCAGCAATACATTTGAGTTATCAATGATGAAGTTGCAAATACTAAGTGAATTTAGTTTTCCACTTAAGAAAATTTATTTAAAATCACTCCTTTGATCAGAAAGGAATGATTGAACTTCAGAAATTGTAAAAAGAAAAATCTTTTTTATTTCAGACTGATATAAAATACATATGTTAACCATTTGAAGTTGTCTATGGAGACTTTTTTCCCATTAGAGAACTTAGAATATATAAAACATTGATACTTTTCAGTATCTTATTACAAAGACTGTTTTAAAATTGATATTTTGAGTGGTTTACTAATAAGTCATAACTAACATTTCTACTTTTAATTAATAAAAGCAATTGAAAATATAATTACCTATCTTCATTATTTTTATTTTAATCAGATATCAGGTGTTAATTTGTATAAATAATCCCATTTTTTTACATAATAATACTATTAGGATATTTTTGTCCCATCTCTTAAAAAATTGTTTAAAAACACATTGAATCTAAAGAAATTCTTAAAGATCTCATGAACTCCAAAATATAAAACAAATAAATACTAAAGAATTACTTTTGCAGAATTTAGATCATATAGTAAGTACTTTAAATTATGATTACTATAGATTTTAATCAATAGCTGAATTGAAACCAAGAATTTTTATCTAATGTTTATTGTTGCAATAAGCATCAACAATATGTAATCTTTGTGTAATGAATGAATTTGTATTTTCTTAAAATTTTAGAAAGTTCATTAAAGTGTAAAGGATTTGTATTAGTTAAATTTATAAAATATATATTTTAAACAGTAGTTTTAAATATTTGCCAATAGATAAGAAGCTTGATTTTGTTTCAAATTTTCATTTTCATAAATTACAAAATTGAAAAAATTAAAATTCATTGAATAGGAAGCTTTGAATTCCTTCAAACTGGAAAATTTTAATCATGAAAGCAATTTTGGGAATACATTCCTGGATCGGGAAGTGCAACAATGTACAAGGTCTAATCTAAAATATCAGGATTGGTGATATAAAAAGAAAACTGCAACACATATAAATTCAGCATTTAATCTCCTTCAAAGTAGTATCTTCTGAAGCTACACACTTTATCCAGTAACATTTCTATTGATGGAAACATTTCTGGAACTCTTTTTTGAGCATAGTGAGCATTTGCCTCCTTATATTCTCTTGGAGTTCATTGAGGTCTTAAAATATTGTTCCTTTCAAGTGGGATTTGATATTTGGAAAGAGGAAAAAAGTTTCAAGAAGTGATATCTGGGGAATATGGTGGTTGTTGAACCTGGGGAATATACTGCTTGGTCAAAAACTGTTGCACAAGCCATGGTTACTGATGGAACCTCTGTCATGAGATGACCACAATCTACACAAATTTATTCCAAACACTGCTATAAACAACAGAATTGAGCAAGAACCTTATAACTTTATGAGTATGTGTAACAGAGTTCAAGGTCAAATCATGCCAAGTTGCTCCACTCCACATACATTAGCTCTGTTATCATACCAACAGACATCATACTCTGTTTTAGCAGAAATTTTAAAAAAACTGCATTGCAGAGAGAAAAATGACATAATCAAGACCCAAGGTATCCTATAACCCAAAATATTGGACACCTGAATATAATTTGAAGGTTGAAATGTTATGTCCATCACAATTAAAGATGAGAACAATAGTTTGAATAGGTCAAAGTGTATTGGTAACTCCACATCTCAAAAAAGAATTTATAGAAATACTTTTAAGAACTTTATTTAAAGTATGATCCACATTAATTTTTGTTGCTTTATTCACAGTTTATATAGAATACTATTGTTTTCTATATTTTCTGGCTTTCAGTCAAATCATACTGAAAACACCAGTTCTCTTTCATTCACCAAAGTTAAGCAGTGTCAAGCCTGATTAGAACTTAGATGGGGGACTGCTTAGAAATACCAGCTGCTTTAACACCTTTGCTCTCAAGCCTCATTTCAATTGTTGTCCCAGGGTCCAAACACTGTATCTTAATCAATTTTGGAACAAATGACTTTGTTTTAACACTGTTTCATATATGAGACAAAGATATCATAGGTAGTATTTATTACCCAAAATCCACTGGTGTATCATTTGGTACCTGAGTCTATTTTACAACCCAGAGTTCCACACAACTTGCATGAATACATGGTACAGCTCAGTGTATCTAAAAATAAATAAAAAATAGCCCCAAAAAACAACAGAAATTCCAAAAGGAAAACAAAATAAGACAAAAAAATTAAAAATACTTAAATATTTTTTGGAAAAAAAATGTGCTTCTGGTGTACGATAATCTCATAAGCAATCAATCATAGCATCCTATTCCCAATAGTCTTCATAAAAAAAGAAATTGGAAAATGACCTACTGGAAAGTTGTGTGGACATTGCAGACTTACTACCACAACCCTCCAGTGAGTCATGAGGGAGATAACATATTAAGCAACCTCCTACAATCCAAAATATTTTTCAACTTTAAATAACCCATAAAGATTTGATAAGGCATAAAAATAAGATAAATCAATCCATTCTATATTTTCAGATTTTTTTTTAATTAAACAAAATCTATTGGCTCTTTTTGACAACATCAATGCAATGGTTTATGGTCATAGGAAATAAGTTACTTTAGAATAAGAAAAATCCTTTCTTTGTCTATTCTGCAGGTTTATAAAAGGTAAGAAAATGTATTTGTGAATGGGAATTAAATAATGCTTCATAAGTACTGATTAAAAGTTCTTAGTAACATCAGTTTTGCTTATTCAAAGAACTATTAAAAATATCCTATAAAAGTGATCATATTTTTAAACTGACATGTTAAGTTTTTGTTTTCTGATGCCATACTTTGGAAGGGAACCAGTATTTGTATACTATTGACCTTTGTTCTATTGTTCAAATAGAATTTTGTTAATAAATCCCATGTTTCTATTCATCTAGCTTTCCTTAAAGACCATTAAGATTCTGCTGATCTCAAAGTGTAAAAGTGTAAGCCTCACTTCCATGGTTATCATCCAACTTCTGTTTTTATGACAGTTTTTCTTATGACACTTTAAATAGTTGCTAAATATTTTGCCACTTAAGTTTGGAAGCAGAAAACCTAAACACTTAACTCTTCAATTTAGGCAATGATGAGAGTATAGGATAATTTTTACTGGTTACTTTGAATAAGACATTATTTTAAGATAATAAGACATTATAATAAGACATTATTTCAAGATATCAAATTGAAACAAATAAGATTGACTGAACTCGGCTGAAAAGTTTCTCCTTAATGATTTTTAACAGAAGTAACTGAGATTTCTAATTGGCTTTATTTAATTAAAATGTCTTTATAGAAATATGACAACCAAACTTAGTTTAAACAAATTTAGTTTTTGCTATATAAAAGTCTTGACCTTCTGAAATGTTGACCTTTCTTTTATTTTCAGATATCATATAAAAAACAAAGAAACTTTTTTCACTGATGCTCAAAGAAGTCGCATTGTGTATGAAATTCTTTCAAGAGCTGAATTTGAGGATTTGGGTTCTGACAGGAAAAAATTTGGTAAGGAAACTGTTTTTTGTGATTCAAACCCTCCTACTTAAGTCATCCTTTTTGTAGGACTTATCATTTAGTCTTTAACATAGATTTCCTAATATATAACTTTTTTTCTCTTAAAATCAGCCTTTATGATTTTATCAGCAATTATTAAATAGTTTGAATGTGTGGCTAGCATAATGAGTATTTGTGTGGAATCAATGAACTAAATTCACATTCTGCCAGTATATTTTCATTTTCACATGAAAACCATTGGGAAAGGCATGAACTCATCTCTTTTCTTTTAGATTAGCTCTTTATCTTGGAGTAGCTGCCATTTTTATGTGAAGTCTATTCTGAATTCTCAAAAAGGCAATGGTCTATTAATTTTAGAGAAGACAATAGGAAACCACTCCACTATCTTTCACCGGGAAGGCAGTGGCAATTCACAGATAATAAAAAAAAAATAAAATAAAATCTGGAGAATCATGATCATACCTGCAACCTGTCATGAAAAGACTAGTTTAGAAGTTAGTTTTTACACTTTAATTTGCATAATAACTAGGAAATGAATATAATATTAAATTTTTTTATGGCTCTGTTCAAAGAGAATCAGTATTAGTGTTAGTTTTTTTTTTTTTAAACCAGCTGTGTATGTGCATAAAAATGATAATTTTGGTTTTGAGGTGCCAAAATTTTCAAAATCTTTGGTTTTCTTATTCTGCCAAAAATTTGAAAATTCATATGAAATTGTTTCACTATTTTTTAAAATTTATCAATTTACTAGTACAATCTTCATACTAAAGAGCCTATTCAGATTATGCATAATACTATATCTTGACTATATAAATACTTAGACTAACATAAGACTACAAGTATGGTCCACACAGGATAAAACTCATTTCAGTATTAATGGTATCAAAGACTAACAGGGGATTATCACTTTTTTTTTTAAATCTAATCAGTTTCACCTTTGCAAGGCAGTAAAGCCACTAAGACATAAGGGGTTTACAGGGTATGGAAGAATTAGGAGCAGAAACATTAATAATGAGTGGGAAGAGAAAAGAGTAAAGAGGAGGAAATTAGATAGCAATTGAAATTGCATTTAAATTTTGCAGCTTAAAGATGGCCTGAAACCATGGAGTCAAAAGGGAGTTCCACAAATGACAAGTGCAAGAAAAGAAATTGTTAGCATGGAATTTATGGCAACATCTAGCCAGCTCAACTGTGAATTTACTGTTGTAGCATACCTATGGACGATAATGGGTATGTTCCCATTCACATAAATACACTAGTAAATACTGTATGTTGGTCCCGTGGCTGTTTAAAACATTTATTTTTGTCATATAGGAAAATCCAACATGGCGTGTAAATGAAATATTCGGCGAAAAATCGCATTTGTCAGTAACATTTTAAACGCCTCATAGAATGTAAAGTTCTTAAAGCAAATCTATGCCAAACTGTTTTCCTGAATCCTTGATGACTTGGCTGTCCAAAAACATCAAGATGAAATAATGGAAACTGACCATGAAAAACACAATTATATGCAACAAGTTTTCAATCAATCAGTAAACTTCTGGACCTTTTCAGACGGCTATTGTTTGCACATGGAATTATTTACTGGTAATTAATCTTCAATTTGGCTGCAGAAAATTTCACTTAGTACATAGCATTAAGAAATTATGCCCAATTTTCTGAGAAAAGTTCCCATTTTTTTTTTTTTTATGAAAAAATATTTATTTTCACTTCAAAGTAATATCATTCAAACTTCATCCCTTTCTCTTTAATTTGGCATAAACATCATTGAATAAAAGGAACGGCTAAATGGTCTGGCGATGGGAAATACGAAAGACATGCAGCGAAAATCAATGTTGTCTGCTAAGTGCTGTTGTCATCACCGGGCCACAGGGTGTTAAAAACAAAACACATCAAGCGCCATTGTTCAAACATAGATTTGAAAAGAAAAGAAAAACCTTATATCCAGCCCTTCCAATGTTGACCCTTTTTTTTCACTCTTTGCTCTTATCTGGGGGTGGTAGGTTTTATTACAAGCTGACAACAACTTGTTCTAAACGTTTATTACTGGCGGGCTGACCTTTGACCCAGTTATGTCAGTCAATTTGGCTTAATTTTACTTTTGGTTTCTGGTGGTCAGGAATTGCAGATAAATCTTTTGCCTTTTACTAAAGATTTTCGTGGCTGGGTGTCAATTTTTTTTAACCCCTGGCAGTCATATAATTGAAAATTACCAACGGACCTTGTTGCATTTTGACCCCCTAGGAATGTTGATTTCCTTCAAAACTCTCAATTTTATGCCTGAAATAGTTTGATTATGATTTAGGCTTTCTTATTTTCCAAAAAAATGGTTAATTTCCCATTAAAGGGGAAAGTTTTTGTTTAGAACTAGAAAAAATGCAAAATTTTCACTATTTTTTCACATTTTACCCCTGAAATAAAAATTTGAGTCATTTACACCAGCCAATTTTACTTTTGAATGAAAGAATATATCCTTTGCTTTCAGAAAATACCTAATTTCATGGGGTTCAAATCAAAAGTTTCCTTGATATTTGTTTAGATGATTATAAAACAGTCATTTTTCAATATGTTATCCCTATAAAATTATGAAAATTCATTTTTTTCAGAGAAAATAAGCTGTGACAAAATGACTTTTCTCATTTTTGTGATGATTTTTACTTGGGATAGAAAATTTTTACCATAGCAAACCTGAAGTGACTTTATTTAAATTCAGTGGGACTATAGGAAACCTCAAACAGCTGTGGTCAGCAGTTGGAGATTCATTGTGGAATTCACTTGACTCACTTCTAGCAGTTGACTACTTCTTCTACATGCTGCTGGCGAATCTTATATGTGTTGTTCATGTCCTAAGTATTATCATTAATTACCAATCTGCATGTGATTATTCTATTCAATAACCTTCCCTAGGTTAAAACATTTACAAAACACCTATTCTTAAAGATTTCGAAACTTGGTTACTTGTACTCTGTCAGCAGGGACAAAATACACTGTATCCACCCCACCACACACACAAAATAGTCTTGACATTAAATAATCCACGAGAGGGGGTTTGATATCAATTAACTGCAAGAAAACAAAGTATGGTCATCAGCAAGAGAAAAAAAAACCCAAATGTGAACTACAAATTAGAGATGTCAGCATGATAGAGGAGCAGAAGATTGAAAATGCAACACAGAAATCTAAACGTGCATTGTATTTGTGAAAGATGCAATTGAAAAAGCTAAATAAAGTACTAAGAAATAGGAAAATTTTGTTAGAAACAAAGGAAAGAGTATTGAAATGCCATGTGATTTTAATCCTCTTGTATGACAGTGAATGCTAGGTGGTCTCCCCACAGATGAAGAGAAACTGGAGATAGCAGAAATGTGGCTCTACAGAAGGATGCTGAGAACTCCATGGAAAGAGTGAGTAAGCAATGAGGAAAAGAATGTTACCAGAAAGATCAATTATTCTCACATTCAGAAAGAGAAAACCAGAATTTTTTTGGACATATAATGAGGAAGGAAGGCTTGGAGAACTTGGCACTAACAGGGAATATTGAGAGTAAGAGGTAGTGGAAGGCAGCAGGCTACCCTACCTAATCTTGTGTGAATGACTGGTGGAACAGCAAGCAGGAGTCTTGGCAAAAGGAAAAATGCTGCTAAGAGTCATAAAGAATAAGAAATTGTGGAGAGCCATGGTTATTCACGTTCTGACGCTACATGGCACATAGAGGCAAAAGAACTGTAAGATAATAGCCATTTATTAAGCTTAGTGTGGTATAAATCTACAAATCAACATCATCACATCTACAAACTTCAGTTGGCCGACCATGTTGGAAAAATGTGATCTGTCTAATCTTCTCATGCTCAAGACAGTCCATGTCTTGGCATTGTCTGACCATGTATGCTGCTGACCCTGTGCTCTTTTATTCCGATGATCTTCCCAGACAGATTAAGTAGCTAACCATTGCTCCACAGTGAGGTGATCCCTTTTTCTATTTTCTGTAGCATTCTTTTTGTTTAGAAAACACTTACTGATAAATAGCTTTGCTGATATAAATTGTAACTGATACCTTAGTTATGAATAAGCAGTGAAATATTTTGTAATAGATTTTTTAATGTCAATCTTTATATTCACTTGGTATGGCGAAAAGATTAAATTTAATAGAAATCATTACATCAGTCAATAAGTAGTTTTATTGTAAGACAATTTTAGAGTCGAGTAAAGGAATATTTGGGGCCCAAAATATTCAAGGAATAAATAAAAACTGAATCTGTTAGAAATGTTACTCTTGTAAAAAAAAAAAAAAAAAAGTTTGTTCATTTGAAGAAATTCAATACAGCAATAACAAAACTTGCATTCTCATTTTTCTTTTCTATTTTTTTTTTTATCCAACTTGAAGTTGTTAACATGTTGGCTCCCACACAAACCACCAAGGGTTGTAGTGTTATGTCTGCAAGGCCCACATGATCCTCCAGTCGTTTACCTCATCCTGAGTATGATGATAAACTACATCTTGCAGTAAAGCCTCTGACTGGGAGGTTTTCATGAGCATGGAACCACCTCATGCAGTTGTTCCCACGTCCACCCTGACCTGGGGTGGTAGCATTTGTTAGGATCCCAGTTATGGGAAAATAGTGACCCCCCCCCAACCTGGGGTCAAAAACTATGAAAGTAGAAAAATAGTTTTTTATAGTAAAAATACCAGCAATACATTTTTGGAAAAAATAAAAAAAATTACCAGCAATATATTTGACTCATGACAAAAACCCTCTTTTACAAAAATACATCAATGAAACCTAATCTACGAGCTGATTTCTTACAAAGAATACATATTCTATTCATACAAATCTATCCTAAAAATCTTGTTAGCATTAAATAAACCACTGAGGGTGATATGCCATTAAACAAAATAAACCAAACCAAAACAGTTGTTTTCCGATTTCTTCTGAGATTTATTGGGAATGGGGTACACCAGAACATTTTTATCACAAGAAAAATTTAAATATTTTTGAATATAGAAAATGAAGTTAGTGTCAATGTAATACTTGTATATTGGGAATTTTCCAACAACCCATGGCTGGGTCATGTGGGACTCTGGGTTGTTAAAAATGGACTCATGTACTGAATAACAGACCAGTGGGCTGTGGGTAATAAATACTACCTATGATATCCTTGCCTTATATATGAAACAATGTTAAAACAAATTTTCTGGTACCAAAATTAAGATATAGTGTTGGAACATTGGGATAACAAAGGAAATGAAACTAGGGAGCCAATATGTTTAACATGACTGCTTCAAGATACTTTGTCATATTTAACAAGTTAGGATCATTTTAAGAATACTTCTTTTTTTTTTTTTTTTTTTTTCTTAATCATTTCACCCCCATGCAAGGCAATATAGCCACTAAGACACAATGGGTTACTCAGTGAAAGAACAAAAAAGGAAGACATATTAAGTAATGAGAACAAAAGAGAAATCAAGAAGATGAAATGTAACAGAAGTTAAGGGGAGCAGTGCGAGAAAAGAAACTATTAGCAAAGGACTTGCATTTAGCCAATTCAACTTAAAATGATGAGACCTTGTTGCTAATCTAGTACTGCACTTAAATTCATAATGTCTAGGTACCATAGTGGAGAAGTTTATTAGAACAAATACCATGAAAGCCTTTATAGAAAAGGCATAGGGAAGCAACATTACAGCAGTGGGAAAGTGACTGAAGGCAGGATGCTAGGTCAAGACCAATAGTTATGCATATTGTTCTTTGGTTTTTATCAAGAATCTCTAAATATGTAACAGAAGCACCATACAAGATGTGGAAGCAATATTTGATGCATAGACAAATGGTAAACTTATAAATATGTGAGAAAAATTGTCTAGCATGAAATGGTAAACCAACTTTCCTATCAGCAGACCTAGCAATTGATTCAATATAATCTTTCCACCTCATTTCAGCAGAGAATGTTAGCCTGAGATGGCATGACAAGTCACTTTCCTGGAGGTTAGCCTCAGCCATGTTGATAGAAGGCAGGAATGTTTCTCTCAGATGATTAATAGTTTTGTTCTGAAGGCATTAAAATTAACAAGTCCTTCCTTGCCCCAGTTATCAGCAGATTTGTTTTTGTTACAACCATAACATTTTGATGGGTCAATTCCAGATTAGAGTACTTTTGAAAGGCCAGTGTTATTAATATTTTAATGCCTTTTGGTCTTTTTAAAATAAGTGAGGTTGATTTGGGTGGCTAATGAAAAGAAATTTGATTTTAAAATTTATTAACACTAGGCTTTCAAATATTGATCAATATGTTACTTCTATAGGCTTCTCTTTTTTTTTTTTGTCTATAATCAATAAAAAAAATAAAAGTAGGAGTATCATTTTCTAGAAAATTGTCAAGGAAGTAACCTACATTAATTTGATAGACAAATGTATATTAGACAAATGTGGATTTATGGTGCAATGAAACATTTCAAGAGTATTGTTGTGGGGGAATATAAATTTTTTAAAAATCATTCGTATTGCATAGGTTTTTGTTAAATAAATTGCTCATTTTACACATTGCTGGGAATGAGTCAGGTTAATCAAAACATGTGCTACCATTTCTTCAGCTTATCAGCATTTTCTGAAAAAATTTTTTTCCTCTTATTGGATTATACAGCTGAAGATTATAGAATAGGCTGATTGATAAAAATGCAATAAAAGCAGTAAAGCATCATTTGTTTAATTTGGACAACTTATAAAATGGCTGCCATTATTTACCCCCTATGATGTCTTGCTCATGATCAAAGATAATTATAATCCTTTTTATTCCATATTGGATTTAGTAAGGAATATTTTTGAAGAATTCTATTTAAGTGTTTGGAGAACAGTACTTTATACATAGGTGGAATAACAATTCTTATATTATTATCTAAAATGATTCTATAATGAGCTAAGGCGTATTTTTTTAAAAGCAAATACAGGTACAATCAGCAGAATTCAGGTAAGCAAAGGCACGGATGAGGATTGAATTTGAAGTTGTCTGTAATTAATGGGGTCTGAATGTTTCCTTTTTTATTCATTGACCGCCATTCTGATAGACAAGACATCTTGTTTCTTTCTAAGGAATGTCAGATGAGACAAAATAGAAAAACAAAATGCATGCCTTAAAGATCTGGCTCTGTTACTGCATCTTGTCTCCACTGACGAAGCATCTTGTGTTAAAGTTATCATTATATGGGGAAACTGATGGGAGAGGGGAAAAGCATGAGATTTGACATAGCAATACACTAATCCATCTACAAAAGATTCTGTCCTCTTGATATCTGGGAACTCCTTTTGTATCAAACAGATATGGTGAAGAAGTTCAACTTTGGTGAGTGAGTTTTACAGTGGGACTGCTTGAAAATATCTGACATGACTACTCTCTCTCTCTCGTTTATGCAACTAAGATTATATGGAACATTTTAGTTTCAAGATAAATTCTTCTTGGTATGGCATGTGATCAATCTTCATGAAGAATTGGATTTTGGAAAGGCTTAATTGCCTCCAAACATTTAATAACAATTTTTCCTTCATGTGCATATGTCTTATTTGGTGCAAGTCTTTGGTATTTGTGCAGAATATTCAGACTTTACTATCTTTCCTTTCTTTTCAAATAAAATTTTGCTTAAGCAACCTTGATATATCTGCTTTCTTGAAAAAAATACTTAATAATGTGAACACTCAGATACTGCAAAATGAGTTTGTTTCTTTCATTTTTCAAATTTTTATTTTTAATAGTCTTAAAAAAATGATTGATTATCTTAAATTCTATATGAAAACATTTAGCAACAGAAGTGGAAGATTTACTATTGGATGTCATAAAGCACTTGTAGATCAATACTTTTTTTTTCCATTAAAGTTCACCCTTTACAAGGCCTGGGAGCCACTTGTATTAGAAGGTTATGTTAGGAAGCAATGTCTGCTGTTAGAAATGGAAGATAACGGTTAACCCTAGCCTTGAACAGGTTAAGATTGTAGTGATCGGGGAAAAATCTTCTTTGAAGTCAGTTTCAGAGAGCAGTGGTTCACAGGAAGAAGCATTTAGAGTGGAAGTTACTTCTCACCAGTGAAATACGAAGGAAATGTGGGTGGTTTGCTGCTACTATGTCAAAAAAAGAAAAGAAAATCACACCAAAATATCAGAAGACAGGACAATTTTTTTTTTACTAAAAGGATTTCTTGGTCAGTCTGTGAATATTTCATAACCCTTTAGTGTGTGTGAGTATGTATGTATATATATATATATATATATATATATATTATAAATTAATTGATTTAAAATATGTTTTTTTCCCCTACACAGTTCTAAACATGTTTCAAAAATGAAACATGGTTAGAACTGTGTAGCAAAAAAAAAACATATTTTAAATCAATTAATTTATAATATTAATGCTCTGTAAATTTACATCGAGCACTATTTTGTAAAAAATAAAAATACCTATGAGAACACCGGATTATATATCTTACTGTTCTTTCTTTTTATTTATATATATATATATATATATATATATATATAATATGAGTGCTGAAAAGTGGGGTACATGTATTTTTTTCTAAGCTAATACAAAAATACTTCTTGATTAGTAGTATAAGTTTTCTCAAGTGGGCAGGCTGGTAGACAAAATAATGTTTAAAATTAAATGCACTGTTTACTCAAATATCCACTAAAATAGCATTTGAAGTAATATATATATATATATATATATATATATAAAAATGGCAAAGTCACTTATATCCAAGGATGCCCCTCTACTAAGGTGGCTAGCAAGTTCCCGATGCTTATGCCTGCTCAGGCACATTTGTGTTTCTTCAGTACACACAGAGCCCACCTGAGGTTTATGTTGCAATTATCCTGAGCTGACTTTAGTTACAGTTTCTGGGAGTGTGCATTATCTAGCATGATCAACAGTCTGAACCTGTACAAGGCCAGCATGCTCAAGCCCTCACCCACGATGACTTGTGACTTTGTGCTAGCACAACCATCAATGGCCCCTAAAGGGTTCTGTCTACCCAATTTTACTTACAAGGCTTGGGTCAACCCATCATATTGTTTACAGCACTTTACAAAGGTGCCACGCCCTGGGATGGCCTCTTCCAGACCAATAGCATCAAGAAGTCATCTTCCTGACAAATCAACCATGGTGAGATTCGAACTTGCTAGCCACCTTAGTAGAGGGGCATCCTTGGATATAAGTGACTTTGCCATTTTTTTATATATATATATATATATATATATATATATATATTACTTCAAATGCTATTTTAGTGGATATTTGAGTAAACAGTGCATTTAATTTTAAACATTATTGGATGCCCTCAACTTCGTCATTATGGACCATCTTGACGGTCTCCATACCTTCAAAACAGCCCCCCTTGATGATCCCTTTGAGCTTTAGGAAAAGAAAGTCACACAGTGCAAGATCAGGTGAATAAGGGGGCTGTTCCAGTATGGCAATATTTTTCTTGGCCAGAAACTGCTGGATGTTCATGGCGTAGTGAGTTGGTGCATTGTTGTGGTGAAGCAGCCATGTTTTGTCCTGCCACAACTCTCATCTCTTGTGCACTAAGTGAAGCAATCACCACAGGATCTCTTTGCACATGGCTGATTGATCATCTGGCTCTGTGGCAAGAACTCACTGTGAATAATGCCTCTCACATTGAAGAACAGATAGGTCCCATTACTTTTCAGATAGGCCTTATATATATATATATATATATATATAAGATTTATGTTGCTTGAAATTTTAAGTTGTCCATTAGTTGTAAAGACTCATTCTTGTTGGTTTTATATTGTTTTGTTCAATGCATCCTTCAATAAAATGTGAAAGTTCTCAATTTGATTATTTTATAATTCTTTGACTAATGTGTTTTTCAACATTCCTCAGGTCAGTATTTCAACAACTAGAAGGGAGTTCTGGATTTCAGTTATTTCTAAGGCTTGGCCAATACTTTTTTCAGGTGAAATATTCATCCAATTCTTACTATAAATTATTTTAGACCTCAGTAGCAGCTGATATCTCTTCTGATCTAACACTAACTTCCCAGTGGGGAAAAAAACTGGCTGGTTATATTCAATACCTCAAAAACTAAACTGGTTACATTCCATCACCACTGATCAGAGCCTGAATTACTGTCAGTCATGATGAATGGATGTCTTCTTGATGAGGCTCTGTACCTTTAGAGAATATTGGCTCTCAAACTCCTACCGATCTCATAGAACTCTTATATATGATCCATCACTACAGATGCAGGTAAAATGATCATCTCCCTGTATTGCTCCATTAAGTACCTAACTCCTCATTATATTCTCTACTTTTATAAGAGTCAGATCAGGTCCAAAATGGAGTACTGTTGCCATATTTGGGTTGGAACTGCCCAATCCTCACTTTCCAGTGTTAATAGAGTTCAAATGCATTTCTGAGTCTTTATTGGAGAAGAATTATTTTTTACCTTCCAACCTCTCTCTCACAGGCAGGATGTGGCAAGACTCTCACTGCTCTAATGTTACTACCATGGAAAGTGCTTGGACACACTACATTCCTTGGTTTCACCAAGTCTAACCTTCAGGGCTTGGACCTGCCAACAGCTTCTTCCAGCAAACCTGTGTAACTGACTACCAAGAGGACATTTCCCTGATCACTACAATCTTCACCTGTTCAAGTCTAGAATTAACTGTTATCTTCCTCTCCAACTCCTTAACATAACACTGGGTAAACATTACTGTAAAAAAAAAAAAATACTATTAGACTCATTTTTTTCCCCTCTCTCCCTCTGATACTTACTGGACACAGGGATCTGTCCTTGTGCTGGTAGTATCACAACTATGACTAGCTTAAGACCAGTGACCAGAGTGAAGACAGTCAGGCTCCCACGTTAAAAACTGATCTTGTGCCAAAACCTGACTCGGTAAATCTCCTCTCTAAGTCAGACTAAAACAATCAAAGAAAATAATTGTAATATACTCAAAAGCTATTAATGTTAAGATTATGAATGCTCATCAACTTGTTAACAGCAGGACCAGTCTCACCCACTTCTGCATCATCCTAGATGCCTTGTTCAACTAAGGAAATTAAGCAAAGTATGCATTAGCTGAAATATAGTGCAAAACAAGCATGATAGATATACTGTTAAAACAAGCATGATAATAAACAATTTGTGACTTAACAAATGTATAAATTTAATAACCAATTTTTCTGTTATGGATGGCAGATATTTTATATTCATATATTGGCAAAAGCAGCCAGACAGACTGGATTGTTTTGAATATGAATTATGCAGACCTAAAGCAACATTCCCTTGACCAGACTTCATTGATGGAATTGGTTAGCACCTATATCATATAATTCTGGTTATTGAATATCATAAATCACTATTCTTAAATTTGAATTTAAAAAAAGTTTGTGTATATTTGAGAAGGAGTGTTGTGATAGATAAATTTCAGTTTAAAGATATCTTCGAATTCCCAAGTGAAAGGTAAGATGTATTCTTGCACAGAATTTAGATGTTGAAACTTATTTTTTTTTATCAGCTGCTTAACATATGAATAGCACATTTACCTGAAGAAATTTTCATTTTTTTTTTTCTATTTTTTTATTTATTTGATATCCAAACCTGCAGTTCAATAGAAAAATTTTATATAACAATTTTCTTCATTTAAACTTTGTAGAATATGGAAAGAATATTCTACATTCTGAGGTACAGCTGCATGTTTCTGAATCGAGACAGTTTTGATTAAGCAATATTATTTTAGTTTGGTAAATATATTAATATGCATGATGGGTGGATAGAATAAATTCAATTATAATATCTAGTTAAAATTCTCTCCATGTCCTATTTAAGAGAATTTTCTTCTATTTACATTTTTTTTTTTCCACAAAACTCTTGTAACTGTATGTTTTTTATTCCGCACACACACACATATATATATATATATATATATAAACAAGTCCGTAGGTGGTAGGGGTCATTCCAATGAGGTCTTTTGAATAAAAAATATTAAAATGTTAACTCCATGATGATCGCTCAATGTATAAATTTATATACAGAGCAATATAAATAAAAAAATGAGGAAACGACTTAATTAGTCAACATATAATCAGTTATAAATTTATTTCAACAGTTATATATATAACTGTTGAAATAAATTTATAACCAATTTTATGCTGACTAATTCTTTTCCTCGTTTTATTTCATATATATATATATATATGCACATACATATAAAGGCTTTGATCGATAAATTGCTGACTAATTATGCAAAAATGAAAATAACACTGACATCTCATTTTAACAGATATATTTACTAAAATTAAACAAAAATATCTTGAAGTATTAAAGAGTAAATTTATTCAATAAAAATCTCCATTGACTTTATCCTAGGAGGCCAGATGACTTCGGAATCTCTTGCATCTCTTCTGGACAGTCTCCTTGTTTAAGTTGTTGAATGCTGCCATAATCCTTGCCTTCTGTTCATATTTGGTGTTACAAGGAGATTTGTTGGTCTTTTGCTCAGCTGTGCCCCACACATAATAATCAGGTGAGTTAGATGGCCAGATGTAAGGAGTGATATGTTGCAGAAATTGCCTGACAGCCATGACTGAGCTCACCTGCTTGTGTGGCATATTGCAGAATCGTTATCAGATACAGGTTCTTCCAGCAGCCACCCTCTTACCCAGAACAGCACTACCTCCTCAAGGCACTTTATGTAGGCTACCAATGTTGATTCTGAGGCCCTGTAGGAAGAGGAATGGAGACATAACATCATCGTTACTAATTATCACTCCAAACACCATAATGTTTGTTGACTGGATATTTGGTTTTCTTTACTCTTGGTACATATTTTGGAGGACACAGCATCCTCTGAAATGTTCATATTGGAGCTTCTGGCATAAATGCCAAGAAGTACAGGATGCTGTTTTTAAATTTCTGGCTGAGTGAATTGCATCATGGTGCTCTTTCTCTCACAGATGGTGCCAAACTGACTCTACTATATTGTACAGCCAACAAAATCAAAAACAATGCCTATGCACAAAATTAAAAATATAGAATGGCTACAATTTACCCATCGCACCCTGTATATACATACAAACACACCTATCCCTATCTCTCTCTCTCTCATATAGTTGCCTGAAGATTGTTAGAGTGTGAGACTTAAGTAGCAACTTGAACTTGATCAGTGCCTCATTGAATGTTAACGCTATGAAGTATACTTTTGCTGTCTGGGTAGCCTAGGTGTTGATTATGGTTATTTACTGCTTAGGTAGGTGTCTGCCTTCTGGAGTTTTCTTTCTTAGTTTGAAATATTTTTTCTTGTCAAAGTTTTCTTTTGTTTTTAGCTATTTTGGCAGGTAGTCTGTTGATTGCACCAGCATTTTTGTGTGTGTGTGTGTGTGCATATATATAATGTGTGTGTATGTCTGTGATAAAAATAGTTTTAAGGTATACTGTATTTATGGGTTAAAGTGCTCAATATCAGGGATAGTGTATGTAAATACAAAAGTGGACATTGAAGTCAACACTCAGAGAAGACAGACTGTTTCATGCTAGATGCAATCATCAGGCAATGATATATATATATATATATATATATGGGAAAAAAGTTTATAATTGTTCCAATGAGAGAAAAATGTATATTTTAAAAAAAAGAGAGAAACATATAATATATACACCAAAACAAATCCACATTATAGCCAAAAACGTTTGCAGTTTCTCTCTCTTTTTTTTTAAATAACACCTTTCTTTCTTTTCTATTCTTTGACAATCAGTTCAAAAGTTTATTTTTGATTTGTCTCCTGCTGCTTGCTTAAGTTAGACAACCAGAAAAATTCAGCTTAAGCAAAAAGTAACTGAAGAAAATAAAAATAACTACTTTGTAAAATAGATGTTCATATATTTTTATCAAAGCATATAATTTTGTTATGTAATAGTGTTTTTTTATTATTATTATTATTTTTGTTCTCTTCAGCAAATATGGAAAAACTTTGATTAGGCTTTTGTTTCATCACTATTCTTGATGCAACTTCCAAGTGACATTATACATTAACACATTTTTTCTCCTTAAAATTTTAATGTTTCACAGTCAATTTAAACCATAGAAAGATTATCATACAGTCATAAATTAAGTTGTGTATATTTTGGTTTAAAAAAACGTATTGATTGCTATACAGGAAAGAACTTTTTATGTCGGTATCTTTTTTATTCATTTGAGAAAGATGAAACAGGTTCTGTAAGATACTGTATAATTTTCTTTGATAAATATAAATTTATGTAACGCAAATAGACGTTTATGTCCCCTAAAGTGATTCTTTTCATATTTCTGAATGAAACTGTTGATAAAATTAGCTTAATTTCTCAAACCTGTTTTATAACATTCTATAAAAAAAAAAAAAAAAAATTTGTGCTGCTTTCTAACAAGGTGATTTTTTTTTTTACTTTTTTTATTTAACAATTACAATATGAAAATCTTACAAGATTCTTCCATAAAATAACTTTTTTCTTTCTTCATTTGATTAAGATTTGAAGAGTCTTAATTTCTGTACCATATAATTCTATAGATCTCTAAAATATAAAAATCTGTAAAACCCAGACTTCTTCATTTGGCAAAAGCTAATGAATTGTGGGATGTTCACCTTACTTGGGAACATATTTAAATATATCAAATTCATCATAATTAGATTCAATTAAAAATTTTACAATCATACATCTAATTCATTGTAGATAATGATCTTAACACATGCCTTATCAGCCAAATCCCACATCAACCAACTAGAATTGTGTCACACAAACACGCATGAATTCTAAACTTGACAGGACAGATACATGTGAGATTTGCTTAACATAAAAATAAAAAATACCACAATTCTTTCTCCATATTTTGGCTAAAATACAAGCAAAACTTGTTAAATTTATGTTTCCTATTCTTAGATTCTTAGAGAATTTCTCATGTGATTTTTAATTGGTGTAAATGTTATGGCTATTTGTTATTTTTTAGTTTTTTTATGCTCAATAATTATTCTTGAACTGTGATATTAACTTTATTTCTCTATATAGAAGTGAACTGAAACAAATATTTCCATTTAGATTTTAGACATTTTTTTCCTTTTTTACACTTCATCAAATCTGGATGTAACAATGACCTTTTAACCTTTTTAATTGAAAGGCAATACTTGAACTTGATGAGTACATTGAGTTGGTAAACATGCTGAAAACATTTTCTTTTCACAGCATACGCCATATTTTGTGTAAATTGTTGCTTGCAAATAATTGATCTCTCTTTTATCCAAATGTTTCAAAATTTATTTATCCCTTGTCTTTGTGCTTAAAAAAATTATTAAAATAGCAAAGAATCAAAATTAATTAAATACTTTGAGTTTAATGTATGAGTAACTTGAGTTATTTTAGTTATACAAGTTCTAAATTACCTTAAAATTTTTGTACTTTTATTCATTGTTATAGCTTCTTAATTCCTAATCATCCCTACTTGAATTATTGTAGTGTAGTTTCATTCCACTTGATTTATTTTAATTGTTAATGTTATTAATTATGATCAAATAAAATGATGTCAAAAAAAAAACATGAAGCAGTTGTACTTCTTTTCTGCAGCAAGTAATAAAATTATTTTCGATCAGCTTTTTATATTTTTGCCTTTTTGAATTCTTTTTCCCTTTTCTTTCATTCTTGCTGGTCAAGTGTTTGAAAATGTTCAGTTTCTTGCTTGAGATTGATATTGCCTTTTCTCTTTAGTTTCACGTATCATGACATCATTATTTCAGTATTATTTGATGAAAGTGATGATATGGGTGAGTATAAACAAACATCCAACAATAAAAGGCTATATTTATAAAGCCAGGAGATCTGTTCTGCATGCCTTCCCAAAATACTTTTTCACCATTTCCCAGATTTTAAGGAATTCATTTTCAATTGCCACTTTCACTAACAGAAGCAAAAGTGAACACTATTAAGAAAAAAAAATCCTATAAACATTTTAGCAAATTAAAATTTATGAGACTGACTTTAAAATGTTTGTTACAAAATATTTTTAATGTTTTTCTCTGGACTCTTTACCTTACTATGCATGGACTCTTTAAGTCTAGACAACTTGGTATTACTTCTTGATACCAATTTCTATAATTTAGTTACCTTTCTAATTTCTCTAGTCATTTTTCTCTTCCTTAATTTTCCAACATATATAAAACTTAATATCTAATAAAAAATTTTATATAAAGATTTTCTTCATTTAAACTTTGTAGAATGTGGAGAGAATAGATTCAATTATAATATCTAGTTAAAATTCTCTCCATCTCCTGTATAGAATTTTCTTCTATTTACATTTTTGTTTATTCCTCCAAACTCTTGTAACTGTATATTTTTTTTTATTTCACACACACACACACACACACACACACATTATATATATATATATATATATATATATATATATATAACAATGAATCATTCATACAAAAAGTAGATTAGTATAGTTGATATAAAATAGCAAAATCCCTTCGCTAACAAAATTTTAAAGGTACCTACACATCACTGAATGAATGTTATGATCCTTGTTTTTAAAAATTATAAGTTGTATAAGGTCTTTCTTTAATACACAAGTACTTTCGACTGTACATTCAGTCATCTTCAGGCATGGAAATTATTTCACCATTTTATATCATTAACTTTACTAATCTACTTTTTGTATGAATGATTCATTGTGTTATAAATTGAACTGCACCACATATTTGATATATAAAATCCATAGGTAGTAGGGAATCAACAAGTTTACAATTGAATCCTTAATTTTTAATGAAGATTTTAATTTAATAAAGATAAATTTTTTGAATAATCTATTTTTGAAACTCTCACCATACATTTTAAGTCAGTACTAAAAAAAAGTAACCACTTAAAATGTCTGATACAGCAACATTTGGCTATAAATTCATACTAGAATATGAGTAGACTACAAGAATTTGATATATGATAATGTTGACTAAATACATTGCTGAAATTTTAAGACAAAGATCAGAATTTTCTTGCAGATACAATGAGATCTCATCTGTAGAAATGTCGAAATTCAATTCCTTGACATCTTGGTTTAATTTTTTTTTTTTTCTTTAAGTTATCCAACAACTCATCTGTGATATCTGGGATTTACTGGTTGAATTTCTCTCAAATAAATGGAATGGTTCATGTTTCATACTGGCCCAATGAGAATAGATAAAAAAATATTTATTTTGATTTAGCAATGGAGTTTATAGTTGGTATGTATTTAAGTAACTCCAAAGAAATGATCACTTTCATTTTATCAGCTGAGATTGTACCTTTAACTTCTCAGCCCTTACCTCTAAGATATGTACCATACTTGCAAATAGCAGTTGAGTTTGTAACATTCACTTATGTGCAAATACTTTTGAGGAAGGTCTAAATCTATCTCTTCCCCCTCCAGATATAGGTTAAATAGTAGGACTTTCATTTGGGAAAATCATTGATAATACAATATTGACTTGTAAAAACAAAATCTTATCTAAAATATATTTTGGCTTTAAGTAACCTACAAAGGGTTGATAAACCATAAAAAATCTGTATTTCCAAATAGAATAGCAGATGTTTGACAAATTCAGTCTTTTTCTTTTGCAAAGACTGTTTCTTTGGGAATGCGATCATTGGGCATGTGACTTGCTTGGTTAGATGGTATGTAATGATAATAAACTTTTTTTTTTTTTTTCTTTTCTTTTTTTTTTTTTTTTTTTTTTTCAAGGATATTAGAGAATTGTTTTCATCTGGTCAGACTTTGGGAGGTCAACTTGCCTAGCAAATATAGACCTAAATCTGAAGTGATGCACTGGAAGTTTTATTGATTTACCAAGAAGCAAGCATACAAAGTAATTCTGTTATGCATAGACTAACGACCAAACTTTTGTTTCCTTTACATTTATTCATTTATTATAAACCTGCAATGAATACAAAATTCAAGTCTTTAAAAGAATTTTGAAGCCACTCAAGCAAGATTTAGTGACATTGATTACTACCTAAATCTTAATATTCTGGGTATGACAATAATTACATTCAGCAGAAAGGCCACTGATCAGGAGGCTTTGAGGAGCTTTGAACCACCAATTAATTGCTCTTCTTCCCAGGTTCATCCATGTGCAAATTGTAATCCCCCCCACCCCCTAACTGGGGTCAAAACACTATGAGAGTATAAAAATAGATTCTTATAGTAAAATTACCAGCAATACATTTTTGTAAAAGTAATTATTAATGCTCCCAAGATAATTAAATTTCAGCATTGAATGACCCTATAAGTAGTTGAAATGCTACTAAACAAACAAATCTATTCTAAAAATCTTGTCATTAAATAACCCATTGAGGCTGATATACCATAAAGCAAAATGAATCCAAAATCTTAAATCCTTGACCTTAATCATAAATGAATTCTCTTTCATAAGTAACATTTTATTCATTACATTTAGTAATGACCAGTTTGTTTCTTTTTCTTTCTGTTTTTCTTATACAAGTCAATACTTAAAAAAGTAATGGATTTTTATTTAATTCAACAGATTTTATCACTTAAATATTATTTTTAGTGGATACTCATATTTGAGTAGATGCTCCATTTAGTTATTAAACTATATTTATTTTTGCCTACTAGCCTGATTATTCGAGAAACTAAAGAAAACTATATGGAAGGCACATATTTTTCTTTAATGAGATTTTTCAAATATTCAGGCCAGTGGGCAAAAATAAATAAATATGCTGTTAATAAATAAATGGAACGTCTACTCAAATATGGGTATCCACTAAAAATAACATTTAAGTAATAAAATAGGATTTGATCTAAACACTTTGAATCCCAATTAAATTATTTCATTAACATATCTGTCTATATTTCTGAGATAAGGTATTATGCACACTATTTACATTGCTCGGACTATCATCCTCATTTTTGTTGCCGTATTTATCACATTTCAGCCATTGTACACTCCGGCCTTCTTCAGGTGGTTGGCATGTCAAACTGAACCCTTTAAAGATTGTGAGTTCAATACCAGGTTAAGGCAGTGAAGGAGAGGGGAATTAACAGGAGATAACTGATGACTGACATCCATTAGACAAGGCATCTGGAACTAGAGCAGTCTACTCCAGTGAGCAAAATAAAGGGTTCAGTTCGACATTCCAACCACCTGAAGAAGGCCAGATCATACAATGGCTGAAACGCTATGATAAATATGCCAACAAAGATGATGATAGTCCAAGCAATGTAAATAATATACATTAACATACATGCTAATACCCTTGGGAAAGGTGTGAATCCATTTCTTCTTCCCACCTCACACAGCTATGGATAAATAGCAGGTCAGGTTAGGTCCTATAGCCTTGGATAGCAACCAGTATAGGAGAATAACTCTTGAATTTAAAATCTGAGGGCTTAGTATATGGACCAAGGGTGAGTCACAAGACATTCTGTCGTCTTCAGCTGTCAGCCAAGAGCTTGGAGAGGAGATGGGCTTTTCCAAACTATCTGAAAACTCAATGAAAGGATCACAAAGAAGAAGCAATCTGTTCCTTCTTCACTCAGTGCCCGCCAACCCTTCAATTGATGCTGTCAAGAGATAATGATGATGAAGCACTTGACTTAAATAAGTATTCAAAATTTTAGTTATTCCTTGTGTTGTTTTCTTGTTTTTTCATGGTACAAGGCCATAGTAATGGAGCATCTAATGTGGATCAAATTTGTTAACCATCACACTACTATACTGCTGAAATAAAATTCATGATAAAACTGATAACTTTAATGTAGAGTATTTTTCTTTGATTATATCTTATGTGGTTCTACAGAAGGATGCTGAGGATACCATGGACTGAACATGTAAGCAATGACAAGGTTTTGGAGAAAATGGAAAGGAAAAGAAAACTTATACTTAACATCAGGAAGAGGCAGTTGAAATTTTTGTGGCACGTAATGAGGAAGAAGGGCTTGGAAAATTTGATACTCACAGGACAGATTGAGGGGAAAGAGGATAAGAGGAAAGAAGTACATAACATATTTGATGAACTTGAGTAAATGGATGATAGTCAAAACTTCTCAAGAACTACAAGGGACAAGATGTGGAGGGCCATGATTTTCTACATCCTGAAGGGACACAGCACGTAAAAGATAGTTTGGTATGAAAATCTATAAATAAAACTTGTATACACTTTAATTTGTTTTTTTTTTCTTATTCAGTATCCTTTCATTTTGTAAAATTCTCAACATAATAGTTAATGTCATTTTTCAATTTTTTTTTTATTATTTTCACTGATTCTTTTTATTAAAAGATCTTCAGTCCTTTATCCAATTTTTGCTTAACACCTTCAGCGCCAGTTTTTCTTTTCCCCATTCTTTCATGTGTGGGCCATGAACAGAACAATGACGTTTCCTCAGAAACTAAATTGTATTGTTATAAAGCAATTATTGATCACTGTAGTGTGTGGAATACAAAATAAAAACAAGTTCCAAAATTTTGAAAAGGAAGACATTAATGTTACTTGCTACTTAACAGGTTAAAGTAGCAAAAACAATACTGTCCTTTGGCACTGATTGTGTTCATAACATTTATTTCATTATCAAATCTGCTAAACTCTAAGCAAATATTCTTGAGATCTATGGTTTTTGCTTTGTTTATGTTTTTTTGATGTTTATTTGTCAACCCTATTTAAGTTTCTAAAATGTTCATTGACTTAAATCATTAAAAATGGTAGACTGCAATTTATACAATTAATTAGATTCATAAATTATAATTGCTTTCAATGCTGAAAATGTATCTTTGGTCTCTGTATCAGTTTACTTCAATTGAAAGAAGCTGTATATATCAACTTGTCATTATGCCAAGCAGTTATAGATTTCAATACTTCAAAATTACAGTTTTCATTGATTGACAAAGGTGTTAGGAAACTTTTTCCATATTCTGATTAGAATTGCCTAGACTTGGCTGAAGTTATAGATTCTAAGAGATTGATGAAATGTGATCCATTTGGTATATTAGTTACCATTTTTTTTTTATTCCTATTTTCCAAAGTAATATTGGTTTTTATTTTCTCTTATGGAAAATTCACCTGACTGAGGCTGAAGAATATACTGAATGAAACATTCGGAACAGAAAAGAATTCATTTGTCCAAACAAAACTTGTTAGATTTTTTTTTTTTTTTTATAGAGGTCAATGTTAACTTGTTAAATTTTTAGTATACAATTTTTTTTTTTTTTTTTTTTTTTTTTAGGACATCACCTGGCTCTATAAATTGCAGCTTTTAGATTTAAAAGTGAAAGCCTTTAAGTAAACCAGTTTCTCAGAGTGATTACCCTGCTCTGTTCACTGCATGTGATCCTGAACTTCTGTTTTGAGAGATACCACTCTGTTCACTGCCTTCTTTTTCAGTTGTTTTTAGCATCTACCATTTAAATTCCTGTTCTCTTTAAACTCTTAGTATTTGACTTGCCTAATCTATTTTTCCTTTTTTTTTTTTTTTTTTTTCTTGCCTTTACTTGCATGTCTTGGATTTTGTGAGTGTGTGTGCGTGTTAAATTTTGAATATCAAACTATATCATATTGTCTCTTATTACACAGGTTCTTTTTGTTTATTTATATTGTATAATACACATGTTTTAGAATTTTAGTTTTAGTATTTATAATTTTGATAAGTTATTGTGCATGAAATAAATGAGCAAATTTTTTTTTTTTTTTAATTTTCAATTACCGCCCTTCAATATCTAAATTTTGTGGTGCACCAATCTGTCTTGGTAAATGTCTCTTGGCATCCTTCCATCTTCATTTTTTTTTTTTTTTTTCAGATTTTAATTGAAGACATAATTTTTCTTGTCCAACATGTCTTTTAAGTAACTCTTATGATAGGGAGGTTAATAAATGATATAATTGAATAAGTAATTGTTTTTAAGAATTAATAACTTTTTTCTACTTTATTTCTATAATTTTTGTTAGACGCTGTATTTACTATCCACAGAACAAAATATCTGTTGCTTTTGTATTCATTTATTTCAGACAATGAATTACTTTCAGCTAAAACCACAAATCCTTCAATTTGTCTTAACACCTAGACAAAGGCCTTCTAAAGAATATTTTTCCTCAGCTACAAAACTAGAAATTCAGAAAAAAAACTATGCAGAAGTCATTTTTTTGTTTTTTATTTTTTTTTAACAATTATTCATAGTGAGGAATAAAATATGTTTCCGTTTTTATTTTTTTAAATATCTATTTAACACTTAAAAGACCGATTTGTCTAAAAATGTTTTTCTTAATGATAGATTTTTACTGTCTTAAAAATGAATGGTTATCCCCATTTTTTTTTTTTTTTTTTTTTTTTTTTGTTAGATGGGCTAAAATAATACATGATATTTTTTTTCTTTCAGGAATTCTTTTTAGCTTTTTTTTTTTTTTTTAATCTTTTTTAAATTAGAAGTGAAAAAAAACCCACCTGTTTATGTCTCTTTGTCATGACATAAAAAATATTTACTGTTGCACTAAGATGAATGTTTATCAGACACTGTTCAATATGTTTTTATTTGTGTCTCTTTACTTTCAGCCAGAATGTTAGCCTTCTGTAGGAAATTAAAACAAAACGTCTTTGTTCTAAGATGCTATTTGCTACTAGAAGAATTTCCACAATTCACAGATTAAACCAAATAAAGCACATCTGGCAAAAGCTAAAATTTAATTTATTCCATACATTTCTCCCAGGACCTCAAGCAAATTATAAGAACACTTATTTATTTGATTTTGTCTTTAAAAAAAGTATTTATATATTTTTTCCTTAAAATATTAAACCATTATGAAATGCTGGTGATTGCACATACTCTGAATCCATCATCATAAAATTTTAAATAGTTCAAATACATTTAGTAAGCAGCTCAGTTATAACAAAATTAGTTTAAGAATTTTCATATCTACATTATAAAAGTTATTTTAAAGCACTTGATTCATTTTTTTTTATTTTGACATTATTTCTTATCCCTATAAACATTTTTTGAGTAAAAAGTTTTACTGTTGTAACTTTTTTCATACTGCAAAATTGATTTATACTAAAGAAATAGGTTTTCCTTAATAATAATTTCAATGATTCTAACATGTCAATTCGACAAGTACCTGCAAAAATCTGTTTGTATATAATCCTTTAGGCTTTAAACAAAACTGTCCTTCATTAGGCACCATAGACTAGCGTCACAAAGACAACCAAATAACACAAGACATGTAGTTGAAGACATACAGTTGATGACAAATTATTTGGATTTTGGTGTTAAATAACCCACAGGGATCAATATGCCTCTAAACAAAAATAACAACCCAAACCAAACATAAACCACATCTCTGAAAGACTTCTAAAAACAACTAAGATGGATAGTGCATGTAACTAAAAGGAAAATAATAATATAATGAAGCAGTTAACTTTACACACTACCAAAAACAAAAGGTTTGGAAGGAAATTTCCATCAGTACTAGAAATATAAATAATAATGAACTTGGGAAGACTAATTTCTTGAATAACGTTTAATAAAAAGGTTTGATACATTTCAACTGACAGTAACTGACAATTTTGTTGTTGTTTCGAGGATTCAGTCAGTCACCAGTTAGATCTAAGGGTCCCTGATGTCTCCACCTCTCTCTCTCTCACTCTAAATGACCTGCCCTCCCTCATCTCTCTCTATGGGGCTGTGATCTGCAAACTATTATTAAAGTTTACAAAAACAAAATGATTTAGTTTGCCCTTACCACTTTTAGACAGGTAGATTTCCTATTCCATTTGCATTTTGCATGTTCTCATAGTGCAGGGGTGGGGGATATGCAATTATCTGCTGCCATGCATGTTCATTACATATTTCTTATATCTAATAAGCTTACTATGGCTTATTGAACATAGATGATTGCACTGATCCAAGTAAAGAGGCTTATGATCATATCACATTGTAAACACCTGTTTCTGTATGGTCATCTCAAGCTTGGTCAGTACCTACATAGGTGACCACTTGGAAATACCAGGTAGTGTAATGGAGTTACAAGTTAATCAGAGAGCAGAGTTCCAATTTTCATTGGGTTTGTCATATTCATTTGCCTGAAAATACCATTAAGAAAGGTATGAATCTGCTTCTTCTCTTCCCCAGCTATAGGTTAATTAGTAAAACTTGTATCACTAAACCATTATTATCTCCTCCCCCCAAAAAAAATTCTTACAATCTAAAAATATTTACTGGCTTTAAATAAACTACAAAAAGTTAAGCTGTAGAAAATAAATCAAAATGCCAGTGGGAGAAATCTGCAACTTTCTCAACCACTATACCATCAATTTGTCTTTGCTCCTTACTTCAAGAAAATAATTTTTTCTTTCTTGAAATGTTTTGTTTTAGCAAATGGGTAGATGATTCTAGTCAGGAATCATTGATTTATTATTATCATTATGATAATAATAATAATTCTTCTGCTTCTTCTTATTATTATTAAAAACCAGTAAAAAAAATGATAGCAACTAATGCAACATATTTGGCTGTAATTGCCAGGGGGTATCTGAAAGTTGGGGAGTGGGGAATATGACTGAAACTTGTGGACATGACAACAACCAAGAACATTCAGTGTAAAATAATTGATTAAAAAAAAATCAGAACCAAATAGTTGGGACATAATTTTTACAAAGTAATGACTTATGATTCTTCACATTTTTTTCCCTCTCTGGCAAAGTAATTTTTCCTTTCCATTTTTTTTATATTCAAAAGTGAAATGTATGCAAATAGTTAATTTTTGGCAATGGAATTTTTCATTCAAATAAACTCAGGAAAGTTTATAGTAAAATGTTTATATTTAAAAGGAAAATTGCCTTAAAAATTATTTGCTTCTGTAAATTCATCATTTCCATTGATAATAAAACAATTATCATAGCTTCTGATATATAACCTCCACTCATTTTCCCCTCTAAAATGGGAATGTGCAGGTGGTGTAATTGTTAGTGGTTGGAATTCCAGCTGGGTTTGTTATGTTTCACTTGCGCATAAATACCCTTAGAATCCATATGAATCCATCTACACCCACATTTGTATCTGGAAAAATCATTATTTTCAAAAAATTGCTAATGCAATATTCACTCGCAAAAAGTAAGAATTATTCTTACAATCCAAAATATTTCAGCTTTAAATTATCTGCAAAGGGTTGATAAGTCATAAAAAAAAAAAAAACAAATCAATCAATCACTCTATAATGGATATAAAAAATAATAATCAGTGTTATATATTTGATATTAAGATATTTGATAGGCTAATGTTTATCCATACATCACACCTTGTATTTGTTTCTAGGTTAACCCCATAATTGTAATTCTATAAATCCTGTAAGGATAAATATAAATAGAAGGTGTGGTCTTGTATGAAATGAAATACAGCAATTTTCCTTTCCTCAGTATTATGTAAATAGAAAAATTAAAACTTCATTATATTGAAAATGCCTATTTTCTAAGCAATGGAGTCAGTCTTAACTTCAAACCCAAGCCAGTCAAGAATGACTTGTGTGTTTTCTTCAAAAAAAAAAAAAATCAAAAACTAAAAAACATGAAATTGTGACTTGAAATATTTGGTGTTTATTTGTGTTTTAACAATTTAAACTTATTTTTTTTTATTTAGAACTTCTTTTCTTTTTATTTTCATTCATTTTTCATTTTATTTTCATTTTGGTGCTTAGTATTCCCCCCCTTTCCTTTTCTCTTATATTCTGGATAAACTCATTTTGTTGTTTTGTTTTTTATTTTGTTTTTTATTTTGTGTTATTTTTTATTTTGTTTATTTTTTTGTGAATTTGTTTGCTTTTTTTTTTTTACATTTTGTGCTTTGTTTATTTTGTGTGTTTGTTATTTTGTTTTATTATTTTGTGCTTTTTTATTAATTTGGTTTGTTTTTGTTATTGCTAAATATGATTTGAATTTTTTTTTATACTAATTCTCAAAGAAATGGTCAAAAATTCCTTTCAATCACTTGTTTTGGGATTTTCTATGATTTATATATCTCTCTTAGAATGCATGAAATTTAACCTGTTTAATTAGAATTGCTGTTTGGGTTGTTGAGTCTATGATGGAACCAAACTATATTCTTTAGTGTTATGGTATTCTTTGAATTGCCTGTTGAACACAATGCCAATGACACTAATTAATGCATCTCTTCTTCAGGAGCCTGCAAATGGACAATGTATTCTCAAAAATCAATACAAGACTATTTTCTCCTTTCTTCATTTTCCAGATTTCTGTATGTCCTTCACATTTAGTGAACCAATCAAAAGAGGCAAAGTTTCTTACTAACTTCAACAGTATCATGATATTGACTTGAAGAATCATGGGATTTTATTCAGAAGCATAATTTTACTTAATTTGAATTAAATTTATTTTAGTAAATATTTTTCAACTCTGCCCTTTTTGCATTATAGAAAAGATAGCTAGAATAAAATATATCCCCTTAATTATATGTAATGTTTTAGACTGCATAGGAGTATCTGTCTATATTTCTGAGATGAGATGATTATGTACATTATTTACATTATTTGGACTATTGTCCTCATCTTTGTTGCCATATTTATTACAACGTTTCGGCCATTGTACACTCCGGCCTTCTTCAGGTGTTTATTTTCCCTCTTAAAGTTCTCCACTGCCTTAACCGGGTATTGAACTCACACTCTTTTGGTTCTGTCACTGGATCTAACCAATGCCTTTATCCTCAAGGACACATGGCACAGCGGATAAAGGTGTTGGTTAGATCCAGTGACAGAACCAAAAGAGTGTGAGTTCAATACCTGGTTAAGGCAGTAGAGGACTTTCAGAGGGAAAATTAACAGGAGATAACTGATAACTGACATCCATTAAACATGTGGAACTAGAACAGTCTACCCCAGTGAGCGAAATAAAGGGTTCAGTTCGACATTCCAACCACCTGAAGAAGGCCGGAGTGTACAATGGCCGAAACGTTGTAATAAATATGGCGACAAAGATGAGGACAATAGTCTGAATAATGTAAATAATGTGCATAGGAGTAGTTTAACCCAACACCATAAATTGCTATAAAACCAAAATATTAACCTATAAACTCAAGTTCTGTTTTTCAATAGCCTCATCAGATTGAGACTTTCATATGGATCCCATGCATAGTGTCAGACATGTTTAGAAATATATTTAAATTGTCAACTGTATATAACTTGTTCCTCAGATTAATGGTTTAAAATGGCTTTTAGTGAATAAAGCATGTAGGTCTTAGTGATGACCATTCTTCTTCAAACCTTGTGGATTAATGTTATAGAATCACAAAGAACTGTACTGAAAATTTCTCTAGTAGACTTTGTATTATATAATCCTGGAATATCTTTTCACTATTGTGGAGTAATTAGTCATGGTTAAGTGTAATAGACAAAAGGCTCAACAAACAGAATTGACAAAGTCCTCAAACAATAAGAAAAAGAAGAAAAGAACAGGACATAATGATACAAAGCAAACTATATATGCAAGATAAAACTAGGCAAAGTAACAGTAACAAAGTAAAAAAATTTCACAAAGTAAGCATAATGTGCACACACACAAAACAGTCAAATGATTGTAGTTATTTGCACTATTTACATAGTTCAGACTATTGTCCTCGTCTTTGTTGCTATATTCAAACATTTCAGCCATTATGCACTCAGGCCATTTTCAGATGATTAGAATTTTCTCAAGGACACATGGTCCAGTGGTTAAAAGCGTTGGTTGAATCCAGTGACTGGATCCAAAAAGTTGTGACTTCAATACCTGGTTACTGCAGAAGGTAACAAAAACTTGAAGACTTTAAGTTCACGGGAGATAACTGAGACATCTGGAAGAGGCATAGCATGTGGAACTAGAACATTCTATCCTAGTGAATGAAATAAAGGGTTCAGTTTGAAATTCCAATCACCTGAAGAAGGCCAGAGCAAACAACAGTCGAAACATTATGAATATGGCAACAAAGATGATGGCAACAGTCCGAGCAGTGTAAATAATTACAATACCTCATCTCAGAAATATAGACAGAAAGTGATTGTAGTGTTCAAACTTCAAGACAAGAAAGAACAAAAATAAGGCAGATGAGATTGAGAAGTGGCTCATTTTTATTGGTTAGGAAGAATCCTAGCATGCTTCTGTAGGATTTGTCTAAATTCAGAGAGGGGATGTTTTTAACAGTCATTCCCTATTAGAATGAGACCAACAACTTAACCCAAACAGTTATCTGATCAATTCATTTGTCTGTTGGTTTTATTATAATATCATGGCTTTTCTCATTGTTTTGCTTTTGATGAAGGATTATATAAACATAATGTTTTTATTTCATATATAAACAGATGAATCAAACGGTTATTGTTAAAATCAATTGGTCCCAAACGTTTTAAAAATTTCTTTTAAAGTATCCACTTATTAGAAGCAAAATTCTAAGTATGTTTATAATGTAAAGTTGGTTATAACAATTTATTTTCATAACAGCCACTAATAGCCTTGGAAAAGGCATGAATACATCTTTCCTTTGCAATAGAGCTGTCTCTTTGAGAGGGGAAACAAGTATAGCGGATCAGATCTGAATTTAAAACAAGTCAGAAGAGTGATGTGCTATCTAGACTTGGATTCACCTGTTGCTACTAACTCTGTGTATATATATATATATATATATATATATATATATATATACACACAAATAGGAAATGTTTGTCAATTTAACATGTTTCATTTTCATTAAAGCTTCATCAGAGATTGAGAAAAAAAACAAAAAGACAGAAATTTGGTATTTTCAATTTTGTTTGGGTTGATTCTCATTTGTCACTTATGTATTATGTGCATTAAAACCATAATTTACAAACTTACATAAATATAGAATTATCTACAGTTTTAATGCATGTTATTCATAACTGGCCAATGATTTTCAAAAACACCATTTATTATATCACCATCACAACGGAATGCAGATTTTATTGCAGGTACAATAAGTTTGTCTTTCTAATTTACCCTGAAAATGATCTTGGAAAAGATTGAAAGTACTTGGGTTACAAAAATTTATGGCACCTTTTTTGATGAATTTCATCTTAACATCAAGAAACTGATTTGACATCTGGAAGGGTCATTATAAAAATAGATATATGACTGAATTATTCAATGAAACCTGTTTTAATGAAGATATGCTCTCTCTCTCTCTCTCTCTCTCTATATATATATATATATATATATATATATATATATATATATATATATATATATATATATATAGTGTTGTAACTATTTACACAATGAATATAGTAATAAAAGATTAAAAAACAGTCCAAACAAAATTATGTGTGTATGTATATATATATATATATATATATATATATATATAATAAAAAAAGAAAGAACTGTAAGATATATAATCCGTGTTCTTATAGATATTTTTATTTTTACAAAATAGTGCTCAATGTAAATTTACAGAGCATTAATATTATAATTTATAATATATATATATATATATATATATATATATATATATATATATATGTGTGTGTGTGTGTGTGTCTCAGTGGCCCAGCAATGAGTCATGTGATACATGTCTGTATACTATGCTTCATTCACATACATTTCCGTGTTCTAAATTTCTATATATTAGCATTGGGTTCTCTATGCTATCTTTTGTTTATTATTGACTTAAACTTCTATGATAAATTGTAAGTAACCCAATTAGTTACTCTTCTGCTTTGTATATAATGGCTCCTGCACATGTATAAAGATAATGACATTTTAAAATGGATTTATTTTCTATTGCAAGGCCAATATAAAATCTCTTAATTTTTTTTAAGTGAATTGAACCATACACTTTGGTTTACTGTCAAAATTTTTCTCTTAAAACTTGTCAAATCGACATTTGCTTGCTTTATACTGATTTATTGATGCTTAACAGGAAAGGCTTTTAAGGCCTTTATCTAGAATTGTACTTTAGTTACAGTTGGTCAAGTTAGTAATTGACTAAATTGATTCACTGCATCTGTCTTGTGGATTTACTGATAGCTTAAAAGCAGTATTTATTTTCCAAGTTAGTACTTTGGAGTGGATACTTTTATTTATTTTTCTTTTTGCACAAGTAATAAACGCTAAAGTAATGCTCAGGTTTTTTAAATCCTAACAAACTACACACACTTTTTACTGTTTTTGAAAGCAAAAGAATCATTTTCTAGCAATTAAATTATTTTGTGTCAACTGTTGGCAACTTCATGTTGCTTTTAATGTTTATAAGATAGCATAAATCATTTGGGCTTTCAAAATATATATCAAGATATAGTTTTTGTATTCTGTAATTGGCAAGACCACTGATTGGGAAGTTTTGGAGGAGCATGGAACCACCTCTTAATTGCTGTTGTTCCCAGGTCCACCCTGATCCAGGGTGGTAACACCTGTTAGGGTCCAAGCTATATGCAAATAGTGAAAATCCAAACTGGGGTCTAAAACTGAAAGTATAAATTTAAAAAAAAAAGTTACCATCTTTATGAAAAGAAAAAATTACTCAAGCTCCCAAGAAAATTAAATTTTGACCTTAAATGACCCATAAGGAGTTGATATGCTCTTAAAGAAACAAACTATTCTACAATTAAGAATTCATTACATATTATGCAGCATTTCTGTAACAACTACAAAAAATGCCCACTATTGCTAGATCTGCACAAGAGAATATAAGACCCTATCAGAACTAAAAAGCCGCATCTGTACTACATTATTTGAAATCAATCTTCAGCCATCAATTGGAAATACCAGTCAAAATTAATTATTAACAGTCTAAGAATTTTGAATTATATTATAACTAAACATCCAATTTGTTTGCCATATTGATCAGTAAAATTTCTTGCATTTTGAAACTGAAGCACCTAATGTAACATCTTTCTATATTTGCTGCTATTTTAAGATGTTTCTATTTGTAGCAATTTAAGCTTTATTTGGAAAATAAGCATCTTTGTGTATTACAGCCTTAATTTAGAGGGTCTTCTATGTACAGTGTCACTTTAGAATGTGGGCAATCATGGGTCTCCACAACTTCTTATCCTTTGTTACTCTTAATAATGTTTATCGTTTTAATATCCTTCCCACTGCAAAATGGATAAAAAAAGGAGGAAACATAAAATTTCATTTGTCTGAACAAAGCTTTGAGTTTCTTTATTAATTAATCTTTTACTGGGTGTTTCCCTTTATTGTACCAGTTGATTTGAACTTTAAAAAATTTCTTTTATTACAATGAAAATATTATGGGATGCGAGGTTTTAAGAAAATGGAAATTATTTATAATTTTTTCAATTAGTCCCTCACCAAAAAGAAAAAAAAATGGTAATTTAAGATTGTTTCTGAATTTTGCTACAAGGTGGCCAAATTCAATTAATTAGATATTTGCAGGTTTCTAATGTTTCTTCAAAAATCCACAGGATAAAAATTCAGATTGGTTCCTGTCTTCTTGATACAATGTCTAATTTAGTATAAGATATTTTCCATTTCATGTTCTTTGTTCACATATCCAACACAACACCTTTTAACTTCTAAAGTGAGAATAACAGTAGATGCTCTTTTCTATTCCTAAACATTTGTGGCTATTTCCCATAATTCCTTCTACTTTCTCCATGCTTCATACATATCCGCATGCAGTAGAGGCGCTACCAAATTATTTGAAGCATTTCTTTTAACAGATATTTTTTCTGCTTTTAATTTTTATTACATCAATAAAACAAAGTAAGCAACATATGACTTGCCAAAAAAAAAAAAAAAAAATTTAAAACTTTCTACTTTTAAAAAAACAAATACATTTTTTCCTCCAGAGAAAAATGCTATCACTGTTCTTTCTCATGGATAATATCAGCTTCATTGGAATTTTCAGCAGATTTATTTTTATACCATGTGTATCTAATAAATATGGTCATGAAAACTTAAATGTTATTCACAAATTTCAGCAGATATATTTCCTTTTAACTACACTTGGCTACCAGTGTAAAACAGACAAGTGGTAGATTCCAGACTCAATTGGTACACAAGAAAAACTAATCCATAAAGTAAGATTTTGCAGTAAACTTGGACCTTCCTGCCCACAAATAAGAATTAGAATTGTAATGAAACCTAAACATGATGAAAGTGAATTTATTTTATTTTTTGTTCTTGAGCATTATGAAGTATTTATCATTTACCAATTTATAAAGAAATAAAATATGAAAACTATTTTTTATTCATAAATTTATAAATATTAAATTATAAATTATTACAATATGTGAACCAACTGTAAGAAAACCTTTATTATTTATCATTTTATAATGTTAAAATTTTTTGTTTTGCTAACCATTCTAATAAACAATAGTGTAAACCATTCCAATAAAACAATAGACAATTTAATAAAGTGTTTATTACTTTTGTTGTAAATTCTTAAGAACAACGAAACTGTATAAATCACTCTTATATGTTTAGATTTTATTAAAATTCTAATCATCACTTTTATGAACATAACTGAGGAGTGGCGGTAGTTAAAATAATAGCAGTGTCAAGGGAAAAAACATTTTTCATATTCTCTATGAAGGTCCAAGTTTTTTGATTCTGCTTTTATGTTTTATAGGTTGACAGGGGCAGACAACCAATCATGTCTTTTGGTCAAGACCTATAACCCATGTTAACAATTTCTGCAATTAGATATCAACCAACCATTGAGAATAAAGCATTTTTCCCTCTACATTTTTCTTCTCTCTTAGTTAACCATTGTTCCAATGATGGTTGTAACTGTTCAGGGTAGATTTGCATTGTAACCTAAGCCTGAATGTTTTTAAAGTGAGAGTCCTGCTCTGCTTCCTTGTTCTTTATTTTCAGTGTTACTATGAAACCTCAAAATCAGTGGCATTTTTTACTGTAGGAATTGCCTGACCTACCCCTAGGCTCTTTACTCTTCTTTTGGAATTGGTTCTTTGTTAGTTACCAACCAAAAGTAGAGAGCCTATTCTGCCTTTGTTATTTACCCTAAAAAATAGATTCATGCCTTTTCTTAGGAAATTAGTGTGAAGTAAACACAAATAGCCTTGGCTGAAACATAAACTCAGTTCACAAATTCTGTTTTTATTCTAGTGTCTGTTATGCCACTCTGCACCTCCCTAAGTGTTATACCTGAACGTACCTATTCTATTATTAATAGACTCTCCCACACATAATTAGTAGTAGTAGTAGTAGCGGTCGCCAGTTGAGCTCAGTGGAGTTGAGTGAGTCAGTCGATGTTGGACATTGAAGTATCAACCATCACAACTATATTGCTGCATCATTAACTCTTATTTCAAGTTCCTAACATTTTGTACGCCGGACCCTTTTTAGGACCGACTTAGCGAAATACAAGCCTCCACTGTGAAAACTACTCTACAACACTAAGAATATTTCATTATCTGTCTATATTTCTAAGAAGAGGTATTGTAATTATTTACAGTATTTATATTGTCCAGACTATTGTCTTCATCTTTGTTGTCATATTCATGACATTTTGGCCATTGTACACTCTGCCTTTCTTCTAGAACAATCTACCCCAGTGGACAAAATAAAGGGTTTGGTTTGAAATTCCAATCAGCTGAAGAATACCAATGGCTGAAATGTTGTGAATATGTCAACAAAGATGAGGACAATAGTCTGAGCAATCTTAATAAATCGTTTGGTTCTGCTTTCTATAACTGGTAGAATCTGACAAGTCTATTAAAACTACACATCTATTTTCACTTACCATAATTTCTAAGTCTCCAACCAGACCCAACATATCTTAAGCTTCAGAGCTGGCACAAAATAAAAATGATTACTGATAGTTTTACTCTAATGTGATACTGAGACAGGTGTCTTAAACTGGATCATCATGATTGGACATGTTTGTAAGGTTACTCAGCACCTAACCAGTTCTATTCACAGCCTATATTAAGCAATTACACCTGGCTGAGACCATCCCTCTTTAGATCAAACTGCAGTCAATGTCCTCCAACTTGTAGGCTTGCCTTGATCCTGGACACTTAGACATTGATCCCATCAGGGGAGCTCCTTGCCCTAATTATTGACTTCAGCCTAGAAAGCCCTCCACCCAGCAATATGTCATCACTGCACTGGCTACATACATAACTATGGACTCCAGTCTGCCTTATTGTGCTAGATGGTCATTGAACCTACAAGAAGTTTCATCCACCCTTTCACAGGTCTTGCTTTTAATCCTACTGTTATTAATCTAGACACCTTTCTTACAATGCAACAAGTAGTACAGGGCTCCATGGAACCAGAAGCACTTGGAGAATGATCTGGCAATAAACTGGAGAAGTTCCAGCCAAACTGACTTATATGGTAAGACTATATATATATATATATATATATATATATATATATATATATATAATCTTAGGAAACTACAAACAAGGATGGTTTACTTATAAGAAATTCTACGAAACTACAGATAAGTTTTTCTTATTTTATTTTCTATGATAGGGAAGGAAGCTGTCAGAATTAGACTTCCTTGATTAAATTTTATTTTAATATTTATGTAATTAAAAAAAAAAATATATATATATATATATATATATATATATATAAAATAAAATTTGCATTTTTTAAAATTAGATTCTCTGCTTTTATTTATCCAGGTATTAAACGGCTTCAGGGCAATGCCTACATCGCAGCCTTTCCACTTCATGCGGTAAGATTTTGAATTTTCCCTCATGCTTATATGCATATTTCATAGCATATAAGACCACCACTCCACACTTCATTTATTTTATGTACTAATGTTCACTTTATACAAGGCCCAAGAGCCACTCAATATAGAGGGTTACTGTATGGTGGTGTATAAGCATAAGAGAAGACAAGAAATGTTTATATGGGAAAAGATAACTGTTAACTTATTGAACATTCAAAGCAAGGGACGTCTTTGAGAGAATACCCATTCAAATGATAGACAAAATTTCAGGGTCTGCCTACTGATGATAGAACGTTACAAATTACTATAACAGACAGCATAAAAAACCCTATCCACCTTTTCGTTTTTTCATAAAAAAATAATTTTAAAAAAATCTCTTAGGTAGGCTAATGTTTATTCACATACTGTTGATTACTAGTAATTGTTTTTAGCTTACGTTATTAAATGTAAATAGTTGGCACTTGTTATATACCAACAAATATCATAATGACTTCTATAAAAAAATAGTGGTTTGTTTTAAAATGAAGCAATAATGGAAATACAATTTTAATTTTTAATACTTGGGTCCACAAATCTTTAACAATAACTAGGTTACTTCACACCATGGCTCTTAAGAACAAGTTTTGTATAAGAACTAAGTAATTATGCTGATGGCAAAACAATTTCCCCCTTTGTTAGTAGCAGGTCCAAAAAAGTAAAAATGACAGCTGCTGTTGAAAATGACTTCCAATCAGTGTTTAACTGAGGGAAGAAATTACTTGTAAAATTTTAACACCTCCAAAACAAAACTGCTACCATTTAATCATGGTAGAGAATTTTTTCTGCTTTCCATCAGTATGCCTGATGCTAATCTCTAGGAGAGAAAATCTTTGCATCGACTTTGGCTCATGTTTTCCACTTACATGAAGTGGAGTTATTAGATTGAATCAATTGCTTGATCTACTGCTATGATAGTTGGTTCCTAGACAATTTTTCTCGTCAAAATCCTTCTTGCACATTTATAAATCTACCATTTGCCTGTGCATTGCATATTTCTGCCAATCTAGTCTAGTGCTCCTGCTATATATAACAAAATTCTTTAAAAAAATCCAAAGAAGAGTCTGTAATGTAATCCTGTCATGACTTCCCTCTGTCTTTTCTACAAATATTTTCATGATTTTTGATATGCTTTCCACCTTGATCCCTTAACTGCATGAATTTAAGGAATGCTACTAGACTGGCAATTAGGTCCAATTGCTTTACTGTAGAAATAGATGTAATTGAATGTTCTATTCTAATTGTTTCTTTTCTTACACTTCTCATCTGTGGATCTCTCTTCCGCTTTCTTGCTTCTCTGCCACCCACAATTTTCAAATAATTAAATTCATTACCAATCACCATCTTCTGTCTTTCTGAACCCTGTTCTTTTATTGTCCTTTCTCCACTGAAGTTTTCTCATTCTCTTTTACTCCCAGTAAACTTTTGCCTCTCAGTGGCATTATCATCTTGCTTGGAGTGAAATGGTTTAAAAAATAAAAAAAAAACAACTGATGCAACACACGATTATAAGCAGAAAAATCTGATCTGCCTCTAAAAATCAATATTCAAAATCTTTTTCTTTTTGTTCCTGTTTGGGCTCAAAATCTGGCAATTGATGTTGGTGAGTAATATTCAATCAACATATTCTACCATAAGCTGTCTTCTGTGCATTTATATGTTATAATATATGGAAATATGAAACTTGTCTGGAAAACATTTTAAATGAAATCAATGTTTAAATTCAATATAAGCTAGTTTTATCACCTTGTTGAGGATGACACAAGACCAAATAAAATAGAGTGCTTGTGTTAAGCAAGTCTTCAGCATGCCCCAAAATTCAGTATTTCAAATCCTGACTTCTGGAACCCATAGCAAAATACATAACTCTCAGCCTATAGAACTCTATGAACAAAACTGAACTTGGCAAAAGGCTACATTAGTTGACCTTTTGAGTGGACCATACCATGCCATGTCTGTTCTTCCTTGAATATTGTTCTTTCTCTACCAAAGAAATCTAAATGCATTTCTAGACTGAAGGTATGTAAAAGTTAATGGTATATTTAGTCAGTATAAGAAAACAGATGCTACATTTTGATCATAAACAAAATAAGACAATTGAACCAACAAACTGAGATAATGCCTTCAAAAATCAAGAATGTTTTTATTCTCCCTCAAAACATACAGTAAGTTTGAAAATTTCAGGTTAAATTTAAATCTGTTTACTCTGTAATAGCTATCAGGGAGAAATTTGTATTTGAAAGAAGATTGACTAGCAACATAACTTTCTCTTTGCCTGCTATGTGAGGGCCTTAGGTTTCATTAAGCTAACTTATCCTAACACTGAATTTGTAAAAAACAAAAAATACATACTATTTTAGTCAACCCCTTCTTGGTATGTTAAAATTTCCCAAAGAAAAAGTTGCTAAGTGCATATTTTCACTCTCATTGAACTATCCCTTTATTTTTATTTTTTTATTTTTTTTTTTGAATAGATTTGTTTTTGTTTTTTTTTATCAATTATGTTATGTTAATTTCAAACCACATAGTACCCCTAAATAATAAATGCTCTCTGTGACACGTCAGAGTGTTGCAACACTTCACTTAAAAAGCATTGCTTTAAATATTTTATATACTGGAAGAAAGTGGATTGATTTCTCTAGTGAAAATAATTTAATTAATTGTGGTCTTGTATTCCCCACTGGCTAGGAATTTACTGTCATAAATATGGCTGATGAGATATTGTATACAACAATATTTCTTTTTAATCATTTCACTCCAAGCAAGACACAAGGGGGTTACAGGGAATGAAATCAAATGAGAAGACTTTAGTGAGGAAAAAGACAAAGGAACAGGATTCAGGTAGACAGAAGACAACTATCTTGCAGGATTTGAATTTTTGAAGATTGTATGTGTCAAGGTAGAAAGAAATTGAAAGGAGTTTCATGGACAAGAAAAGAAAATATTAGAATAGAACTGACAGTTGCATCTTGCTAGTTCAATTGTAAAATGATGAAACCTAGTTGCTAGTCTTGTAGTATGCTTAAATTCATACAATCAGAACATTTGCTATGAAAATATTTATACAAAAGACAGAAGAAAGTCACATTACATCAGTGAGAAATTGACTAAAGTTGAGATGCCAGGTCATGATAGATTACATTACAAAACTTTCTTTGAATTTTGTCAAGAATCCCAGGCCATATAATAAGAGCACCAGACTAGATATGACAGCAATATTCAAAGCATGGACAAATGGTAAATTTATATATGTGCAAGAAGGATTCTGATGAGAAATTTGGATGACACGACACAGTGAACCCACTTTCTTAGGAGTAGACTTAGCAATTGTCTCTATCTAATCACTCTACTTCATGTCAATGAAAAACATGAGCCCAAGAAGGCACAAATTTGATTTTTTTTCATTTTAAACAGAAGGACAGATAACATGTTAATTTTCTTTTTTGTCCATATTTATTGAAGTTATAACTTTCAATAATATTATAATTTTTTTGAATAGGTTCATATATATAAATTATCAAATCTAGTGAAGTTTACTTTACATTTATTATAGCTGAGCTTAAATTTATTTTTTAAATGTCTTCCTAAAATCATCAGTTGATTTTGAATAGCTCTGTTCCTTCCTTTCACTGTCCACCTCTGAATGTTCTCTCTCCTTTTTCTGTCCACCTCTGAACGTTCTCTCTCCTTTTGCTGTCCACCTCTGAACGTTCTCTCTCCTTCTGCTGTCCACCTCTGAACGTTCTCTCTCCTTCTGCTGTCCACCTCTGAACGTTCTCTCTCCTTTCGCTGTCCACCTCTGAACGTCCTCTTTTTGCATCAGC
This sequence comes from Acanthosepion pharaonis, assembly GCA_903632075.3. Lineage (NCBI taxonomy): Eukaryota > Metazoa > Mollusca > Cephalopoda > Sepiida > Sepiidae > Acanthosepion > Acanthosepion pharaonis. Next base: position 779,372 of record CAHIKZ030003927.1, read on the forward strand.
CATTCCTCACCTCTGATATGTGCCTCTAATGGGGTCATTCCTTTCATTTTCCCTTCACTTGGTCTAAATCTCACTCCCCAAACTCAAATGGGACACATATATTTGTGCCATTGCAAAAGATGCTGGAAGAATCACTCCAGAAAATTGATAACTCCTGCAGTCAGGCTTTATCTTTACGAGAGTTAAATCCATCCAAGAATGGAGTATTGCTGCTGTATCTGGGCTGGTGCCCTAGTTCACACTGTCCAGCCTCGACAAAATAATTTTATAGAACACCTGAGTGAATGCTTCTCTGAGAACTACAATTTTGCTCTCTTCAAGTTCAGTATCAACTGATATTCATCATACATGTCCTAATAATATACACTCCTTACTTTCACCCTTACAACAGTCTTACTCAGTCTAACCCTCTACTATGTGTGGCTTTTGGGCCTTTTATTGGATGAACTAACAGTTTAAAACAAAACGATAATGAAAGAACATTTTTTTTTTCTCTTCTGCTAACTCTCTGATGTCAGTGTTCTCTCATGTTGAATAGATGTCACGTTCAGACATTGGTCTAAATAGCGTTTAACCTTGAATGTTAACTGTGACCATAGGGACAGCTTTTGCTATAATCTCAGATCAGCAAGTCTGAAACTGAGATATAAATCCTGACTCCCTCTCTTTCAGACCCATACTAGTGCATAAGTTATATCTTCGATACTTCATTTCACAAGAAGGTGGAGACAAAGCTCATTGAAGGCCTAGCTTTTTACTGTTTTTATTGATTTTGGTGGTAGTGAATTTTTGTATATATTGTGGAGTAAATAGTACACCTCCATGACAATATGAACTAGTCCATAACTATAAATAAAGAGCTCCACATCAGAGAAAAAAAGAAGTTGTTTGGATTCATTTTCAGATTAAGTAATACAGGTGTAACAGCAAGTTGCAGAAGTATTTACCTACATTATAAGTGCTATGAAGTACATTATAACAGTAGTGATAAGGGATTCAAAACTCAGGCGATTTATAACCATTATGATGAGGAGTTGGAACTCTTATGACTTATTAAGACTTATTAAGATTCAGGAACTCATACGAATTGTAACTGGAGTTATAAGGATTTTGGAAACTCATACTGGAAAAGAAAAAATATATTTGTTGCTTCAGGAACAAGGATATGATGACAACAAGAATTTTAACCACGTTGGTTTAAAAAAACAAATATTTTTTTGTTGTGTAGAAGAAAAAAATTTTTTTTCTCTTGGGTGTAGTAAAAAAAACATTCTTGCTAATATGGAGCAAATTTTGGCTTCAACAGTTGAAGTTCAAAAGCAAAAATGGCAACAATAAAAATCAACAGTTGCTAGAGCTACAAAAACAAGAGTTGTTAGATACAATTCTGAAGAAAACAAAAGATTTTTCAACATCACTTACGCCAGAAGCTGTCCGAAACACCATGTCAGAATTTGTATACAATCCTGACGAGAGACTGATTTTTTTTTTTTCTGTGTATTTTTATAGATATAGCGACTGGGAGGATGAGAGAAAAACGGGATTGTTGTTGAGGAAAATAGCTCTGATAGGGTATGAAAAATATTGCAACTACATTTTACCAAAAAAGAAAAAAAAGATGGTTTGAAAACATGGTACACATTCTGATGAACATCTTTAATGACAAGAGCTCTCTTTAATATTCGTTGAAGGTGCATGAATCTAACTAAAAAAGAGGATAAGATTTTGTCATGTATGCTGGTATCATCAACAAAGAATGTGAAAAGTTTAGAATAATGAAAACATTCAAAGGGTTAATTTTCATTCAAGATTTAACAGCTAAAAAAGATACTGAAATATGAGTGATAATTTTAACGAAAATTGAACAAAAGAGTAATATTACACTGCAAGAAATAGACGATTACCAGACAATTCTAAGTCTGTCCAAAAAGAGAATGTGCATTGGTACAAGTAAAGGAAAAATGTGCAAAAGAGAGAATAAATCCTTGTTTCAGATGTGGTAAATTACGTTTTGGAAAAGCCTGTCCCTTTAAAAAATACAGAATATTATAAGTGTGATAAAAGAGGACATATAAAGTCACACTACAAAAGCAAATCAAGCAAAAATTCTCACAGGAAGAATTTCATACACAGCATTGTGATGGAAAAAATTCTCACAGAAAACTAAAGGAAATTTGTGAATGTGAAAACAAACAATGTGGTTGTGAAAATACTAATGGACACTGGTAGTGATTCTTTTTTAATAATCAGTGAAACTATATGGAAGGAGATTGGAAGTCCTTCATTAAAAAGTTGTGATTTCAGTTTCTGGTGAAAATTTTTTTTTTTTTTTTTTTTTCTGAGAAATGACTTGTAATGTCTCATTCTGTAATAAGCATGCAAAAATTAAAGCTTATGTATTAAAAGAAATGCTAAAAATTTATGCAGTAGTCTGGTTGAAACTATTTGAACTTTGGGATTTACCAATAAATGTTTATTGTAAAAACGTAAGTGGACAAGCAACCAATTTAAAAAGTCAGTGTCAAAATTTTATAAAAAGATATAAAAATTATAAAATAAAAAGCTCCAGGTCAGATGAAAAAAAAGCTGTTTGGAGTCAGTCTTCAGACTAAGTAATACAGGTGTCATAGCAAGTTGCCAAAGCATTACCTATATTATAAGCACTATGAAGTACGTTATAACAGTATAGATGTAGAATTTGCTGGAATAGTGTCATTAAATCTGAATAGAGCTATTAACAAAAAGTTTATGCAATAAAATCTTCCTTGAAAAGTAATAAAATATTTATATTACAGCAGTTTACTGTAACTTTATTCTACAAACACATGAACCTAAGAATTGATTTTCAGTTTTTACTGTTCCTCTCTTCATTTCTTAACCAATTTATACTGCAGATCAGAAACCATTTACATTTTTTTTATCCCCTGTGGCTAATTTTCTTCATTCACCTGTTTCAGAATTACTTAATTTGTAGATTTCTATATGCAGAAAAATTGTTTGCTACCTTTTTAAAACCTACTGGAATGGATAAAAAAATTGAAGCCTCAAATCAGTCATGTACCCTTTCAAAAAAGATATATAATAAACCTCACTGAGGGGTTCAAATGATAAAACATTAAAATTTATCAGTTTTCAAAAGAATCAAATGATAAAACATTAAAATTTATTTTAGAATCACTTTTTTTCTCAGGTGGAAAACTTTTCATCACCCCTCTTTTGTGTGTGCATATATATATATATATATATATATATATAGTGTGTGTGTGAATTGGAATTTGAAAGAATGACAAGTTAGAGAATAAATAGGAAATGTTTATCAATTTTACATGTTTCACTTTTATTAAAGCTTCATCAGAGAATGACATATGGAGAAAAAGAAAGAAATTCTGGTATTTTTTATTTTTGCATTATTTGATTTTCATTGGTCAGTCAGGCTTCATGTGCATACACCTTGTTAAACAATCTATAATTTATAGCCTTCCAAATTGAAAGAAGATGGTGCGTCCTTTTGAAGTTTCAAGAAATTAAATTCCAAGCCTGACTGAAAAGCCATAAATATTGCTTTATGTATGTAAGTGTATAATAATTCTAGTTTGTTTATGTGAGATTAAGATGATATTCATAAGTGTGTGTGTATGTGCGTGTGTCTAGGAGACGTGTGTGTGTGCGTGTATCTAGGAGACGTGTGTGTGTGTGTCTCTAGGAGACGTGTGTGTGTATCTAGGAGACGTGTGTTTGGGGTGTTTTACATGTTGATTTGGGAAGGTTTTTACATATAAACGATTTGTTTTAGATAAACATTTTAAATTTTTTAAGAATGGATTCAATAAAGATTGGTGAATTAATATAATGTTTTTGACACTTTTTTTATTTGGTAGACTATAAGTACATATATTTATAAATATTTATAAAGAACATTATTCTTTATGCCAAAAGTCCTTTGAAGGATTACTTATGAATATTCTACCCACCATAAACACACATCAAAAATATATTACATCATGAATCTTTATTGAATCCATTCTTAAAGAATCTAATATGTTTATCTAAAACAAATGGTGTGTACATAAAAACTTTCCCAAATCAGCATGCGAAAAACCACTAGACATAAACACAAATGCACACAAATATACATTATCATCTGAATTCCACATAGACAAACTAGAATTATTATACACTTACATACATAAAGCAATATTTACAGTATTTCAGTCAGACTAAGAATCCATTAATTTCTTGGAACTTCAAATGGATGCATCATCACTCCTTGAATTCAGAACACCATAAATTATATTAATGTTTGTTTAATAAGTCATATGCACATAAAACCAGATTAACCAATGAACATAAAAATGCTAGAATTTGTTTCATTTTTTTTTCTTCATATCTCATTCTCTAATGGAGTTTTAAAATAATATATTTATAAATATATATATATATATATATATATATATATATATATATATATATATTAGAAGTCTGGTTGGATCAATAGCATAAAATTTACACAAGTAAATGCAATAACAACTACCAACAATAAAATAATAAAAATATTAACAAACAACACTATAAAATAGCCACAAAACTGTACCTGGATCCATAATCATTTCCACTCAATAGCCCCTAAAATAATAACCATTACCACCCACCCAAATAACCCTTAGACTAATACAGTAGACCTACTCATAATGCATCACTGACCATTTATATAAATAGCATTTAAGCATGAAACAGACTGTCACTGCTGAGTGTTGACTGCAATGTCCACTTTTATAATAAATTATATAATGTATGTATGTGTGTTTTTTTTAATTTTCTTTATTTAGTAAAAAAACAAATACTCAATCATTATTTTTTGAATGATCTTGTATTTATTTATTTTTATTTTTTTTACAGGGTCCATATAAATCTGACCACTCTATTTATGCAAGTGGTTCCTTAAATGACAGACATGTAAGTTATCTATCTTTCTTATTTTGAATACTAACCAACTACTATTCAATTCTTACTGGCTGTATTCTTGTAAAAGAAAAGTGCATGCAAAATATACACACACACAAAAGATCTGTCTGGAAGAAATTTTTTTTCTTTTTTAGAACACCAAAAATAGACTAATTAGGACAATGGTACCATGGTCTTTTTCAAAGTGCTCTCCTTGGGACTTTACTCATTTATTCCAGCATCCCTTTCACCTTTCAAAACAGTCTTCAGAATCACCATTAGTTGCATCATTGTGTTTTGTTCTAATTTCAATTCCACTGTTAACTTTGAGGAAGAACAAGAAGTCATAGATAACCTTAGTTATGTGATGTTTTTCAAAAAAAAATAAAAACAACTCTGCCATAATATATTTTATGATTTTGGTGGTCACATAGTACAGAAGCTCATTAATAATGTCACATTACTGATTTAGTAACCTTATAGAAGAATATCTGTTACAAATATATGTAAGGTCTTCTCTGAGTAGTTGCCAAGTTACACCAACGCTGCATAACTGGTTCTCAAGATAATCAAAATGACTTGTTACTTTTTGGAGAGACTGGTTCTCAAAATGACTGGTTAATTTCCAGAGAGACTGTCTATGTGCATGTATAACGTGTGCATGTATGTCAAAATGTATACTGTAGTAGCAAAGGGTAACTTGGAATATAGGTCATGCAGGCCAAGCGGCAAGTGCAACAGTGGAAAATTATCTACTCTCTTCATCTGTGAACATAATATAAACTAATTTTAAGGTGAGAAAATGGACTTCTACCAACAGGACTTGATGTAGCCACCATTAGTAATACCCTGATGATAGGACTGCCATGATGACCATTATTGGTTACAAGAGAAAAATAATAAAACCTCCAAATAATGAGATATTTAATATTTATTTGTAAATCAGTTAAATTCTTTGTTTCTTTTTGTCAAATTCCTTGATCACTTTGGTTTAAATGTATCAACACCATGCTCTAACTTCATCTTTTTCAAAGTCTTTATTCATCAAAATGAAGACCAAATTACTCAATCTCTCTTCACTTTGAGAACACCACATAATTATTTACTTGCTTTAATAAAGAAAACGATCTCTCACAGCAAGCAGAATCACATAATTTGGTTACTTCAGCCAAAATTTAGTTTTTAGTTCAAGTTCCTGTATTATGCCTGCAACTTCTTGGATGCTTGCATTGCAAAATCTGCAGCAGACACTGATATCAGCCCACATTTCAAACTATTCAAATCCAATATGTTTTTATAGACATTCCAAGATGAAAATGCTTTCATGAGAAATTTTTTCTGATAAGTATGAAAAAAAGAAAACTTTGGATTCAACAAACCTGAGTTCTCCCATTGTTTTAGATATTTGATCAACATGAACAATAGCGTCATCCAAAATCCTATTCAACAAAAAATGGCTTCCAGTTCTTGATGCTGATGATGCTTCTCTGGTTGTTCTGCAACATCATCCAGAACCTGGCAGTAAAATTCCTCAAATTTGGCCATCATATTAAGCAATTGAATTTTTTTTTTTAAGTTCTCAACCTCAAAAATACACCTTGAAATATCAAGCAAACTTTTTGGAAGAATCAAAAATAGAATCTCTGAGACACTCAGTATGGTTTCATAAACCAATAATAAATATTTAGATTGAAAATGTTCTAGAATTGCAATGAATCACCTTGCCTATGTTAATTCTGAAGCACTTTTCAATCCTCTGAATTTTCTAATATGGTTGGAAATTACTCAGAAAACACAGTAATTTTGTCAGTCAAAATGGATAGTCGCCGAGATGATTAATTTCAATGTATCTTTGGTATCTTTTAGAAATCACCTTCCAACAATTTTATCCAGTAGTGCTGTTCAAGCCACTGACTTTGGGAAAAAAAGTTGAAATTCCTTTCAATGTTTGGAAGAAAATTCAGTATTCATGGATACTTGAAGTTGATTGAAAGAGCACCAAATTAAGTGAATGTACATAACAATGTGCAAATATGACAACCACACTAAAAATCTCCTTTATTCTAGATTGCATGCTATTTTAAATATTTAAAATTAAATTTTAAAGCATTGGAATGTACAAGTGGATGAAAACTTTGTTTTTAATCACAAAAATTAAATTTTGCCAGTTGCTCCATTTTCCTCCAAGTGTGAATTGGTCAATAAGAGAATTCTAGGTAGTGGTCACATGACAGAATCCAGGTCTTAAGAAGGGATCAAGAATACTCTCCATGTTTTAAATCTTTTTAAAACAGTAAAAACATAACTCTTGATGTGACATTAGAGTTGACAGACATTACTTACAACTCTTCAGTATCAAATAATTGTATGAGATAAACAGAATCGTCAATAAATCAAACTTGCTGATTGACTTAAATACCTATTTCTTGTCTGAATCTCTCAGACTCTATAAGAAAAGTTTTAAGTCCTTCAAATAGTCAAGTCTTGGCTGCATGAAGCAATACATACACCATCACTTCTGTAGAAAATATGTTAAATGCAATAATACAGCTGGAAGGCAAGTAGCAAAAATTCTGCTTTTCTTTGCCTTTCTCTCTTTGACGTTGCACACTTTTGGCTTTTTTTTTTTCTTTCATTCTCCTTACTCAAAGGGAATAAAACAGAAAAATTATTTCACTGCTTTTTTTTTTCTCACTAAGCAAACAGGAGCTTTCTCTACTTCAGTCAGTTATGTGCTGTGCATGATACATGCTTAGGCGATCATGTATCTTTTGATACATGACTGACGAGGCAGTTTTTTTTCCCCACAGTAGGTTGCCATTTCTTTCTGCGGTAGACCTGTTGCCACCCAAGGCCATAAAACCCAGTCTGTCCTGCTATTAACCCATACCTGGGGGGAGAAGAAGAGGATTTATACCCTTTCCCAAGAGTATTAGCACGTAAGTGAATGTAATGGATTCGACTGGAATTCGAACTTGGCTCTCCGATTCCTCAATCCAAGCTACTATCCATTACTCCACCGTTACTTACTCTCTTTAAATAACATCACTTGCTTACAATTTATCCTAAAGAATGAGAAATACAAAAATATCCCAAATACAATGGGGATAGTGAAAATTATCAATAAATAATTTTATATTACACAAAAATTATTTATCCTGGAAAAAAACGTGAAGCCTGCATTGCATACATAAATCCTTTGAAAATGTGTATATATTAAACTAAATGTATATGAGAGTGTGTACATGTTGATGATTTAGTAGATGCTAATACCATTGTTGTGGTGGCAGAAATGAGTAACGTGGAAGACAGAACTTTGTTGTTACTGTTGTGGAAGTTAATTCCTTGTCTGCATTGACAAAAGTAAATTCTAGTAAAAAAAGAACACATCTGAGTATGGGCAAATAAATGTATAATTTATTTGCATATATACAAAACTAGTACCTTTTTATCTATTACTAACAAGAGTGAAAATGGTGAAATTAGACATTGCTGATGGCTGCCACTGTTGTTTCTCTCTCGGTGCATTGGTGTTGACAGGCTGGTGTGTGTTGCACACACACACACATATATATATATATAATATAGAGAGAGAGAGAGTGTGTGTGTCTCTCAGTTTTCCAGTGTTGACATCCAAGTTGGTTTGTGTTGAGATTGTTTGACTTAGAGAATATATAGCCATTGTTTGGCACTGAATTAAAGCTTTGGTTTTTGGAGCAAGAGTGGCTCTGACTGGTCAATAAATTGTTTGTTTTATTTTGGTTGAAGTGGATGTATGCATAGAGCCTGTGCAGAAAATGTATTTACATAGTCTGCTTTGGGTTGTCAAGTGGTCAACATCTGGTTTGTGCTGAAAAATGTAAGAGGCATGACACCGTATATACTTGAGTATATTGTAAGTTTTTGTGATCAGTTTTTTATACAAAAAATAGAGGTTGCCCTATACACAGATAATTTTTTGAAGAGATTAAAAATCATGCATTTTCAGAGACTGATTTCATAAATGGTAATCATGGGACAGACCAAGTGATATTTCATATACAAGTGTTTGTATATTAGGGTTTTAATAATTAAAGATTATCATAGAATTAGTTATGAAGGTAGAAGTGAGAAAAATGTTTCCCATATAATGAAAGGTATTGATTTATTCTCCCCCAATTTATTTCCATCTTGGGTATGATGATAAACTACATCCATGTCCTGGGTAAGACAATAAACTACATCCAACAGCAAGATCAGGAGGTTTTGAGGAGCATGGAACTACCTCTTAATTGCCGGTGTTCCCAGGTCTAACCTAACCTGGGGTGGTAGCACCTGTTAGGGTCTCAACTATGGGCAAATAGATAACCCCAAACTGGGGTCAAAAGTCTATGAAAATGAAAAAATAGTTTTAATACCAGAAATACTTTGTAAAAAAATTTATTACTAGCAACAGATTTTTGAAAAAAAAAAAAGCTATTACCAGCAATACATATTTTAAAGAAAAAAAAATTACCAGCAATAAAAATTTTGTCAGCATTAAATAACCCATTGAGGTTGATATGCCATAAACCAAACCAAGACCAATTTATTTAAAGTTACACAAGATAAACACCTAAATAGTAGGATCTGTTAAATAACAATAGGATAATTGGCACTTGTCAAAAAAAGCAGTTAGTAAGCTCTTCTTTTAGACTATTTTGCTAATATAATAGTGAGTTTAATCCTGTCTTGTGCCAGACTAAACAAAGCTTAGTAAATAACTTCAGACTGAGAATCATCTGTCACTTGATGTTGACAAATGATTTACTTTTATCTAGGTACCTCCAAAGATTCACTAAAAACTGAGCATACATGATAAAAAAAAATTCCACAAACTTATTTTTATTCTTTGTTGATATTAAAAGGAAAGTTCAAAGAATTTTTTGATTATTAAATTATATTTTTTTAATCCTTTTTAGAACCTTCCAAATTTTGTTTAAAAATTTTGTTTTTCTTGCATCAGTTGGTGACCATAAATTAGTATGGAAAATTTAGTATCTTTTAGTACTTAAAAATTCAATAAAATATTAGATTAATTAGAAAACTTCCCTAAATTTATAAGATTACTGGGTAGTTAAAAAAAAAAAAATTATATAAAAAAAAGCTTTTACATTGTATTCAAGTAATTATTACAGTTAAATGCCCTTTCCTTAAAAATGCCAAATATCAGGTTATCAATGTGTCAACACCCCATAAAAATACCCACCTCTGTGTTAAAAAAATGATTAAACTTTAAATCCATCAATTTTTCTCAAATAAATTTCTGAAAAGTAATTTTAATCTTGAAAGTTTTTTTAATAAAAAGAAATGTGTTGACAGTTGTCTATCTGGATTTATATTTTAGGCATTTTTAATAATTTCAAAAATAAAAATCACTCCAATCAATTTAAATTCATTTTGAAATACAGCAAAGTATTTTACTTATTGGAAATATTAAATTCAATCTGTTAGCTTTGAATTAAAACTAAAATAAAATCTTCAAGAAAATATTTTTTTTCATTTTTAAATTGCATTTTAAACTTTAGGTATCACTTTTCATTGAAGGTACCTACTTTTATATCAATTCTCTGTATACTTGTGAGGAATATGTGTCTAGTGTAATGGATATTGATGTAGAAATTGGAATTAGTGAGCTGAATTCAAATTTTGGGCTAGTCTCTTGCATTCACTTTCACATTAATACCTATTAGGAGTGGCATGAATTCATCTCTTTTCTTAACTTTGGGTTAAATAGAGTAGACTAGGTTCTTTAGGCTTGGGTGGCAACCAGTCTAAAAGGAGAAAAACTTTGAATTTTAAACTTTGTAGAAGGCAATGGGAAGCCACCAGGCTCTCTTTCCCAAGATTGCATGGCTATTCACAGTTAATAAAGGAAAGGGATCTGTCAAGTTGTAGCTGCCTGTTTTAAAGTGGCTTTGCATTTCTCTCTCTTAGTAAATGTCAGATCAATGCATCTTATTCTATACCACATAACAGTAAACTACTTTGGAAAAAATATTTCCCTCTTTGACAGCAAGTAACTTACTAAAACAAGAGTTTCTTTGTCTTTGCTGAGTCATTTCTCTTTCTTTTTTTAAAAAAAAAGAACGTACATACAACATAAGTATTCCATTTCTGCTCAAAATGTTGCTACTCAAAATGCCAATCTCTAAAAGCACAGCCAACATAATAGCAACTCTCTGGAATTGGTAAATAAACATTAGCTGGAATGTAAATATATTTTTTGTTCATGCCTGCACAATGTATTTTTTGTACATTTTCAACTGGCTGGCTTTACCAACTTTAGCACCATTAAAATAACATCTCCCATGACATTGCATAAGATATCAAAAGGAACAAAAAAGTTATACAACCAGTTTTCCATTTATTTCTTGTGGGGAGGTTTCTTTTCTGCTCTGATTTAAGCCTAAGGAAAAGGATTTAGACAAATGCTAAGCCTTTTTGTGAAGAGGGGGTTAATTGTTAAACATAAGGTACAGAATTGGAGAGAAAAAAAAACAATTTTAACTGTTGTGGAGAAAACACTAAATTGTAAGTATTAAAGGTAAAAATTTAGACCATTAAATAGAAACCAGAAACAGTTGCTTTGAAATATGTTTTATGAGCCTTTAAAACAAACTATTTAAGAATTTGTTTTTGTTTCAAGTTTTAAAGACTTGTAATTTAGCACCAAAATCCACCTCATTCCTAAAGTCTGGAATATAATTTGGAATGATACCACCTCTTGCCCAAAGTCACAGGGAGCCAAATCCGGGCTGTGGATGCTGACAGACTTGAGTAATGCGCAACTTTTTTTCCAGAACCCCTGTACAAGATGTGAATAAATTAATTGGAAGCTTGCTCTTGAACCAGTCAGTACTTTTGGTAAAAAATGTCTGTTTCATTCCTTAAGTAGCTGAATCCCCTGCCATCCCAAGAGTAGAGATCATGGCTATAAAGAATTATCATTTGTAAATTCAACAATATTCACCATCAGAAGACCTGGTCCAAATTCAGCTGCATAAGTCAGCTAGGTAGTTGATTCATTACCAATTAATTTCTTAAACCTTTATTACATGATTTATTTTAGTTTATGAAGATATAGATGTACATGTAATCATTTTATTATAATTATTGTTTATAATAATATTCCCTCCTCATACAGAATCTGCATTTAATGAATTTACTACTCAACTGGTCTTTATTATTTTTGGTGACTGCTGAATTTGTAGAATGGCTTTAGGTTTAGTATATAATTGAAGATGATAGGAAATGAAGGCTAACAACTACCACCCACCCTGGGGACCTGGAAAAAAAAAAGAAGTAAATAGTAAAAAAAAAAAAAAAAAATCCCCAAGGCAGAACACTGTATTTGAAAAGCCTCTTTCATTCCTTAACTATTTGATCCTTTATGGCTACCATAAAGGATTGTCAATTGTAATTTCAGTAATATTCAACAAAATATCTGCCCTGTCAGAAAACCAGGTCCAAATTGAGTCATGTAGTTAGCTTGAAAGTGATAGTAACTGAGGTGACTCATTTACATATGAAGCTGCATAGACTATGAATAATTACGGCTATTACTCATGAGGCAGTTGAGTGCATACTACTTCCTGTGAGTCAATAACAATATACTACAATGATATTGCCGATACCTAAAGAACCAAATGAACATTTACCACTGGATAATTATGAATACTAGCAGCTAAAGTTAGAACTAAAAAGCTGAAGGATTTAAGATCAGTTGGAGGAGAAAACCAAATAACTGATCTCTTCTTGGCAACAGCTGGTTGGGAGGCCATTATAAAATTATCAGCAATTGCACGCTCAAGAAAGGGGGAGGAAATGATGTTTGACAATGTAATTATCAAATATGTTTTTCATTTAGAACAGGCCACTAAATATTGTGAATTCAAGAAACTAGGTTCAGAAAACCAATCAATCAAAGAGAATTTGATCCAAATGAAATTGATAAATGGCCTTCAAAATGAGGAGCATCAGCAAATGACTAATGCATTTATAACTGGGAAATTTGTCACTAGAACAGTGTGTTGAATTTGTTCAGCAACAAAAATTAATTGGAAAATTTAGTAGAACAAAAGTTATAGATCTGGTACAGGAAATGAACACATACATGAGAAAGAAAAAAGGTAAAATAATAATGTGTACCTTTTTGTGGATATGAACATCAAAAACAAAAATGTCAGGCATATAAAAAAAAAATGTGAAATTTTTTTCAAAAATGAATCATTTAAAACGCATGTGTAAATCCAAAATTACAACAAGTGGCATTTGAAAATTTAAAAGCTGTTCTGGCAAAGAAGCCAGTAGTCAAAATATTTGACCCTAGAAAGGAAATAATAGTAATAACTGATGCAATTGAACGCTCAATTTCAGAAATATTAGATCAGGATGGTCATCCTATTGTGTGTCTTTCAAGAAAATTGTCAAAAGCTGAATTGAACTATTCGAATATTGAGAAAGAAGTATTGGCCATAATATGGATGACAAGTAGAGCTTGTCAGCTTTTGACTGGAAAGAAATTCCTACTAAGGTCCAACTATAGACCTTTAGAATTCATATTTAATCCTAGGAAGGAACGTTCTAAAATAACGTCTTCTAGAATTCTAAGATGGGCCTTAATGTTAATGGCGTTGGACTTTGATATTGAGTACATGAAAGGCAATACCATTCCACATGTAGGCACTTTGCCGAGATTGAGCTTCATTACTTCTGAAAGTGAGAAAGAGAAGGAAAAATTTAAATATAATTTCTTACACTGGGTTGAAATTGATGTTTTGTCGATAGACAAATTAGCTGAGGATATGAAGCGAGACCCCATATTGAACAGTTTAGTATAAAAAATAAGTGAAATAATTGCTCATGGACAGAAAATTATTTTAAAGGGGTTAAACAAAAGTTAAACATAGAAAAGCGTGTAATTTGTAATGGAGATTTAGTGGCTCTGCCAGCAACACAAAGGAGTGAAAGTATAAAAAGCATACATGACAATATTCCTTGCAGAATAATGTCTACGCAAAAGAAATTAAGGCTAGAGACATTATGGCCAGGCTATTCTACAGATGTAGAATAATATGTAAAAAAAAACAGTGTAAAATATGCAATGAAAGAAGAAAATTCAGACAGACAAAAATGCATACATGGCCTAAAGAGTGCCAACCTTGGATCATCTTAATGAAGTAGGATTATTACTAATACTGGTAGATTCATATTCAGGCTGGCCAGAAGTTATACAGGTTTACAACAAAAGAAGTTCAACCATGAAACAAGTGTTAAGGAAACATATTTGCAAGAAATGGAATTCTGAAAATCCTAGTACCACATGCTGGAAGATCAAAAAGCCCATCCACTCTCATGGGTAGACATATTTGACCATGTCCTATGCTACCAATGAAAAACTATTGTATAAAAAGAATAGTGAATCTAATTTACAAGAGGCAAAATTCATAATGCAAAGTAGACAGAAAACTATGATAATAGAAAAAAATGGGAAATGGAATATTAGCAGATGTAGACCAATTTAGATTGCAACATGATAGCGATGAAGAAATATACAGTGAGCCTGAAATAATGAAAGCAGAAGTATCGAGGCAAGATGAAGTAGATGGTGAAATCATGAGTAATATAAACTCTGAAAATGAAGAATTGTTGGAGGAACACTCCTATGAAAAAGAAAAAGATCATGATTTTCCATATCTAGACAATCTCTCCCTCAGAGATTGTTTAGATATGGCAGATCATGATCTTAGTGAGGAGGCAAAAGCTCTTAGAAGTACCAGGAAAAATAAGGGGATAAAACCTCTTCAGTACAGGGAGGTGAGGTGACATACATGTTTTACATATGAAGTCACAAAGACTATAAATAGCTATGGCTATTACACAAGGCAGTTGAGTGCATACGACTTCCTGTGACTCTGTAATATTACACTACAGTAAGACATTAAACAGACTTACCATGTGGCATTTCACTATCAAATGGGCATCCATGCAGTGGAGTGTCAGCTTGTGTATGCTGCAGTAAAGTTCCTTCTAGTTGCCAAGTTATATTAAGGCCTTGCAAACCAACTGGATATATTTGCATAGAAATTGCACAAAAAGAAAAACCTTGGATAAAAAAATCTAATTCAGTTGCTTCTTGTATGATTTCCAGATTTACCTTTCTTTTTTTTTTTTTTTTTAAACCTCAATTCACCCCAACAAAAAAAGATTGATTTAAGATTTTTATTCCTGTGTTTTTAAAGCATTTTAATTTAAAGCCATCTTTGACCAACTAAATGTAATTTAAAAAGCTCAATCTTTAATTTCCATGAAAATCAAGTGGACCGTAAAATGATCTAATATTATATTCTTGAAACCTCTACTATTTTTAAACACTTGTGAGCAGTTGACGTCTTTTGGGTCTTCTTACTCTGGCAGTGAATCAATGGTTCAAGATGATACCTATAAAATCAATGATTGTTCTAGAAAATCTGGTGAGAGATTTCTCTGGCATAAGAGCATACAAATATGTCCCTGTCTTAAATGGTTTAATGTTAATGCAGGAAATCCTTATCTTTCATAGCAGAAATTGAATTAGCACAATTATGAATACAAAGAAAAAGAAAGTACAAGATATTTTAGATGAATTTCATACAAACGTTGGTTTTTTCTAAAACTTAATGCATTCAAGTTAAATACTGGATTGTATCAAAAGTATTATCATTTTTTCACAATTTCTTTAATGCTCTTCATAAAGTATATTTTGGTGATTCTAGCCCTTCTGGAACTCTTGGAGTCATGCTGGTCATGTTTTTCTTTATTTTGAATTTTAAAGCATTATAATTGACAAATGATTTTCTTTTCTTTTTTCTTGACTTTATTTCGAGGGATAAATTAATCATCCTTACAATATTTAAGCCAATTTTGGGTACTATGGTTATTGTTATATTTCCTTCCACTTCCTAATTCTGAAAGACCTAGATTAAAATGATGTCCCAAAATTTCTGGAATCTCGATATTTTTATCTACCATAGGAAGGAAAACTCCATCAGTACAGGAAAGAGCAATAATAGCTACTGGACTTGAGAAACCTACTTCCCTGACAAACTGATTTAAGAGAAGTGTCATTTACCAACACCACCTGTGACTTCTCAAATGGTTCTGCAAGCTCTACCTCTGCACAATCATTAACATCCACTGGAGTGACTTTGTCACCAATATTGAAGTCCTTGAAACAGCAGAGATCACCATCATTGAGGCTATGCTGCTGAAGTCCTAGGTATGCTTGGCTGGACATGTTACCAGGATGGGGAATCATTGTCTGCCTAAAATTTTATTGTGCGGTGAGCTCGCCACTGGATATCAAGGTAGAGGCACCAAAGAAGTGAATCAAAGATTGCCTGAAAAAAAATCCTTTGGTGCTTGTCACATCAACCATTGCCAATGGTCAACCCTAGCTGAGGACCGTGACGGCTGGCATCTTACCACCAACCATACTGTCTCCTCCTTTGAAAATACCTGCAAGGCCACTCTCAAGGACATGAGGGAGAAGAGGAAGTACTGTAACACTATATCATCAAGCCCAGGCCTGACTTTCGGCTGCAACTACTGTGACCATGCATGCGTATCCTGCATTAGTCTTATCAGTCACAAATGTGCCTGCAAGCAACATGTACAGACTCCTTCTTGATCTTCATTTTGTGAAGCCATGATGATTTACAAGAAAGTATTTAATAAATTTCAAACAATAGTATTATTGGCTGCTTGGTCAATAAATGCCAAATGTTTCCTTATAAAGAAACTGTTAATATTACCTTTACAACATATGAACAGTGTTGATAATAAATATGTAATTATATTAATAATGTACTCCAGTCATAGATAGTATTTTTCATGGTAAAAGAGACCACTTTCAGCCAATCTTTCAAATGGAAAAGATTTGCCTGCCTAGCAAATGTGCATACAAAATCCTGACTTTTATCTTGTTTCAAAAACTGTCACCTGTAAGAAAAACTTCTTTAGATAAAAGTCAGGTTTGTAAATATTTCATTCACTCTGATGTTAAAAGAAATATTTAATTCTCTCTTGCAATTTAATCTTTTAATTTTAATCTTTCAGTTGCTGTATGAAATGTGGGCTCGCCCTAAAATGTGGTACAAATATCAACCTTTGGATATTGTTAGGTAAAGTATTTTGAATAAATTTTTTACTTGTTGTTAGAAAAAATATTTCCTTAAGAATGGTAGAAGAATTTTGCTTGCTGTTTATCAATATAAAATATTGCAGTATGACCTAAACATATATTGCAAAAAAAAAAAAAAAATTAATTTGCCTTAATTGTAATTTTGGCCATAACTGATTATTTTTAATTTAAATCTCTTTTAATGCTTCTGCTACTGTTTATATATATATATATATATATATATAAATATAATGTGTGTGTAAAATTCAGATGTAACTAAAAATATATCTGTAAAATGACAATATGAATAAAGACAAAAGGAAAACTTAGCTGATCCATCCTCTCATGGGTTTTATCAAGGCAAATTTAAGGATTTTTATTTTTCAACAAGTATTTATACACAGAAGTAAAAATGTTAGTTTTTCAGAATTTTTCAATTTAAGAACATAAGTATACTTCAGGCTAACTGAAAAGTCCAGGTAAATTATGGAGAATACTAAGTGACGTAATTTAATGACTAATAAATGAAAGTGAGTAAACGCTGTTATTGATTTTTTTTAAATTTTTTTTTATTTTTTATAATAATTATTTATATTATTTTATTTTGCGATTAATTTATGTATTTTTATTTTTTTAAAATCATTTCATCACCATACAAAGCAATAAAGCCACTAAGACACAAAGGATTGTAAAAGAATAAGAAAAAAAGCGAAACATTATCAAGGAGTGGAACAATAGAAGAGTAATCAAGAAGTCAGTAGATAACTATGGACATTGAATTTAAATTTTTAAAGATCAAATTTGGCAGGAAAACAAGATGCAGGAAGAAAATTCCACAAGTGAGAAAAACTATTAGCATAGAATTTATGGTTACATCTTGCCAATGCAACTGCAAATTGATGAGACCTATCTTAAAGTTTAGGTGCCATAGTGCAGATTTCATCCGAACAATTACCATGAAAGTATTTATAGAAATGGCACAGGGAAGCTACATTACAGTGGTGGGAAAATGACTGAGGCCATGATACCAGGTCAGGATCAATAACATTGCAGATTCTTTGGATTTTATCAAGAATCTTTGAAATATATAGCAGGAGTACCAGACCATATGTTGCAGCAATATTCAAAGCATGGGCAAATAGTAGACTTATAAATATATAAGATAGTTTCATGAGAGAAAAATTGTCTAGCATGACACAGTGAAATAAGGTTTTGAATTTAACCATTTTTCTTTTAATTTTTAACATGTTAAAAATAAGGTTTTGAATTTAACCATTTTTTCTTTTAATTTTAACATGTTAAAAAATAAAAGAAAAATTTTCAAAAATTTAACCAATTTTTTCTTTTAATCTATCTTATATATTTAGTTATGTATGTTGGCTTTGGATAATGCTATTTCTTTTAGGAATGGAGATATTTGAAAAATCCAGGGTGCATATTTATATTTTGGTCAGATTCAATAAAAGCACTCTCAAGAATTTTCCATCCAAATGTTAATTTCTCTTTTAATAAATGTGGCATTCTTTAGATTGAAGTTGTGGTTGAACTTATTTCTATATATGACTAATGTAGGTACCTCCATTTTTGCATGATGGAAAAGGCCTTAAACCGCAAACTTGATGAAAACAAAGTTTTATCATCAAAATGTTTGTTATTATTAAAAGGAAAGACCATAGTAATCTTTGATTATTCTATTAAATTTTTGAATCCTTTCTAGCACGTTCAAAATTTTGGATAAAATTTTTTTTTTTTTTCGCATAGCAGTAGGCCAAAGATTAGTATGGGGAATTTAGCATCTATTTTGGGAATAAAAAAACATATTGTTTTGGAAATTCTTATGAAAAGAACATTAGTTGTCATCACATTGTTGAACATGTCAACACAGCTACTGTTGGATTAAACACACAACTACTGTCAGGTTAAAGAATGCATTTCTATGATATTTTAAACTTAAAGTAAATAATATTTGTTACAAATCACATTAATTATAATTTAAATCTGCTAATATTCTTCAAATAAAGTTTCAGAAAAGTATATTTTATTTTTGTAATATTTTCTTTAATAAACAGAATTACCTTGCAATTGTTTTAGCAAAAATAAAAAAAAATTCTTTCTAGTCAAGTTGAATTAATCAGATTTAATCTATTAGCTTAAAATTAAAATAAAAGCTTCAAGAAAGATTTTTCTTTTATAAATATTCATTTTAAACCCTAGTTATAGAGTTTTTTTGGGTTTTTTTGTTGAGGTACCTAGACTAATGTATTTGAAATGTTGTAGAATGTTAACATCTTGATTACTAGTGTTGGTAGTTCACAAGTGATGTAGTTTCTTTTATTTGGTAAAATTCTTTGTTTGTGATTCTGTAGTGCCAGTCCACAATTTTCAAAGAAGTCTGATCTTTGCCAAGACCCTCAGGACTTACTAGCTCAGAGCCTTTTTTCAACATTAATGTTAGAAAGCTGTTGTATACAGCTGATAGTTTTGATAATTCTGAATAGGTTTGGGGCATAAATGACATTCATATAAAAATTAGCAACAATTAAGGAAAAGCCCGTAAAAAGCCTTGGAAAAAGTATAGATCACTATCTAAAAGACGCAACAGCAATCCAAGAAACAAAAGACAAACTAGAAACTTGGTTAAAGAGAGTTGACAAATCCGGTTTGCCAGGCTGATTTAAAGCTTGGATTTATCAGCATGCCATTCTCCCTAAAATCTTATGGCCATTGTCTATTTACAAATTTACAACATCTCATATAGAACAATTAGAAAAAAGAATTAGCACGCGACTACGAAGATGGTTAGGTCTACCGAAGAGTTTGACCAGTGCTGCTCTATACAGCAACACCAATGCTCTGCAACTTCTTTTCAAAAGTCTAGTAGAGGAATTCAAAGTCACCAAAATTAGAGCAATACCGCAATATGAGTTATCCAAAGACCCAAAGGTGGCTGGAGCAGGCATTGACGTCTACTCAGGAAGAAAATGGAGAGCAGAGAACGAATTACATGTCGCTAAAGAAAGGCTCCGCGAAAAGGCCATATTAGGCGCTGTGGCTACTGGACAAGTGGGCTTAGGGTTTTTTCCTACCATTCGGGTGGACAGAGCCAAAGGTAAAGAAAAGAACCTTTTAATACAAGAAGTACGCAAGGGTGAGGAGGAGAAAAGGGGTGGCAAAAATGGTAGGACTAAGGCAACAAGATGCGTGGACCAATTGGGAATCCAAGGATTTATAGGAAAATCAAATGATCAGATATATGGAGTAATGATATCAATATAAAGTTCCTGATTCGGACTGTATACGATATCCTTCCCAGTCCTACCAACCTCCACCTATGGTATGAAACAGAATCGCCACTATGTCACTTGTGTTCACGTCCAGGAATTCTAAAGCATATTCTACGTAGCTGTAAGACAGCACTCACGGAATGTCAATATAGATGGAGACATAATGAAATCTTAAAGGATATAGCAAAGATAGTTAGTATGGACATCAGCACCAATACTTTAAACCTAGATAAAAGAGCCATAGTTTCATAGAGCTCATGAGAAACCCCCAAAAAAGGACAAGAACATAGCAAATACTCTGTCATTGGCAACAGACTGGGAATTAAGGGTCGACTTAGGAAAAAGACTAAAATTCCCTGACCCCATCGTGCAAACATTATTACACCCAGATTTAGTATTCTTCTCTAACAATATTAAGAAAGTAATAATGTGGGAACCGACAGTGCCTTGGGAAGAACATGCAGAAGAAGCCCACGAATGGAAGATGTTAAAATATGATGAACTAATAACTAGTTGTAAAAACAATGGATGGAAATCAAGCTGTTTGCCAATTGAGGTGGGTGTAAGGGGTTTTGCTGCGAGGTCCCTATGCAAAGCCCTAACTAATATTGGCATAGTAAGTGTGATAACAAATGAAAGGCGATTCAGACCATAACTAATATAGCAGAAAGGACAGCAAAGTGGTTATGGATTAAGCGTGATAGCTCTTGGACATCAATGTAACAAATAATTATCAAGCCGGGTAAATCTGTAAATATTATTAATATAATTGCAACATGGCAATATTATAAACATCTTTTTTTTATTATTATTATTTTTTTTTTTTTTCATGTTTAAATACACAAATTGAATTGTACAAGTACAGCCAAAGAATATATCATGTCAATTTGTAAATTGTGTTATTTGTAAATATGTTGTTTTTATGTTAAACCCATTTTATACGCAGTAATTTTAAGTTACTATTTACCTTTTAGCGATTTCGGTGCGACACATCTCGCAAGACTTTTTGTCCATTATTCTCATACATTTTTTTTTTTTTATTCTAATGTAAGACCTTTTGTCTATTATTCTCATTTTTTAATTTTATATTTATACGAACATTTCACATTTTGTATATTTTAAATCGGAATCATAACACGTATATAGTGTATTTATAGAGTTTTTTCTCTCGATCATCGCTATATATCATTTGTATATTATTTTTATTTTATTAGATTAATTGTCATCGGTTTTAAGCAATACATATATATAAATATAATGTGAAGCTTCGTTAATACTTGATATATTCCAAGAGCATTTCGTAGTCCATTGTATTTAACGACTTCAAATTTGTAAATAGTTTAAATCAATGTTATAGTGCTTATTGTACTTTTATTTTATTTTTTAATTTCATTTTTGTATGTACAGGAATATATATATATATATATATATATATATATACACACCATGTTTATGGACAATTTTTATCTTAATTTTGCGAATACATCCATAAAGTTAACCTGTAATAATGTTAAGAAACAGGCTAAACAATAAAATGTGATAGTAGAGTTGAGTTTAAGTTTCCTTGCCAAAAGAAAAGAAAAAGTACAAATAAAATAAAAACGGCAAATATTTAAACTATACAATACTTAAGGAAAAGGGTTAAACTTAGGAACATTAAGATTACCTCCTTGGTTATCCACTGAAACTGCAATCCACCGAAATAAGAAAAGGAACCAGTCCCCACTTCGGGCCATTTAAAAGATAATTCGCGCAGCAGATTGGTTGATACAAACATCCAATCGGATGTGCAGAATATGTGGTCTCTCTTCGTCTAATTCTTTAAAAAGGCCATAGAAGCTGTTAGCATTTAACAGTGAGGGGGAATCAGGGGTTGATCTCCCCTGATTGGGTTGATTTGGTGATGGGCATTATGAAGTTGAAAGACCCGAAACTCCCTGATGAACCATGTCAAAACATCACTGACGACCCCCTCGGGCGCCTACTTAAAAGCGTATTTTTGAATTAAAAGAATTTAGTATAGAGTGTACAACAAACCTGTTTTGGGATATAAATTTTTGTTTGGGGTATCGTTTAGTTTGGTCTGTATTGCAGAATATCTCATCAAAACCAAAATGGTGGTGCCCATGAGAAATCACATTAAAACTCTTTATAATCATTTATTTCCAATAAATAGCAATTTTCTATTTTGCCACAAACTGGACAGCACAGCCAGGCAACAATGCTGATGTTGAAAGAATTTGGGGCTGAAGAATGGATCAGCTAAAAATTTTAATAAAAGGTAACAAAGATGAAAAAATATTCATCAGAACTAATAAAAAGTGTAATAGTACAATTTTATTGGTTCATAGTAATTGTTCTGATTAACTTTCCTATATGGTACCTAGACTTTATAATTTAAGCGCAGTATTAGATTGGCAGCAAGGTCTCATGTTACAGTTGAATTTGCAAGATGTAATCATGAATTTCTTCTATTGCATTTTTCATCTGCAGAGCTCTCTTCCAGCCTCTTGCTTTCCAGCCAACTTTGATCTTCCAAAATTTAAATGCAATGTCAATTGTTATCTACTGTTTTCTTGATTCCTCTTTGATGTTTCTCGCTCCAAAATAATGTTTGTTTTTTTTCTATTCTTTCACACTTAGTAACCTCTTGTGTCTTAGTGGCTTTACTGCCTTGCTTGGGGTGAAATGATTAAAAAGAAAAAATATTTGTATGAAAATTCTGAATAATGATAATGTTGATGTGCCTGAAATATATGTATAAAAATAACTTTAAGAAATATATCTTGTTTTTGAAATTTTAGATAATCTCAAATTCTACAAATTATTTTCTAATGCAGGAGATATTTTGGCGAAAAAATTGGAATCTATTTTTTTTGGTTGGCTTACTACACAAATATGTTAATTCCTGCTGCCATAGTGGGTGTGGCTGCATTTTTCTATGGTATTTTCACAATGATGTCTGATGTTCCAAGGTAAGTGATACTATTTTCAGCAGTGTAACTCTGTTAATCCCATGTGAATTGGTTCCTATTTATGAAATTCACTATAAAACCACAAGTATGGGGCACTATGTAAGGACTGAACTCCCTATTCTGGTAATGATGGTATGCACATTGAAGCCACTACGCCAGAGGGATGTTCAGTTTGAATTTAGGAATTACCTGAAATTAAATGTCCCCAAAATAAAGGTTTATAGTTTAGAGATCCTTAACAGCAGCAAAAAAGGGTTTAACTTTATTAGTGTCACCACATTAGAATCCCTTTTCAGCACCATTACTTTACATTGACTCTGTTTCATAATAGCTTTTACTTTTTTATACACATTTCCTGCACTAAATATAGCAGCTATTATGGAGCAGTGATAGTATTGTAGGTTACTTGTACATTATGAAGGTCTACTGAACTGTTCATAAGCTCACCAAGTAGACACACCAGTTGGTAAACTAAAAGACATGCAAGTGGACCAGAATGCAACAGCTAGTTGACCAGCTGTTGTATTCTGGTAGATTTGCATGTCATTTAGTCTACCAACTGGTGTGTCTGCAAAGATTTATATCTTGCTCAGCCTATGAACCTCTCAGCCACCTCTCAAGCTGACCACTCAAATTCCAACCATGAAGGCTCAGAATAAACGCCATTACTAGTATTCAAAACAACACAAAAATAAAATACATTTTTAACAGTCAAAACATAAAGAGAAATTAACAACACCTAAAGCAAACCCTCTTGAAAATGGCTAAAGTGGCCAAAATTTTTTGACTCCCTTACTTCCACCAAATGGAAAAGTGTAAAAATGCTGGAAAAATTAAATAAAAAAAATCTGGGAATCTTTTTCAATAAATTATCAGTACTTTTTTTAATGTCTTATTTAAGTGCATTTTTAATGACTACATTATTTTTCAATGCCAGTGTAAAGAAAAACTACTGTAAGATAAATACAAAAGCTTAAGAAAAAAAACTTATTCCCCTTAAAATGTTTTAAAGAGATTTAATTAAATTTTTCTTTATTTGCAGTAATGAGATATGTAGTTCTAACAAATCTGGCAACCTCATTATGTGCCCTTTGTGTGATGAATTTTGTAACTATTGGCACCTTAAATCAAGTTGTTCTTATTCACGGGCCTCCTACCTGTTTGATAATGCTGCGACAGTGTTTTTCGCTGGATTTATGTCTCTGTGGTGTAAGTATCTTTCTTAGTCTGTCTTTTCTTCTGAACAGGGCTAAAGGCTGATTTCAGCTAAAGATTGTCAAGTAGTTATGATTATTCATTGGATTTTGTTGATCCATTTTTATGTCTGGCTATCAGAAAGAATATCTCTTGGCGTTAGGAAAGTCAATTAGCTTGATTCTAAGATCTGTTGCATTCAGTTATAAGGCAAATCTTCTTCCTTTGGAATATTTGGGGAATATGGAAAATTACCATCTTTCACTAAGAACAGCCATACTGAGTTTAAATTTGGAAGACATTCAATAGTAGTAGATTGGTTCAATTCTCATCCAGTTCATACTCCTCTCCAGTTTGTGAACAGGAGTAATGGTTTATCCCATGTTTCCTGTTTAGGATGGGACTTCTGGCTGCTTCTGAAGTATTTTCATTCTCCTTCATTTCCAGTAGCCTCTTGTGTCTTAATGGCATTATTGCTTTGCTTGGGGTGAATTGATTAAAAAACAGGAAAAAGAAAATGTAAATATATATCATGAGATTTTAAATCTTTTTGGTGAAAACAAAAAGGCTGCATTTGTATGTGCAATGTACTCCTCTCTGGGGTTTTGCAAAATGCTTCACCTTCAGAGTGGTGAACAGTCCTGTAGAAGCAAGCGAGCCAGAGTTGCTTGCATCTGGTGCATAGGAAAATAAAGGTCTTTCCTCAATGTGCGGCACATGGCATCAGCAAGTTTGCTTCTTGGAAATGGCATTACTCTCCCATCTAGTGATTCCAGCAGTATGTGCGGTAATGAGGGATTTGTACAGTTTGGCATGCTTTGACCAATAGCAAGTCGCGTGCTGATTGGTCGAACTGGAGGAGGCTATTTACCTGGGTAACTGAGAATAAAAGCGAAGAACACTGATTGGTTGGTTGGCCTGATAAAAGAGGGCTAAAGCGGTGAAAAGGAAAGATGGATTTTACATGTTGAAGTGTTCGGAAAACAAGAATGGCGGATTGAACCAGCAGTATTTTGAATTGTACAAGCGACATCTTAGTAATAGACTCATTTAAGCGACAGTATTGTTGATGTCATCTGAGACATTTAACGAGAGTTGATTATATTTGACATGGTATGAAACTCTCTTGACTGTTGGATTGTGAGCTGATGATCCTGTGTCCCTACCCACTACAAATCTTGATGTGCACTATTTTTTATGTATTATTTAATCATTATCTCCTACTTTACATGCATACTTTACCTTGGGTCCCAACAAAGGTACAATGTCAATGTCTTTGTCAAATTGCATATTTGTGGATCTCATTGGAAATTCAACCTGAGAGGAAAGCATCATTCATGGGTATTATACTATATGCATCCAACATAACAAATAGACCAGCTGCAACTTCTGCTGAGTGAAGAAGCACCAAAATGATGCACCAAGTCTGTTTATCTCTGATTATACTTCATAAACAGACATCTTGAAATGTTCTATGATTGCCATTAGATGTTGCAATCATCACTTTCTTTTCTCTCTTGGTGTTGTATCACAGACACTTTTGCAATTAAAATCTGCAGTTGGGTTATTGGCCTAGTCTCTGTTAATATTACAATTAAATATATCCATTAACGATCCTTTGTGAAACATCTACAACAACATTCCTGTCCACATTCACAATATAAAAAATTACTAATCGATAACACAACTATCCTACATCAAGAAAACAACAAATTCAGACTACAGATCTTAGAAGCAATTTATATTAAAAAATTAAAGCCAGCACTGAACAGAATCAACTATGAATACTACAGTAATGTTCTGAAATGCCTGTAAAGGAACAGTTTTTTCACACTTTAATGCTCGCATGACCATGACATAACATGGAAAAAAATTTCATAATGGGTAATTTTTTTTTCACGCTCTAATCAACGCTCTGCACATTGTCAACCATTTTGCATTTAAAAGTGTAATGAAAAAATTACGGTAATGGGTAACGACACACAGTTTTGTATAAATACTTATATTAATGAACAACATATAGTTTTGTATTACTTACACCCCTGAAGATGATCTTAGAAGAAGATCAAAAGTACTTGGGGAATGAAAATAAAACATTTAAACAGCTACAGCACATTTCTTTCATCCTTCAACATCAATAAATGGAAGATTATTCGTGAGTATGAACAGATTTTATTAAAAATTAGCAGACATAATGTCTGTAATTTATTCAATCAGATGTGTCTAAAAGAGAATTTGCTGTCTAAATACACAAATATAAATATATAAGTATCCTAAAATGTTTAATCACTTTCTGCAATTGCTTATATAAAGAAATGCATGTTTATTTTTTCATTGATTTGTTTGTTTTGTTTTAAGAATTTTTTTATAGAGGGAGGTGAATATTGCATTAACAATTTTTGAAGAATAACAATTATTTTTCCAGATACATGTCCTACTATTTAACCCATAACTGGGGGAAGATATAGATTCATACCCCTTCCCAAGAGTATTTGTGTGTAAGTGAATGTAATGAACCTAAGTAGAATTTGGATTTGGCACTGATTTCTCATTCAAAGCTGATATCGATTAAACCATCCACTGGTTTGTTAGATTGATAAATTTGCATGTATTCATAGTAAAATCTTCGCTTGAATCTTGATTGCATAAAATTGAATAAACAGTAGCCTGATAATGTCTCCTCCAAAATGGAAATTGGTTCACATGGCACTAAAGGTTAATAGCTTGGAAAAGGGGATTAATAAGCTAAATTCAAACTTTGGCTGATAAATGTTTGTGTTCATTTAACACCAATGCCCTTGAAGAATAAACCTGAATCTATCTCTTCTCATTATCCAAACTATAAGGAAATAGAGTAGACAGATTCTATTGGCCACCAGTCTAGCAGACAAACAACTCTGGTTTCAGATCAAGCAGTAGCATCACTTTACAGGCAACCAGCATGTTCTGGAGGGCAAAATGTTAATGCCTTTCCTTTAGATCCAGGTAGAAAAGGGCAAGAGAAGGAAGTTGATAATGTATACAACTCTTCATTATTAGCCAAGCAAAAATTCAAATGAAGCCATGGTTATCTTCAGCTATGAAGGTCAAACAGTTGAAACCCAATTTTTTGAGGTGGTCTTTTTTGTGTAAATATGAATTGGAAAGGTTTTACAATAGACAATATGACCAAGATCTAAGCTCTGACACAATGAACCATAAAAGATACCAATGCATCTTTTTACTATAGGTGTTTGTAAAAGTTTGTATTTAAAAAAAAAAAAAAAAAAAAAAATTTGTCACTGAATCCACAGTTGAAAATCTTTGGGTTTTTTTTTTCTCCAGAAACCTTTACCCATGTCTAATAATATAGCACAATGATGCAAAATTATCAGTTATTATGCATTGTATTAGAGCATAAATCTCCATTCTATTTTTTTTCTCTCTCTAATTCATGGCTTGTGTGTTAACACAACAGTTATGTCAATAACTTTGCTGTATTTGACACCATATTTGATTTAAGCTTCACATTGTATTTAATATATATCAATGCAAATACATGGTTTGTTGTATCAAAGAATTGTTATACAATCAATAAAACCTAATCACTTCTTGATTATTTTATACTTTCATTTTGTGTGCTTTTGAAAAATGGTGTCTGGATGATCAGGAAAACTAATTTCCAGATTAAACATTTTCAAACATTTTTGATATTTACATAATGACAATTAGCAAAGTAAATTGGTTCATGATACTAAGAAAGAAAATTAAAATATCACAAATTTTTAAAATTTTATATGATGTGAATTAGTTTATAACTGCATTTGTTTGAAAACCTTTTGAGAGGATAAATATAATACTTCATTCATAAAGGAAAAAATAAAATATAAATTTTTTTTTTCAAGCAATAACTAATATATAATAATGAACAGTGTATGTTTGTAACTTCTTTCATGTTGAAGAGAAAGAATGATGAGCTGTTGAAAAACTCTCAAGCCAACCAAGAAAGGATTTAAAGAAAAGAATTTGATGTTTGAACATATGATCACATTTGTAGAACTTTTCAACATCATGTTTATATAGTTAATCTGGTCTTGATTTGAACATCTGACCTGGAGGTAAGCAGGCAAGTGACACATCAAGTGTACCAATGTTCTGCTGCTTGAACAGCATGGCACAATTACCTTCTAAATACTAAGACAGAATTCAAAAATACTACACTGATCTGAGACAGAACATAGAGATACTCTGATCTTAAGTATAAGTGCTGGTTCTCACATAATATAGTCATTTTTATGCTTATTAGGTTATATATGTTTTTTTTACATTAACACAGCAAAAATGACACATCATAGCTGTTGTAGAGTAGTTTCACAGTGGAGACTTGTATTTCACTAAGTCGGTCCTAAAATAGGTTCGACATACAAAACGTTAGGAACTTGATATAATAGGTAATGACGCAGCAATCTAGTTGTGGTGGCTGATACTTTAATATCCAAAGAATGGTCGTCCGACATCGACTGACTGACCAACTCACTGAGCCCCTTAGTGACTGCTACTACTCCTACTTATTATAGGTGGGAGAGTCTATTAACTATAGAATAGGTGTGTTCCACTATAACAATAGCACAATTTTATAAAAAAATTTAACTTGAAGAATAAGGTAAATTCCTGTCCAATCAAAATGCTGGTTTGTGAGTAATTTATATTTAAGTATCAATTGACAAGAAAATCTGTCCAAGGAAGATAACTTCAGGTTTATTAACTATGAGTTACAGTTGTTCCCCTGAGTTTTCTAAGAGAATAATGGAAATAAGCAGAGAAGAATCCTTGGCTTGTCTGCATTTCCTTTCCATCAGCCATGTGAGCATGATAATGATACATTAAAGATGAAATGGAGTGATAATTAGCTTTTGTATAATCATTATAATATAAATTCTGTAACTGATATTAATTGATATATGTAATTGAAGATGGTATTTAAGGATGTTTCAAGTAAATCTTTTCTTTTTTTTCTCTCTTGCAGCGGTCTTCTTCATTGAGTTCTGGAAAAGGCATCAAAAAGAAATTGAATATGACTGGGATGTTTCAAATTTTGAAGATGAAGAGGTATTTTAAGATTTTCTTTTAATTTAAAAAAAATGCTAACGTATGAAGTTTAATACAAAAAGTTTGCTTAATATTAAACACAATTCCATAAATAGTTCAACTAACTGATAACAGTACAAATTAGAATCTCTGAAGAATTCAAGTTTTACTTGAGCCAATTTTTCCCCTTAGATAATTCCTTTTGCCAATGTATGAATTTATGTCTCACAGTAGATCAGTTCAGAGATTACTCTCTACAACCATGTAACCCAATACAAACTGTTGCATGTTAATTTTAAAAGAAATAAGTGCAGCCAAGTAACTGATTTCTCTGAGAAATATGTCAAATCATGATCCATTTTGCTCCAACAATTTGCTTGGTCCAGAGATCAGAAAACTATTTGAATTTTTTTTTTTTTTTTTTTTAGAATATAGATTCACTTTACTGAAAAATGAATCCAGAAGGTAAAGATGTTGAGATCCGAACTGCCAAGCCTTTTGTTTTTTTATCTGAGTGTTGGGATTCGAAACATTTAACACCACCACCATATCTTTTAAATGAAACATAAAAAGGTTATTCTCTGAAGGAAAAGTAGAAGCAGAACATCAGTTAAAATAACATTTAAATATTCTTTTCAGAAATATACAATAACAATAAAATATTACATTTTCCTTGTAGTGAAGTTTGTTATATCAAGTAATTAAATGTTTTTAGTGCTGTGTAAGATGTGTGGACAGACTTACTTAATAACAGTCAGCCTAATGTTCTCATGAGTGCATAGACAAAGGCTTAGTTGGCATTGCTGGCTCATCTCTTCCATTTTGTGTGTGTGTGTGTGTATGGGGGTGTGCAGGTGCACACGTGTAGATCAAACAGGCCTCCAAAATTGTTTTGAACCCTGAGGAGCAGTATGCTTTTATTTTTATATCTATAAAGGGATTCTTTTGAATACATTTTCATTAGTTAGAAAATTTCACACTGGCTCATGAAAATTCTTTTCTCAAATTTGCAGGAGTGGTGAAAGGAGTTAGTATTTTTATTTTCTAAATGGTCTAAAAATAACAAATGGTAGGTCTACATCTATGTCCAACAAGTATTTTGGTAGTATTTGTCCTAGTAACTATTGTTTATCAAACAAACCTTTTGATGGGATTTTATTGGTTGAAAAGTATATATATATATATATATATATATATATATATATATATATAGAGAGAGAGAGAGAGAGAGAATTTAAGTCCTATAAAGATTTTCTATGGCTTTTATTGCCATTTTCTAATGGTAATATTAGCCATTTCTTTATAAGGAAACATTTAGATTTCATTGACCAAGCAGCCAGTGTTATTCTTTTTATTAAAACAATTTTACAGGAGAACTGGTTTCTCAAGTCCAGTAGCTGTTATCACTCTTTCTGGTATTGATGGGGTGAATTCCTCCCAAACCTTTTATTTGAAGTAGTGTGAAATGTCAGCATCTTGATAATGCCATTTTCTCCACAAGTTTCATGTGCTATACACTTTACCTGTTGATACTGTTGAAAATCCTCAAGTGATTTAGTACACAATTCATTGTTTGTGATTTTGTAGCACCAGCCCACAAGTTTGGTCATCACTCGCTAAAAGACAATTTTACCATTTTTACCATACATGAGTTACTCTTGTTTTATATATATATATATATATATATATATATAATCATTTGTGTTACAGTTGAATTCTTGTTTGCATGGTCATATATTGTTCAAGTCCTTTGAAATATTGATTAGTGATCCAGTTATGCCAACTACTCACAGTAGTGTGTTGTGTGTGTGTATGTATATATATATATAT
This sequence comes from Acanthosepion pharaonis, assembly GCA_903632075.3. NCBI lineage: Eukaryota > Metazoa > Mollusca > Cephalopoda > Sepiida > Sepiidae > Acanthosepion > Acanthosepion pharaonis. The sequence goes on from CAHIKZ030003927.1 coordinate 810,844, forward strand.
ATATATATATATATATATATATATATATAATTATTTATTTAAAATATGATTCCAACTCACAACATAAGAGGTCTCATGTTTCAAAACAAGAGCCGAAAACTTCAATATAATTATTTGAATTAAATTGAGTTAAAGTAAGCTCTGTTCCATCTTCAAGCAAAATTTTTTTTGGAATAACGTACATCTGAAATTTACGTGTTTTAATAATTGAAATTAAAATTTCCATGGTAACAGCTAGGGCGAATTGTTTAAATTGGGTAGGCGTGTGTTGGGTGTTAATAATAAGTATCAGTATAGTTACTTTCATGGATGTCAAGTCAGGGAAAGGTGGGGGTGTCTAAATTTGAAACGGAAGATGTATTAACCCTAGTCTGGCATGTGTGTCTATGGAGATTTATTTATTTTTTTATTTTATTTTTTTATGAAAGGGGTTTGTGCATATAAAAAACTATTTATTTGGGCTATGGATTATGAAAGTTATTATATTGTATGCTTGTTCTTAGCTAATTATTCAGACCATGAATCTGAGGATTGGGCTATGGATTAATCAAGTTATAATATTGTGTGCTTGTTTTTAGCTAATAATTCAAACCATAAATCTGATGATGTCGACAGAAAACCGTTAACTCATGTCTATTGTTTAATAGATTATTATTATTTAGAAGCTTAATAATGTGCAATTTCTCATGTAGGCACAAAGGGCAGGGGTCATCCCAAGTTTTACATGTTCTAGCACTGTTTATAATTTTCCATTTTACTTTAGGTGTCCTATTTGTTTCCTTCAGTTACCAAAAATATTTAAATAGGGAAGTCTGATTTCTTTTATTTATATTATTGAAAGAGCACTTATGCTGCCTCCATCTATCTTTAAAATTATTCTTCGTGGATATATATATATAGTTTTAAAGTATGCTATATTTATGCATTACAGTGCTCAATATCAGGGATAGAGCATATGTAAATATAAAAGTGGACATTGAAGTCAACACACCCAGCAGTGAGTCTGTTGATTGCATTTAAACATGAAACACTGTTGCCACTGGGTATTAACTTCGACATTTATACACACACACACACACACACACACACACACATATATATATATATATATATATATATATATATATATATATATATATATATATATATATATGGTGTGGGTAGCATCTGACCAATATGCTAATCTATCTGCAGCATGAATTTATTTATTTCAGGTCCAAATGTTTTGACTGCACAGTGAAAAAAATAAAAAAATCCTTATAAGATATTTGTTGTTGAAGTCATATTTGGTTGGTTGTTGCTTGATTCATTTTTTATGACTTATCAACCCTTTGTAGGTTATTTAAATCCAGAAAATGTTTGGAGATAAAAATGATTTTAGTGATGCAAGTCTTCCTAATTAAACAAATATATGTGGAGAGAAGAGGTGGAGTCATACGTTTCCCAAGGGTCTTTTGCATATAAGGGAGTATAACCCAAAAGGAATTAGAACTCGCATCTCTGATTAACAATTCCATGCTGCTATCCATTACACCACCTGCACATACAAACTTAAAGCACCTGGTACTCGCAAGTAGTCACCTATCTAGGTACTGACCAGACTTGACATTGCATAACTTTAGTGATCATATGGAAACCAGTGTTTCAACATGATGTAGCCATATGTCTCACCATATTTTGCACCAAGTCACACCTGCATGACTTGCAGAGAGCAACTGAACTATTAGAAGTGTGCTATAAGGCATCTTGTAATATAATCACATAGAGGGCACCTCGAGGTGGTGTAATGGTTAACAAGCTTGTCTCGCTAGAACAATTATGAATGAGTAGTGAGTTCAATCCTCACTGGGTGCCCCTTACTTTTGGCTTTGTGCCACATCCAAGCTACGCTTGGAAAATCATTTGGGCACCTCGAGGCAATGTAATGGTTAGCAAGCTTGGCTCGCTAGAACAATTACGACTGAGTAGTGAGTTCGATCCTCACTGGGTGCCCCCTAATTTTGGCCTTGTGTCATATCTAAGCTACGCTTGGAAAATCACTATTGGGCTCCTCGGCGTGGTGTAATGGTTAGCAAGCTGGTCTTGCTAAAACTGTTACAACTGAATAGTGAGTTCGATCCTCACTGGGTGCCTTGTACTTTCAGCCATGTGCCACATCTAAGCCTCGCTTAGAAAATCAATATAATCACATAGATAAAACACTTGTCTGAATTTCTGAAGTGGGGAGTTGTTACTATAATACATTGATTTGAACCATTTTTCTTATAGTTTTTATTTTTGCCTTACTATATTTTGCTTACTCTACTCTTTAACTTTTCTCCAGTGTCTATCAGATTTGGTAACCTTTTGACAGTATTGAACACTTCTTTCATCAACATCTAATTCCTAAACTAACATCTCTGCCGCCCCTCCGCCCCACCATCACCACCAATGAACCTATAATTTGTGAAAGAACCTTGTAGCTATTGGCTATCAGCTTATTTGAATTATGATTGCTTAAGTTGAGGATTGAGCAACTTTCATGTTTTGATTCAAGTCTCAACAAGTTTTTGGTCTTGTGAACTGTTATGTAATATCAGTCCTCCTATATGGCAGTGAATGCTGGACAATCTCCTCACAGATAAAGAAGAGACTTCAAGCAATAGAAATTTGGTTCTACAGAAGTATGCTGAGAATACCATGAACCGAACATGTGAACGATGACAAAGTTTTAGAGAAAATGGAAACTAAAAGGACACTTATACATATCAGGAAGAGGTAATTGAAATTTCTAGAGTACATCATGAAGAAAGAGGACTTGTAAAATTTGATACTGAGTGGTCATATTGAATGCAAGAGAGTCAGCAGAAAACTTATCTAGCAAGCTTGTGGAGAGCCATGATTGCCAATCAACTGAAAGGACACGGCACATAGAAGAGGAGTGCTAAATGGTTCTCAATTTGAGCAAGAATTTGGACAGATTTTGGGAAGATAGATTTTGTTTGTAAAATTTGAATGATTGTTATGGCAGGTGCTAATTTTAGCCAGATTCTGTCAATTACTCATTTAATTCCTGTATATTGCTTTGAGTTTATTTTTGACTGATTATACCATTAACTTCAGTTGACAGTTGCAGAGAGAAGGGGAAAATAGTTAATGAAATTATTGAACCTGAATTTGTGTGTGTAAAATTTAATTTCACTCTCAGGCTAGACTGATTTCCAGCATTCATTTACTTTTTTCCTTTGTTGTTTGATAATGTCACATAATATTTTTTTACTAAATCTAAAATGATATTAAAAACATACTCTAGCCGAGTCAGGGGGCAACCTTTCTTTGTATCATAAGGCAGGTTGCACTACTAAAAAAAAATAATTTTTCATTAAAGATACTGCAGTCGCTTTCCCAACAAAAGACCATGTATATAAGCATCTACCTTGAAAATGGAGAAAAGTCTTTTTTTCTTTCTTTTCTTTCTTTTTCTTGTTGAGAAAAGATTCTTTCAATAATTAAAAAATTGAAGTCTTACTATAATAGCACTGTTGACAGTGATTAACATGTGATTTCTTTCTTGAGCATACAAAAATATTAATAAAAGCAATAAATTTATTTTCTAGAGAAAAATAATTACCATTGATGCTTTCTGTTTTTGAAGTAAGATGTTTACATGTATGATCTGTAGGAATCCTTCTACTCGGTTTTTCGTTGAATATTAAAATTTGGAGTGTCGGGATTCAATACATCAATAAAATATCTTTACAGGGTCGCTCGTAATTTGGCTGTCTAAAATAATCAAATGCTTTTCATTGAAGGAATAAAATTCAGTAGAAAAGCCGACGTAGTTTCAACAAATAAACATTGATTTAATATAACGATAGGAATACAAAAAGTTGATAATAGATTGGAAAATAATGTCTTTTGTTTGGGTTGATAAAGTTCTGAAATAAAATATAAACTGTCTTTGTGTACGTCTGTGAGAAACAATAAAATGTTGTGATATGTGTGTTTGTATGAAAAAGTCAACATGTGTGTGCGTGATTCATAATAAAAACGGATACGAGAGATACGAATTGTTTCTTACTGTTGGCGGTGTTGCCGTGGTCTGGAGTTTGTCAACGCTGTCGTTTTTGACATGAGGTCATGAAGGTCATCAGTGAGAGCTGTGTGTAGCTTGCTGGCAGCCGTGTGTATATTGTTCTGGGAACGGATTTCGTATGTTTTTATACACTTTTTCCGAACAATATCGGCTCCAGAATTAAATTATTTATTTATTCCTAATTGGCCCTAAGAAGTCACGTGGTATGTTTTCTACTATGTCCGTATGATATTTGGTCGGTATCTACCTAAAAATGATGACTAATACAAGAAACATTCTGATTTGTAATCTATGATTTTATTGGTGGGTTTTAAGATGTTTCTTGAGTGTGATTGGTTTATTTATATAAATATTGTAGTTGATATTTTAGTGGACATGACAGATCTTCCTTACAGAAAATTGCCAATGGTTTAAAATGCTGACACAGTTGCCTCTTTATGAAAAGTTGCAAAATTCAAGAAAAATTATATTTAATCATAGTTTATATAGGTGGTTATGCATGAGGGAGTGAGTGAGCAAACAAGTGAGAATGAAAGGAAACAAACATTTTAATTAGGCATTCAGGAAACCAATTGAGCTGCATGGATTAATATGAGCTTCTGTCTACATGTTGAAACACTGCTTCTGATACAGTCAGTGAAGTTAAACAACATTGAGCCTGGTCAAATACCTAGATGGGTGATCACTTGGAGAAAAATAAATCCATCATTAAATCCAGCCTAATCTGGTAAACAAAAATCCAGTATGGATTAATTATATACTATCAGGATTTTTGTGTTGTCTTTCTTAAATTGTATCATCATTTTTGATCATTGAAGTTATGTCAAGCCTGATCAGTACTTAGATATGTGTCGGCTTTGGAATACCAAGTGCTGTAAGCCTGGATGTGTGGATGGTGTAAAGGATAATGACTTGGAATTGTTAAATGGAGAGCCAGGTTCCACTTCCAATTGGGTTCATTATATTTACTTATGTACAAATACTCTTGGGAAAGTTATGAATCCACATCTTCTCCCCCTCTATGGGTTAATTAGTAGGACTTGTATCAGTAAATCATTATCTCCAAAAGATTCTTACAATCTAAAAATATTTTCTGGCTTTAAATAACCTGTAAAGGATTGGTAAGCTATAAAAAAAACAAATCAATCATTAAAGCCAGCCAAATATGGCAAACAAAAATCTAGTCTGGACAGATTAGACAATGTTATCACAACTTGTCATCTTTCTTGAAATGTATCATTATGGTTTGGTTTCTTTGTACACACTTGATTGGTGCCAATGACATGAGTTCAAGGCTTGTTGAAAAGTTCTCAGCCTTGAAACACTTCCCTCAAATCTGAACAAATTTAACAAATAACTATTTGTTTTGTAATCCTTTTATGGTCAGACTGGAAACTTTTCAGCATACCCTCATGCTCTGAATCTTCCTTATATATCTCTTTAATAGACATTGTAGAGTAATTGGCCATGGTTAAATCTACTTGGCAGACATGTCCAACAAACAGAATTGACGTTTTCAATAAACAATAACAAAGAAATGAAAGAACAAGGCAAAAATAATATGAAGCTTTGTCTCTCTCTCTCTCTCTCTCTCTATATATATATATATATATATATATATATATATATATAAAGGCAGGATGTGTGTGTGTGTGTAACATATGCACGGTCGCAATTTTTCAATGGATTTGCACCAAAATTTACATGCACATGCTTCAAGTTAGTGGGAAGGCCAAGACCAACTTTGCATTTCCCAACTCCCATCGATAGTGGAAATAATTGATTTTTTCATGCTTCTACGGCAGTTTTCATGTAGTTTACGGCCATTTTTTATTGGCCAGAGTGAGAGCCTATAGCTGGCTGCCACGAATAGGCAGGAAGATTCTATTGGCCAGCGTGAGAGCCAACAGCTGACTGACACAAATGTTAACTAGCATACTAGCATGCTAAAAAAATTGATAGCTGTATTCGTCACAAGAAAAATTTAAATCTGCGTGGCACTTTATTCCAATTGGCTCATTCGCTTGCTTAAACTCAACATTGATTCTGATTCTGCAGAACTGGGTTTGGGTGTGAAAAAGTATTTGTTGTTAACATTCTTTTTCATTTGGTTTTTCCAATTCTGAGTCCTTTTTAAAGCTGATCGTTTTGTGTTCATTTTGTTTAGTTCTTTTTTCGTAACAGATTTAATGTTTAGTATAGAGCTTAGAAAAAATTCGCAGTGTTAGATAGGCAAGAAGTAAGGCATGTAGCAACATCAGCACGGCAAAGGGAAAACTCCTTTAAAGGCAAGGAAGGGCAAAAATATTTAAGTCATAGCGATTGCTGTATGAGTCGTACGATTTTTGAATCGAGCACGAGCAATGCTGGGCCATGCTGCTAGTATATATATATATATATATATATATATATATATATATATATTTCTGTGATCATTCCTACTTGTGTTGGGACAAACATATATAGATTACATTTGCTTGTTTGTTTTGAACACATAACTTCAAAAAGTGATTTTTCTCCTTTTTAAATTCAACATTCCTGCTAAATTATGTCAATGCAGATTTAGGCAGAAAATAAACATTGTTCTTATATCAAACAGAAGCAGCAAGTTCAAAATTAAAAAAAAAATCTTTTTTTTCTTTGTTTTTTTTATATGAAACGATGTGTGATGTTGAATTTGAGGAGTTAATACTGCCATTTTTATACTCTTTTTGCTGATTCCCTCAAGCAGAGTTAAAAAAAAAAAAAAAATGCTTTCGAGCACTGTAATTACAAAATTTAATTTAGCTTAATGCAGTATGTATCCAAATGGGAGTGGGAAGAATATGCTTTACCAATCATCTAAATAGGAAAGGCTTGTCTGCCCTTAAAATCTATATTCAAAATTTTATCTGCACTACAGCAGCTACCTCTCATATCTGTGGGGAAAATAGGTAACACTGTCATGAAGCAGGCCCAAACTGATGTTATTGATTTACCTGCAGAAGCTATATTCATGGATTAGATTTTTTTCTATCTTAATTAGCAAGAAAAGCAACAGAAATGTTGTTCTGCAGAAGGATGATGAGAATACTATGGACAGAACATGTGAGCAACGACAAAATGTTAGAAAAAGTGGAAACAAGGAAGATACTTATCAGAAAGAAATGGCTGAAATTTCTAAGGCACATAATGAGGAAAGATGGTTTGGGAAATTTGATACTCACGGGACATAATAAAAGCAAGAGGGATAGAGGAAAACAGGGCATAAGATACTTAACAAGTTTGTGTAGATGGTTGTCAGAATAGCATTTTGAAGTGACAACAAAGACAATTTTTTTTTTTTTTTAAGAGCTGCAAAGAATAGGAAATTGTGGAGAGCCATGATCAACATCCTCAAGGTCAAAAAGAATGAGAACAGTACTAATTTTCCAGTTGAGGAAGGTTTTTATTTTTATTTTTTTTATTTATTTATTTTATTTTTTTTTTTTTTTTTGAAAAATCAGCATTCAAAGTCCTTGCCTTTTAGCTAAATTTGAACACCATCTTCTGGCACAAGCAGGGTTAATGTTGTTCTTAAGGCCAAACTAAAACAAAAGATCAAGCAAATACTACACATTCTGAAAATAAAAAAAATCATTTTTCTTTTTCTTTAACAAACAATTCACTACTGGAGTATAGAATAAACTAATGACAAATGAATCAGTTCTAACATTATAAATTTTCTTTGCAAGAACGAATTTCAAAAATCCTAGAAAGAAGTCTTCATTTAAAATATTTGTAATTTCACAAGATTTGTTTACAAGATTACAAAAATTCAGCTGGGTCAACTAAATGTCCACTTGACTAACTTCATGTTTCTTATAAAAATACCACAGAATAACAACTTAGTAAGCTATCACTCCTCCTATATGGAAGTGAATGCTTGATAAGTTTCAAGCTATAGAAATGTGGTTCTACAGAAGGATACTGAGAATTCTAAGGATGGAACATGTAAGCAACAAAGTCTGAAGAAAAATGGAAGCAAAAAGGACAAATATACTCAATCAGAAAGTTGAAATTTCTTATACACATGATGGAAAAAGAAGGCTTGGAGAATTTGACATTCACAGGACATACTGAAAGCAAAAAAGTAAAGGGGAGGAAGTGGGACATCTACCTGATGAGCATGTGTAAATGGAGGTGACAGGGATGATAGAGACAAATGTTACTAAGAGCTACAAAGGATAGGAAGTTGTGGAGAGCAGTGATTGCCCACATCCTGAAGGGATATGGCACATGACTTTCTAAAACACGATACTACAAATGAAGGGCAGAAACAAAGTAAGGAGCTAGCAAAGTAAGAGTTCTTCCTGAAATAAATTTGTATGCCAAAATGAAATATTTCTGGAAAACACAGAGGAAAAAGAATATCAATAAAAATAAAAGCAATTGTATTTATTGCAAAGTTTACAAAAATTGTTATCATGACTAAATTGGTAATTTTCCCAAAAGACTTGGCAAGGAAAAAAAAAATAAAGTGAAATACAATTTATAATGAAATATGCATTCAGTGGTTGGTATTCAACCTCAAGGCTTATGACTTTTTGTAACCGTATGTTCCTGTGTCATAAATCAATGAACTTTTGTTCAAAAGTAATAAAAAGGTATTTGTTTCAGTTTTTGCAAAAGACCACCTCCAAACCAAAAATTTGATTTTACCATATATACGTTAACATTAAAAAAAAATCATTATTTCAGACAGTTTATTTTTCAATATTCTAATGATGTAATTGAATAGTACCTATGTATTTTTAATGCATTTAAGATTTTATAATTATAGTATAACATACAACCTTACAAATAAGCAAACAAAAATTGCTAACTTGCTTTGTTTTTCAATTTGCTAATGATGTAATTGTGACAATGAGATCTCGAGAGGTTGATCAAACAAAAAGAGAAAGAAAAAAGGAAGGAATAGGAGAGAATCTACTGACTGGATGATAATTGTTGAAATTGCAGGAAAATGGATTGAAAGTTTGAGAAGAAAATTAAAAATGAAATGCATTGAAAAATCATGTTTTTGAAATAATTCCAAAGAGAATCAAACCCAAATTTAACCAGACAGAATTCTGTAAGATTGATCAAAACTGAGACTACCCATTCCTTCTCCACCTCCCGCCAATAAGAAAGGAACCATTAAGCTATCCATGAAGATGTCAGATAAAATAAAAGCATATGTTTTCGATAGAGAAATCGAGGTGGTCACTGAAATTTGTGATTTCACTGGACAAGGAGAAAAAAAAACATCATTTCAAATCAGCTTCCCAAAAGAAAAATATCCCCTATGCATTCACCATTATAATTTTAGTGACATTTATTCAGAGAAAATTTTATACCCAAACATTAATTTGGATTCCCTTGCATACAAGTGGTAAGAAAAAAATGACTTACTATTTTGAAGTGACCATGAACAAGAAAGCTGGGTGGTCAATTTGTTCATAAAAATGCATAAAACAGAGAAAAGATAAACTTTTATTTGAAGGATAGTGGAAATAGATTTTTCTTTCTCCAATTCTTGAGTGGTTTGGCCCATGGAGAAATCCCCAGCATGGGGCAAGCTGATAGATAAGGACTAATAACTGAAATCCCTTTTGTCTTTGTTTCCTATCTGGAAATTGGATTTATTATTCCAGCCCAGGAAGCTGGCTGAGGTTGGCTGCTGAAAAAGTGAGAGGAGGAGGAGAAGGGAGAAAAAAAGATTAGTACCACCTAGTGTAATGGTGCAAGATGATACATAAAGAAAGTTGGAGTTAAGAGGGTATCTTGATCCCACTGACCACTCTCAAAAGGAGACTGGACAACCTCAAATTTGGAAAACTATTTGAATAAATGGAAATTTAGAAAAGGTTGATACTTAGAGTAGAAGTCAACCCTACCCCTGCCAGACGTAGGACTTCATATAAGCTGGAGATTTGGGACTCAGACAGATTAGAGGAGAACAACAAGAGACATAGACACACACACACACACACTAGAATCTGCATCATTTGCCAAGACCTGACCAAAGACCTTGTGGCGGACTTGAAGATCACAACTGAAAAATTTAAGTTACAGTTAAAACAAGCTGCATACTCCAAAGTGGATAAGTGTCATTTGATTATAACAGAAGTGGAAAGGGTTAAAACCACTGTATACAGCAAATCATATATAAACCAAATCATTGTTACATTTTTAATGAGTTAATTTTTTATTCCAAATGATTTGGGTTTTTTTTTTTTTTTTTTTTTTTTTTGTTTATGTAGCTCCCAATTACCCAGTGTCTTGTATAGCAGAAAGTGTTTTCAAACAATTTGAACAAATGGGATTATCAATTCAAAATCTGTGTGGCCAATAATTTTCTTTTTTTTTTTTTTTTTTTTTTTGTTGTTGCTAATGTTCACTCAATACAAGGCCCAAGAGCCACTCATGTTATAGGGTTACTGTTTAGTGTTGTATGAGCATAAGAAAGGTCAAGATGTGAAGCTTATGGGGCTAGTCAGATAATGACTAACTCTAGACTTAAAGAGGTCAAGATTTAATTTGTGAATAGAATTTCCAAGTTCAGTCAGAGATGTTAGAAGAGAATTCCTCAAGTGAGATAGTGACTACATCTAGCAATTTCAACTGTAAATACTTTTAGTATAAGTTTAGGTAACATAGTGGCTATTTCCTCAGAACAATTACCATGAAAATATTATAGAAATGGCACAGAAGCTACATTATGGTGGTGAAAAGGTGACTGAAGTTGAGATGTCAGGTCAGGACCAATAGCATTGCTAATTTTTCTTTGGATTTAGTCAAGTGGAAAAATTTATGTCCATGAAAAACGTTAAACTGAGTTCAATGAGTCCCTCTCCTGAAGGTTAGCAAGCCATGCTGATGGAAGGCAGGAAGGGTTCTCTCAGGTAATTAAGAGAACATTTTTGTTTTGGAGGTATTAAAATTAACAAGCCATTCTTTCCCTGAATTAACATCATGTAGGTAATTTTTTTTAGATCAACTGTTAATTTGGGCTTATTGAACCAATCAGACTTACTCTTAAGACAGGAGTAAATAGTTTTCATCAGCATTTCATATATATATATATATATATATATATATATATAATTATTTACCCGCTGCAAGATATGGCACAAGGCCGAGTTTTAAAGTGGGATATCCGAGCCCATAGGCTCAGGCAAAAATTCCCTATAGACCACGTAGATAAATGATTGACATTGCTTTTATATTTAGACATTCACATTATTGGCATATTTCCTCCTGTATAATTTTTTTTATCTATTTTGCATCTTATTTCAAATATTTTTTGTTGCTTGCAATTTATACCTATTTTCTTTAAATATTGTATTTAATAAAATTCTACTCTTAATTTAAATTTTTAAAATTTAAATTAAGAATTTAAAATTTTTCTCTTAATTATTTTTATCTCATTTTTATTTTTTTTCATAAAAGATTTTTTCTCTCAACTGATCAATACAAGCTTTAAATTGCAAAAGTATTTGAAATGTATTATTTCTATATCTGTCTATATTTCTGAGATGAGGTATTATGTATATTCTTTCTATTAATATTTCATTTTTCCTTCCTTTTAACTTTTTCCTAAGCTAAGCGATTGTGTTATAAAACTATTGTTCCTATTTTTGGTCAAAAAAAAAAAAAAAAATGAAATTAAGATTTGAAGTTATGTTTTTCAGACAATGATTAAAATACTTTAACAAAATTTATTGTTCTCTCTCCTGTTTTTCATTTTCTTATATTCTTTTGCACTCTGTCAACCTTTGCATCTTAAGGACTTTATTGCCTTGCTCAGGATGAAATGGCTAAAAAAATATTGCTTTGAAGTATATGTTGTAGCATACCTACGGTCGATAATGGGTATGTCCCCATTCACATAAATACAGTAGTAAATACTGTATGTTGGTCTGCAGTTGGAGATTTATTGTGGAATTCACTTCTCACTTCACTTCACTTCTAGCAGTTGACTACTACTTCTACGTGCCATTGGCAAATCTTATATGTGTTGTTCTTGTCCTAAGTATTATCATTCATTACCAACCTTCGTTTAATTATTCTATTCAGTAACCTTCCCTAGGTTACAGCAGTATACATCTAAGAAAAACTAATGACCAGATAAACAGAGAAATAGAATCAAAGGAAAAAAATTACATAATATATAATTAATTGTATAGTTTATTTAAAAGCAATTGGTTTTTTTGGGGAGGGGGCGTTATAATTGTTGTGTTCCTTTTAATTAATTTGTGCATTGAAATGTTGAATTTAATTCTTGCTGTGCTTTTTTCTTTTTATGAACATGTAAGAAATCAGTTGTTTTGTTTTTATATTAAAAATTCAAACATCCAAATTCCAAACAGAACAAAAACAAAGAAAACGTTAAATAAATCATTTGTATTTGCAAACATACATACAAGGATTAAAGAGTTAAAAAAAAAAAAAGGATTAGAAATAGTTTTTAGTTGATTTAAAGTCTTTGAGTTATTGGTACACAGATAAAGCTGTAGTTTAGAAAAGGCTTAAATAGGTGTTCCACAGAAAAAAGTTGTCATTGAGAAAAGACTTTTATCATTAGCAAAGATTCACTATCATTGTTGTTGTTTCTATTTGTTTGAAGTCACCGACACATTTCATTCTACATGCACTTGGTGGGAATAAAAAAAAATGTAGCTATGTCTTCTTTTTGCCTTAGAGACAGCTGCATCTCTGCTTTCTAAAAATCCAAATCTGTGGGTTTTTATAAGAATTTTTTCACAAAAGTAGGCTCATGAAAAATAGTTTGTTTTCTCTGATTGGTCAAATATTTTACATGGTGAAGTTAATTCTGAACCAACAGACCCTTTAATTTAAATGGTTTGTGTTGTATTGTGGAACCTTTTTGACATGTTTGTAATATTGTCTATCTTTGGTTAGAAAATAAAGTTCAGGCATGTTTTAATATGATATGTATCTGGGTATATAATTGTGCTGGAAATAAGATTTCTTTCCTATAAAGTGAGGCTTCATGCAAATGCAAAGAAGTCTAAGTGATCAACCCATGTTCTTAATGGTCAGTATGTTTGAAGTCAATCTTAGTTTTTGTTAGACCTCTACTTTTCTATCTCTCTCCCCATTCTCTTTTTCATATCATGAGTAAAAGTCTTATAAAAAAATCTTGTATTTGTAAATGATAGTTAAAAAGAAAAATGGAACTAAGTTGGATTATTGACAAACTGGAAATTATCTTTTTCTTCACCTGAAGCTTAATCTTTTTTCTTTCTTTTTTCTTTTCTTTTCCTTTTCTTTTCTTTTCCTTTTCTTTTCTTTTCCTTTTCTTTTCCTTTTCTTTTTCTTTTCTTTTTCTTTTCCTTTTCTTTTTCTTTTCCTTTCCTTTTTTTTCCTTTTTCTTTTTTTCCTTTTTCCTTTTTTTTCCTTTTTTTTTTTTTTTCCTTTTTCTTTTTTTTCCTTTTTCTTTTTTTTCCTTTTTCTTTTTTTTTCCTTTTTTTTCCTTTTTTTTCTTTTTCTTTTTTTCATCCTTTCTTTTTTTTTTTTTTTTTTTTTTAACTTGGACTCTTGCACAAAGGCTCACATCTTTTTCTTTTATTTCTCTTGAAGCAAAACTTCCTCTCTTAAATTAGAATTCAGATCATGAAAAGTATTGATCTCTTAATGTAAATGGAATGTGATTTGACATTTTTTCCCTGTCTGTAGACTGTCAATTTCTGATATGTGATACAATTTGCATGGACATAGTTTCACCCAGGGATGTAAAAAAAAAAAAAAAAGTTATGAAAAAACAACTAATTTATCTCATTGTAAATAATATACTCTGGTTCACTTTTATTTTTCCAGGAAACTATCCGACCAGAATTTGAAGCTACGGTGACCAGGAAGCGTATTAATCCCATCAATAAGGTATTTAACTGAAATGAAATTATACATGCTTTTCATCTCTTAAATGTACAGAGGCTATTAAACATTAAATTCAAACACTGAAGTATTGAAAGTATATACAGCAATTAATTTTTCAAGGATAAATTTGAATAATTTCCTTTGACAATAAAGTTGAAAACATTTTGTGTGTTCACTCATGTTTGTTTGTCAACACGATCTTCAAAGATTTTCAATTAATTTCAGTAGCCTTTTGTGGAATTGCAGACCATGGATAAATTGATTTAAATTTTGATCTGAATACATATATTTCTTACATTCAAAAAAATAATCCACAAATATATATAAAAAAAATGTTCTAAAGCTACATCCCCTTCATTGGTCTATGAATTAATTTTCACTCACTTTTAGTTACAATGATATTGGCTTTAAGTGATTTCAACTTAAAATGCATTCCTATAATTTCAGTTGTAAATCTCCAACTAATTAATATTCTTAGCATTAATTCATTAAGCTTAAAAACTTAACTGCTTTGCATTTTTTTTTCCTTCTTCCAGGCAGAAGAACCTTATGTTCCATTTTGGAGCAAGATGATACGTTATTCTACTGCAGCTGTTGTTATATTGTTTATGGTAAGTAAAATGTGATGGCTTCTTAAAGAATTTTTTTTTATTTTCTTTTAATGGATTTGTAAGAAATTCATGTTGTCAAGGATGGTTTTATCAGACTAGGCATGTAATTTCTTTAATGGTACTGAACTCAGAAGTAATCAACACAAAAATAATATTTTTCTTTTACTGATTAACAATTTATTATTTTGAAATATTAAAACAATTGTAATGATGAGGTTATCAAATTTCTTAACACAAAATTTTCAATGTTTTGTTTCATTTTTTTGTTTTTCTTCAAACGATTAAAATTATTTATAAGGTTGATTGTAATGATTCTCACAAAAATGTTTCCTATACAATCTCTGCAACCACCTAACACCCTAGACTGCAAACCCTTGAACATGTGTGGGGCACAGTTGAGCAAGATAACAACAAAACTCCTTGTAACATCAAAGATGAACTGAAGGCAAGGATTATGGCAACATTCACCAACTTAAACAAAGAGACTGTCCAGAAGAGTTGCAGGAGATTCCAAAGTCATCTGGAAGCCATGGTTGAAGCCAATGGCAATTTTATTGAAAAAAAATTACTCTAGTATTTCAAGATATTTTTGTGTAATTTTGGTAAATGTTAAAATGAGATGTTAGTGTTTATTTTAATTTTTGTGTAATTTAGATGACAATTTATTCATCACACCCTGTATATATCTGATTAAGAAATTACTTATTGCATTTGCAAACATCTATGCTCATGATACAATGATATACAGGTTCATTCTTGATGATCAGAGATTGACAGCTGAGCTATCTACATCTCCTTGATCTATCCACTATCCCTCTCCTCATCCTTTCTTCTATCACTCCTATCTGCTCTTGCTCCAAATCTTCTGCAACCCCCTGCATCCTAATGGCTTTATGCCTTGCTCGGGGCATAATGCTTAAAAAAAATATAAATAAAAAAATCTTCAGATCTAACACTAACTTCCCAACAGTGAAAGAATTGGCTTGTTTCATTCAATGACTTGAAAACCAAACTAGTTACATTCCATCACTGACAATCACTCACACCTGATCTCAAGTGGAACTCTTACATACAATCCATTAAATGATTGGCTCGCTGTATGGTTCCAGTAAGTACTTCACTCCTCATGCTATCCTCTACCTTTATAAGAGGCGGATCAGGTCGAAAATGGAACACTCTTGTCATATTTGGGTGGGAGCTACACAGTCATCATTTTCCAGTCTTGACAGAGTTCAGAAGTGTCTCAGAGTCCTTGTTGAAGAAGAGTTATTTCCCCTCTTCCAACCTCTCTTTTACAGGAGGGATGTGATTAGCCTCTTACTGCTCTATTACTACTTCCATGAAAAGCACTCAGATGAACATCATTCCTTGGTTCTGCCATGTATAACTTTTGCAGCCACTACCCACTATGCCACTTACATTGTAGCAAACCACCCACATTCCATTTTTATTCTATCAGTGAGATGTAAGTTCCACTCAAACAGCTTCTTCCTATGAACCACTGTTTTATGGAACAGACTCCCGAGAGAATGTTTCCCCAATCACTACAATTGCTGTATACCCACTTAATTCTGGGGATAGTCTTAGGGCTACGGTCTTGATTCACTCATATGTTGCATTATTCACTTATCATCTGGCCAGGTGATCGCTAGTTGACTTGTTTGGAGATAAAATGAGAACTTCGACAAAAGGGATTTTGACCTACTTAATTAAAAACGTTGTGTACATTTTTAACTAGCCAGCGGGGTCGCTCTATCAACCTCCTCAAGACATGAAATTGCAGTCTTGTCCTCTCTCCCCACCACCTTGCAGACTTGTCCTCTCTCTCTCTCTCGCCCCCCACCTTGCAGCCTTGTCCTCTCTCTCTCTCTCGTCCCAGCGCTACTTGCAGCCTTGTCTCTCTCTCTCGTCCCCCCCTACTTGCAGCCTTGTCCTCTCTCTCTCTCGCTCGCCCCCCCCCTTGCAGCCTTGTTCTCTCTCTCTCCCCCCACCTTGCAGACTTGTCCTCTCTCTCTCTCTTGCCCCCCCACCTTGCAGACTTGTCCTCTCTCTCGCCCCCCACTTGCAGACTTGTCCTCTCTCGCTCCCCCCCCCTTGCAGCCTTGTCCGCTCTCTCGAACGCCCCACCTTGCAGACTTGTCTTCTCTCGCTCCCGCCACCTTGCAGTCTTCTCTCTCTCCCATGAAGCCTCAGCCTTGGTAGAAAGTCTTTCCATGTTAAAATATTAGAAAATACTTAAACATTGTCAATGTCTTAGTATTTTTTTACCAATTTGCTTATGTTGGTGATATTTAGAAGCCATTTTTTTTCTTTCTCAACAGCCCTCCTCAGTTTAACAAACTGTTTCTGTCAAGATTGGAAGTGCTTGTCTTTAATCAATGAATTGGCTTTACAACCAGAAACAGTTCTGAACACTGACTCCCACAGATCAATTTGAAAAATAGGATAAATGAAAATATTTTCTCATAACTTCAGCCAAATTTCTCAGTAAATCTATGAAAATAATATAAAATTGAGAGAGTTAATTTGAAAATGTTAATGTTAGATTGTGATAGATTAGTAAAACTTATTATTCTACGCAATAATTGAAGAGTATGAATTTTTGAAAATATTACTTTGATACCAGTTTGGTATATGTTTTTTTTTTTAAAATTAAATTCACCTCATCCAAGGCAGTAAAGCCACTAAGACACAAGACACTGCACTTAAATTCATAAAGTAGGTACCGTAGTGAAGGACTCCTCCAAACAATTACCATAAAAATATTTATAGAAAAGGCACAGAGAAACACCATTAAGGTGATGGAAAAGTGACTAAAGCTGAGGTGCCAGTTCAAGACCAATAACATTACTGATTCTTCTTTGTTTCCATATTTGGCAACAATATTCAAATTAAAGATGAATGGTAGACTTATAGCTCTCTAAGATAATTTTTCTTTCAAAAATCTAACACAACAGAGTGAAGCAACTTTCTTAGCAGCAGACCTAGCATTAGAGGTAAGCATTAGCCAAACTGATGGAAAAAACAGAGTGGGTCTCTCAGATTATTAATGGAGAGCAGTTTTGTTTTGGAGGCATTAAAATTAACAAGCCATCCTTTGCCCCAATTAACTGAAGGTTGTTTTGGATATCAGCTGCCAATTTGACCTTTTAGAACTGTTCAAACTTACTATCAAGACAGGAGTAAATAGTTTTCATCAGCATAGATAAAAGAGCCCTGGGGGGAGATCTACATTAGTACAAAAAGATCTAGAAGAGTGGCCATTCAGGATAACATTCATTTTGTGATTTGATAAGAAAGACTGAATTAATTCAAAATTTGTCTAGAGATACCCCAATTTTTCAACTTATGAAGAAGACCATTGAATTTTTGTTTGAAATTTGTCTTTTTGCAAATGAATGTTGTATGCATCATCCACTCGGCATATAATCTTTGTTTCTAACCAAACAAAAGTTTAATACTTTCTCTATTGATGAGTAGAAAAATTATTAATGAATCAGACATTTTGCTTATTTTTAAAATTTACTACCATCTATAATTTACTGTTTTATCTAGAAAGCTTTTGTTTCTTCTAAAATAAAAAGGAATATTTGCTTTGATTTCAGAAATCTGAGAAAAATATTTGATATTGGAATTTTCAATTTGAAATCTCTTGACTAACAAGAAGCCTTCACTGAAATGTTTTTTTTTTTCTGTCACTTTCATTAAATTGGTATGAACTTAGCTGTAATGAATTTCTAAATGAGTTTCTCTTCATTCTTTTGGTTGATGGTGATGGGTGTCAGATAAGTGCTATACATTTGAAAGAATTTTTCACTTGTGAACAGTTCTGTGACCTACATTTTGTAAACTCTAACCAATTATCTCTCAAAGAATGTTCATACCATAATCTGTGTTTATGTAGGCAAATTATGGCGGTTTTCTACAACAATATTCAGCCTATCTTGCTCATATAAAAGTGAAATTCTATGATATATTTTATGTAAATTATTTGCAATGAAGTCTTTCAGTTTTTTATGCATTTTCATCTAATCTATGAATTTGAAGACATTTTCTAAAGCTTATTTTCAATTATGAAAATTACAAATTTATCTAAATGTTTTTCATTTTCATTAATTTGAAGAATACAGAGGGATATGTCTATCCTGAGGAGGTAACTACAAAATGAAAAATATTTTCAACAAAATGATACCAAACAAAAGCAAATGGACAACAGGTTGAAATTTTATGAAATGTTTATTCCATGAAATAAAAAAAAAATAAGTCTGGCTATAAAGAAAAGTAAACATTCCATTAACAACAGTATCAGCCTAAAAATAGTTTTAAAAATTAATATTTAAAAATTATGTGGCATTTTGTTCGCAAAATTACTTAATATTCAATATACTGCAAAACTTCTGTAGAATACTCATTGTGAATATATTAAAATTTTCCCCTTGGTAAAAATTTGTAATTACAGTAAAATAGGCATATGCAGTATGAGATGATAAAAGGTCAGTTATATTTGCAAAAATACTTTTTATTAATAGAAATTAAGGAAAACATGACTTGGATGACTAAGCTAATGATTGATTTATTTTTATGGATTATCAACCTTTATTTTATTTTATTATTTTTTTTTTAATAATTTCACCCCAAGAAAGGCACTAAAGCCATTAAGATACAAGGGGTTACTGAGTGTGAAAGAATAAAAAACATTAAGGAGTGAAAACCATAAAAGAAAAATCAAGATGACACTAGATAATGATTGACATTGCATTTACATTTTCAAAGGTCAAAGTTGGCTAGAAAGCAAGAAACTGGAAGAGTTCACAAGTGAGAAAAAGAACTTAGCCAAGAACTTACAAACTCTTTGTTATGTCAAGCTGAAACATTTTTTTTTTCTTTTGAGAATAACAATGATTTCTTCAGATACAAATCCTATTATTTAACCCATAGCTTGAGGAGGAGATAGGTTCATACCTTTACCAAGAGTATTTGCATGTAACCAGAAGTAATGGTACTATCTTCTGAATTTCAGTGTGCTACTAGGATGGCATCTCAGCCCCACCCTTTTACTGTCGAAACAGTTAAATATAACTGCCTCTTTTACTCCAAAAGCTTCTTTTGCATTTCCTGACAGTGGAACTCCCTTCCTATCACTTGCTTCCCTAATAGCTATAATCTTCAAACATTCAAATGTAATGTCAACTGACATCTTCTGATACCTTGACCTTGATCCCTGTCCTTCTCTTTATCTTTTTCCCAAACACTCCTCTTTACTCTTAGTCTCTGTAACTCCTAAAGAAAAAGAATAGAAAATTATAGTTATAGAGAAAATAACATGGCTACATTTAGTTGCTTCAGCAGTGAAAGGGTGGGACCGAGATATTGAAATTCAATTATGCTTTTCTCCTTAATTAATAGAAATATGATTTAAATCTGCTATAATAAACCTTTCTTTCTGTCTAAATTTCTTTGATCATTATTTACACTATTTACATTCAGACTATTGTCTTCATCTTTGTTGTTATCACAATCTTTCGGCCATTGTATCTTCTGGCCTTCATCAGGTGTATATCAATCTGGGTAACCTACAGGGAATTATGAACTGAACTGTTTATTTAACTAGTAAGCATGGACCTTCATGCGCACAATAAGAGTGTCAAGAGTGTTTCTTTTTTCTTTTTTTTTAAGACCACTTTTATTTTAAGTACCATTTATCTTCAGCAATGTTTATTGTTTTGAAAAGTGATGATTAGAATTCTAATAAAATCCAAACATATGATGAAAGTGAATTTATGCATTTTTTTGTTCTTAAGAATTTACAACAAAATTATTAAACACTATAAGATTTTTTTTATATACTAGAATAATTTTATAATTATAATATTTTAAAAACTAATACAATTAAAACTGATTCAGTGGAATATTTATAATTTATCAAAAAATAAATATGAAAAAAAATTTTTATTCATAAATTTACTAAATTATTAAAATATGTGAATAATTATAAGGAAATCTTTATTATTTACCATTTTATAAAGTTTGAATCACTTGGCATTTAGCCAATGTTTTGTCAACTATGCAATTAAATAATAAAATAAATAAATACTATAAATAAACAATCTATTAAATAAATAGTGTTTATTATTTTTGTTAATTCTCAAGAACAAAGAAAATATTTAAATTCACTTTCATATGTTTTGGTTTTATTAAATTTCTATTCATTCCTTTTCTAATTAATAAACATTTTCAAAGAGTGAAGGTAGTTAAAAAAAGAAAAAAATTGATGTCATGGGAAAAACTGTTCTTTTGACACTCTGTCAGTTTGTGAGTACAAAGGTCCATGTTTGCCATTTAATCTATAGGGACAGACTGTTCTCATTCCATTGCTTATGTCTAGGAACAGTTATTGTTATCATGTTTCCACCAAGTTAAAGTAAACACTGCCCAGCCCAGGGATTGAACAAATTTACAAACTGCCAGGCTATTGTTCCACAGGACAATTTCTCTGTGAAGAACTTGTAGCCTTAAACCTAACCTGCCTGCTGATGAGTTCTGCTGACTTGCTGTCATTTGTCTTTCTTTAACAGCCATCCCAGGTTTTCATATCTTGAATATTTTTTTTTTTTTTACTCTTTTACTGTTTCCTAATAAGATATTTTTTGTATTTTTATACTAATGTTCACCCAATACAAAGCCCAAGAGCCACTCAAGGTAGAGGGTTACTGTGAGTATCAGGGCAAGAAGTGAAGTTCATGTGTCTATGCAGAAAAGATAACCGTTAACTCTAGACTTGAAGAGGTCAAGATTGTAGTGAGTGGGAAAACATCCTGATGGGAGTCTGTTTCACAAAGCAGCAGTTGTTGGATGGAAAGAAGCTGTCCAAATGGAACTTACTTCTTACTAATGGAATACAAAAGGAATTGGGATGATTCCACCTTGTGCATATGGTATGGTGAGTCCCAGTTGTAAAGGTCAGGGGTAGTTGGACTAAGGAATGTAGCTCATCAGAATATTTTTTTTTGTTACATATAGAGATGACTACCTGATGTACTGAAGATTAGTATAATTGTTTAACAATCTTTATCAAGTGGATTAAATCCTCATGAGTTGACAGTTGAAAAATTGTTGACTAAGAACTGTTTGCCAGAAATTTAACATTTGTTAAATTTTATATATTTGGAATCTGTGGCATCTTTAATTTGTGGAATATCACTTTGTAAATTTTGCTCTCTTATATATATATATATATATATATATATATATATATATATATATATATATATGCATGATTATTTCTTATATGTATGTATATATATATATATATATATATATATATATATATATATATATATATATATATATATATATATGTGTGTGTGTGTGTGTGTGTTTTGTGCTCTGTATATCTGCTGTGACCAGGTACTGAACTCACAACACTTTGTATCCAGTCACTAGATTACTTCAACTAATGCTTTTATCAACTGGGTCATGTGTCCTTTGAAATTCCAACATATATCACTTGAAGAAGGCTGGAGCATACAACAGCCGAAACATTGTGAATATGACAATATAATTGAGGACAACAGTCTGAACTATGTAAATTGCGTATATTTTTACATAACAATAAACAGGTAAAAAATTAATTAAATGGGAAACTGAAATAGGCATTCACAATTAACCATTTGTTGTATTCAACAAAGATGCAAGGAGGAGATTCATCTTGATTCAGTAATTTGAAATGCATGACAGCCTCATCTCCAGACTGATGCTCACTGGTAACTAGCCATCCTTGATGCTTCATATATTGCAGCCCTAATATGAAGCATTCAGCACCATGCAGGCATTCAATACTAGGATTAAATATTGACTCTTTTTATTCTTTTATCTATACCAGGATGGGTGTTGTGGTGTCATGGATATCAGCACAGAATGAGAACTCAAAGAACTAAGTTCAAATCCCAGTTAAGTTCATTATATTCACTTAGTCACACATACTCTTGGGAAAGGTATGAACCAATCTCTTCTCCTCCTAGCCATGGGTTGAATAGCAGGACAAACTAGGTTCTTTAGCCTTAGTTTGCATCCAGTCTACCGCAGAAAGAAATGGCAACCTACTGCAAGAAAAATCTTCTGCCTAATCAGTCATGTATTGAAAGATACATGATCAACCAAACATATATCACGTGTGACACTTAATTGACTGATCTATACCAGTTTCAGAACTCAGTGTACTCTATGACTGGTTTGGGCATTAAATAACCCATAAAGGATACTGTTAAACCAAACCAATCTCTAATCACATTCCTCATCTTATGACCAAAATTTTCTAAGTTCCTTCCTCACTTATTAATGAATTAATACCATGGACTGAATATGTGAGCCGTGACAAAGTTTTGGGGAAAATAGAAACAAAAAGAACAATTATACTTAGAATCAAAAAAATGAGAGTTGAAATTTCTAGGGCATGCCATGAGGAAGGAGGGCTTGTAAAATCAGACACTCACAGGACTGTAAAAGGGACAGAGAAAAGCAGCGAATAACCTACCTAACAAGCTTGGCGTAAATGGTTGGCAGAACAGAGTAAGTGAAACAACAAAAAGACAGAGCTGCAAAGGATGCGAAGTTGTGGAGTGCCACAATCACCCATATCCTGAGATTTAGAAGATTCCACTCCTGGGAGCCAAATGCCTCCTACTTGAGAACCACTGACTTAAGCCCAAACTACATGTGGGTTCCTTAACCTCTTGATAAAGGAGATTCTTTCAGACTAAAAAATGTCCAAAAATAGTATGATGCATGTCGGCCATCAACAATCCTTTACCCTGCCGGTGTGGGGATATCATTCATTAAAACATGGTTGTAAATTCAGACATAAATCTTGGTATTTTGGCTTTTAAAATGACATTTTTTGTTTTTTACCTTTCAGCTTTGCTTGGTCATTGGAGCTGTCATTGGAGTCATTGTCTACCGAATTGTTATTATTGCAGTATTTGCAAAACAGGAAATTATCAGTCAAAGAGCCCCTTTACTGACAACAGCAACTGCATCAGTCATCAACTTAATTGCCATCCTTATCCTCAATTTGGTAAGATAAGTTCTTATTCTATGTGGAAACAATGTTTCTGTTTTGGAAATTGGAGAAAATTTCTTAAATTTTACATTTTGTTTTATATTTGAACTTTCAACATTTTATAAAGCAGAATAAACCACATCAAATGGAAAATGAATGAAGAAAATTGTTTTAATACTCAGTCACTACATAAGGTTTTTTTCCCTTTTATCATCTTTTTGTTTTTTTCTATTGTCATTTCCTTTGTCTTGTAAACTTTGGTTCTCTTTATTCATGTTAAAGCTATAAGAAATATTTCTTAATTGGAACACTCCTTGCCATAATTTATTCTGATTTAATCACAAACATTTGGGTATTTACCAGAGTGCCTACATCACTAGCAAATGTGACACAAGGTCAAGATTTAAAGTGGGTTTAATAGCAATACCATGGAAAAATTGCCTAAGCCCCCTCAGCACTTACCCCTTTTGATGAGGTTTCAAGAAGAGGTACTGCCTGGGAGAAAGGTCCCCTGATGCTTTGACATGTTCAATATTTAAAGAAACTCTGTAGTATTAAGAAAAATCTTCTTTCTATACAATCATTAGATCACAAAGTTTATTTGAATTCTAGAATGAATCATTTTCACTCTATATTTAACAGTCCCCCCACGAGAAATGTATGTGGCACAAGGCCGGGTTTAATGTGGGCTTCACTCTACAATGAAAAGCAACAAAAATAAAACTAGATAATAAATACATCATGAAAATACTGTTAACTGCCATTTTTATAGCATTTGTAGCATTGCAGCACAGACCAGACATCAGGTTCATTTTCAGGGTGCAGCTTCTTCCAGTCAAACGTTTCTGGTTTAATACATGGAAAATAATTCTTTGGTCAGGTCGTTACACACAAAATAAAACCATGTGATGAAATTGTAGTAATCGCTAAATTGTTATTGTTGTAACCTTCTGTCAGCAAGTGAGGCACTGTGACGTGGTGAACAGTATAACAGGTGTGTGCCTTCCTTTTTGTGTGGTATCCAAGCAGTCTGTCATGTAAGCTCCTAGGGACAACTGTCTTATAGAGAAACTGCATTCTTTGTCTTGTCAGCTTTCAACTAAAAAAGTAATTTATCAAGTCTGCTCCTCTCAGCTGGCCTTTTTTGTCAAGGTCGTTTCGAGATGGTACTTGTGAGTTCCACTTTACTCTGACCTTTGTCAAGACAATAATCACCAAAACGATTCCTGTAGCATTCGCTAAATGTTTCCTTAAAAAGATATCAGACAGCTGATATTGCTACGCAATTTTTACCTGGCTATGCTGCCTGTTTTATTTACTTATTTGTTATTGACTGGGGAAAAAATGAAATGGTTACAAGTTTGATTTTTGGCTAGAAATTGTTAGCTAGATGTCTAGATTGTATGTTTAAAAAGATAGAATTTGCTTAGTCAAGATCCAGCTTAGTGTCATTAAAAAACAATTCCAGACAAAAATTCAGTTTCATAAATAAATTGAAAAGTCAAAGAACTTTTAATTCAATCAAATTGAGATATTAACAATAATATCCAATATATTCACAAAAAAAGATCTATTTCTGGTGGGTGATTCATGAGTTTATGGGTCCATACTGTTTGCTATAGAAATTCATAAGTTGATCCAACACTTAAAAGCATTTTCTAACAATGCTACAATCACATATTCAACATATATATATATATATATATATATATATATATATATATTTTTTTTTTTTTTTTTTTTTAAGCATTACACCCTGAGCAAGTCGAGAAGCAATTAGGATGCAGGGGGTTGCATAAGATTTGGAGCGAGAGCAGATAGTAGTGATAGAAGAAAGGATGAGGAGAAGGATAGTGGATAGATCAAGTGGAGATGTCGATTGACATTACATTTGAATGGAGATTATAGCTCTCAGGGAAATAGTAATAGGGAAGGGAGTTCCACAGGCGAGATGTGCGAGGTCTGAAGCTATTGGAGTAGAAGAGACGGCTACATTTAAGTTTCTACAGTGAAAGGGTGAGAGCCGGATACCAGCCTCATAGGGCACTTGAATTCATGAAGTCTGAGTGAAAGCAGCTCATCGAAGCAATTACCATGAAAGTATTTGTAAAAAGGACAGAGAGGCAACGCCACGTCTGTGAGAGAGCAACTGTAGACAAGATGCCAGATCAGGGCCAATTATATTACATATCCGCCTCTGGATCTTGTCAAGAACTCCGAGGTAAACAGAAGGTGCACCAGACCATATATGGCAGCAATACTCCATGCAAGGGCGAATGGTTGATTTGTATATTTGAAGTATCAATTATATTTAATAGCTAAGGAGTCTTAGTATCACATAAGACCCAACTTTGTGGAGAAAGCCATTAGAAGGGTGTTTTTTAAAGTTTGCACAAAATTGTAAAAAAAAACAAAAAAAAACGGATATTGTACACAAATACATGTTATGCCGAATTAAGTGCTTATATTAAAATTTTATTTGCAAAGTAATCTCAGATTAGCTTTGTTCATATCCCAAATTAATCTAAAATCAAAGAAAGATCTATTTCTGTCAGGTACTTCATGAATTTATGGGTCTGCTCTGTTTGAAACAGAAATTCACATTAGATCTATCCAACCCCTAAGAAAACAATTTCTAACAATACTACAGTCAATTATTCAATATATTTCATAGTTAGGGAGTTCTCATATTCTATAAAACCTGACATTGTAAAGAAAGTCTCAATTTGACATTAAAATTTGAATTAAAATTTCCTTCAATTTTCAATTTATTTATGAAACTGGAATTTTATTTATTTTTTAGATTTCATCTGCAACATTTTTATTCGCTGCCCTATAATCAAGCCAATCACCAAAAATTTAATTTTGGAATTTTCTTAAATTACTACACTAAAAACATGCTCTGATGTCCCATTGGTAAAAAATTATGGAATGACAGATGAGAAAAAAAAATACATTTCATAAAATTTAGCATGTGAAAAATAGATTGACTGAAATAAGTTCTGATAAAAAAAAAAAAAAACACCAAAGAAAAATGAAATTAGTTGAAACCTTATAAATTTATTAATTACTGATCAGTGCAAAAAGTGTCTTCATAAATGACCCTTTGTAAAGGTCAGTAGAAATGGCCATTAAGCAAATCCAGAACCTTGGCATTAAACGCTGAAGTCTTTAACTGGTGATTATTAGAGATTCTGATTCAATGAAAAATGGAGGAGTGTGAAAGATAACTGTAATCTTTTAAGAAATATTTCTCTAAGATGGCTTGAACAATACACTGCCTCCATTTTATTATTCTCAGCCTCTGAATTAATGAGGTATTTTTCTGATTAGAAAAGAGCTTTTGTTACATCTACCAGTGAAATAAAACAAAATGCAAATAGATGCTAATGCTCTGTGTTCATTCCTTTTAGTCATTTTTATTCAATATTAAGCTTGTGCTTCTGAACAATGAAAGATTAGAGAAAAGCTCAATATTTCCAGTTAAGGTTTCTGAAAAGAATTCACAAAAGTATTTGTGGGAGGAGACAGAAATTGCTCACTGGAACAATCACAGAAAAATATGTCCAGCTAACATGAAGCTAGCTGGACACATCTTATGCATGCCAGAAAAATCTTTTTTTTTTTTTTTGTTAATGAAGTGGATATTCCAATTAGAAAAAGAAAGACTGACCAAGAAAAGCTTGGTGCTCAGTATTCAGCAAAGACTTTTTTAGAAAGTTGGAATAACACAGGGAATATCAGATGCTGCCTTGGATAATTCAAAATGGAGACAAGCCATCATGACTTGTTGCATGGGGCCTTTCCTAATAATAAATAACTATATTAAATGTAACATTTACTTTTTTTTGATAGGGGGGAGACAAAGATAACCATTCTGTACATTAAATCATAGGAAAAAAAACAGGTGAATAGGGATTTTAGAGATAAAAAAAAAATACTTCTATGTGACATGTCCCTTCAGAACATAGGCGATCATGGCTCTCCACAATTTTTTGTCTATTGTAGCTCTTAAAAATTTATATGCTACTACAAAGTGATTTTTTTCTTAATATATAAAATATAGTATTAAATGTTAGACTATTATTGGCAGATTTAAACTGCTCATGGCTACCATAATACCAGACAAAGTGGTATCAGATAGGAAAAAATATGTACCAGTTATTTGGAGGTGAATCCAAGTAAAAACAGATATTCAGTAAGATAGACTAAAAGTGGGGGATTGTAGAGTAGGACTTGGTGTACTTTCTGCTCTTCCCTACAACTGAGACAATGAACTGCTCCAACTTATAACTATGGCAAATAGCCACATTAGAGGAGGATTTGAGGAGTAATTGATTTACTCAAGTTTTACAGTTTTGTGTATGAGTATTTAATAAACCTCTTCTTGATTTTCCTCTATCTAGTCTCCTGTTCCTTTGATACTCTCTCTAACTACAACCTTCCTAATTCTCAGTTATTTTGAACAAAGACAACATATATTAGCTAGTTTACCTCTATCATCAAAAAATGATGGCATATTTAAATCATTTTGTAATTATGCTTGTTATATTTTCTGTAAGAGTAATATTTGATTATTTTTTCTATCTATACAATTCTATTATTGCATGTCAAAATGAATTCTGTTTTTAAATAATAATATTGAAAGCTAATGCAAAAAAAATAATAACAAAAATAACAATGGTTTAGCAGCCTGACCTATATTTATTAATAAAATATTTCCTTGTTATGGTAACATGATGCATGTTCTTGGTGTTGAATATTGCCTTCAGTTAACAAGAAAATCTCATTAAGATGAGGAAATCAGGTTGTGTAACTGAAAAAGTTATAAAGATACATTGTGTTTTAGATTCTTCCCATTTATTATATAAAATTAGAATTTGAACTGAGATTTTTGTTTTAATTAGAAACTTCTGATTAACCTGACATTGGTTTTGACCCTAATATGTTCTTGATGGGGGGTGAGGTAGAAAATAATATGGGCAGTGAAAGTTATGAATTGCATACAAATGTTGTGAGTATTGATCAAGAAATTTTATTGCCAAAATTTCTACATGATGAAATGCTTTCTGGTAAAATTCTTGGATTTTTCTGGAAGTTTACAGAAAAAAAACCCTTAAGAAGAAGAAAAAAATAAATTTTCAAAATGTAAAGCTTCCTTATATATTTATTGTACAATTTACATATTGTGTAAATAATGGATACCTACATAAAAAATTTTTCCAATGGTTAAAAGGAATGATTGGTAGGTATATGGTAAATAAATAATAATTTATAATAGACAATTTTTTTTCTTTTTTTAAAAATACAGATTTCAGATTTTTTATTTTTATTTTTTAATAATTGTTTTTATAGATTTACAAGAAGCTTGCTTGTGCTTTGACCAACCTTGGTAAGTTTTTTATTTTTGTTGTACAAGATTTTTAATAAATTGATTTTTTTTTTTTTATTTATTTATTTTTTTTTTTAATAAAATCTGATTTGATTTTTGGTACTTTATTTTATTATTTCAGAGTGGGGATGTTTACATTTTTCACCAGTTTAAATTTTTTCTTTTTTCCATTTTTTTTTTTTTTTTTTTCTATTCTTTTTACAATTTTTTTCTATACAGTTTTTCTTTTTACTGTTTTGGATTTTATTTCATTTTATTTATTCATTTTTTGGGGGAATTGTTCTTTTTTTTTGTTTGTTTGTTTTCATGCTGTTTCAATTTGCTATTTTATTTTTTTCCCTATTCTTAACATTGGTATGTTTGTTCTGAAATTGATAATGTTGAAAAATATATCCTTAAATTAGTCCAGAAACATCATCTGGATAAGAATATAAAAGTGTTACCTTGGTTTTGGGAATCTTAAATCCAATTGAAAAACTCATGGTATGAGTTGTGTATGAGCTGGAAAACCTAGCAATCTGCAACAACTTTATGATTTACACACATGTAGTGTGGCAAAATATCTCTGTAGATATTTGTGCTAACTTAGTAAAAAATTACTGTAAACATCACAGAACGAATAGGTTATACAACTATTGATTTTTCTCATGCACATGAATTTTTTTTCTTTTAACAATTAGTCAAAATTAAAGATTTTGTTTATTTTCTTTCCTAACATCATTTCTATATCTATCAACTTCTCAGAAAATATTTACTAATCAATTATCTTTATAATTGTTTCCAGTAAACTTTAAAAAAATCAGACTATGCCAATAATTACTGTCAGCCGTGTGTACTCTCCTTGTGCAGTAAAGACTGCATTGGCTTGGCTGTATGAGGAAGGTTTTCACCAGTAAGAACCAACATCTGTAAACATTTAGTCATATTTTCAATTCTCTCAGCACAGCATAATTCCCTTTTATCAAAAATATACTTTTCTAAAACTTGAGGCAGATTAGCTGATTTAAAGTTTAATTAATCGGGTTCAAAACAAATCTTCCTTACTTCAAAATATTGCAGAAAAATCATTTTTTTAACACAGGTGGGGTGATTTTATGAGCTAATGACAGCCTGATGTTTGGGAAATTTATATAATTTTTTCTATGGGGACATAACTGTAAAAATTATTGGAGGATTATAATAAGAGAGCCTTTTTTATATATATATATTTTTTTAACTACCCAGTAATTTACAAAAATATTCTAAGTTAGGTATCTTTACTTTAAATTTACTGTAGTTACTGCTCTTATTTTCTGATAGTGTCATGTATGGATGTCTGTATTTACAAAAATTAGCAAGTTTATACATGCAGAAAAAAAATTCAAAATTCTTTTTAAAATACTGTGTGGTGGGGCTGAGCTTTTCCATTTATGATTAGTAAATATAGATTTTTACTTAACAACAATATCACTTAACTGCTAAAAATTAGTACAGAATTTTAAGATTTAAAACTTTATAAAATTAAAACAATTCTTGTAAAAATTCATTATTCATAAAAAAAATTTTCTCAAGACCATAGTATCTATAATATATCTTATTCATAAAAGCAATTAAAAGCTTTTTAATTAAATAATGTTTTTAGTTTTATTGAATTTTCTATTTTACAAGTCAGATCAGATTTTTAGTAACTGGGGGTCCTGTTTTACAAAAAAAAAAAAAAAAAAAGATAAAAATTGATGATTTAAATTCTCCAAGGACTTTTGCTTATAACTAATATAAACATTATGCCGTACAAAGACAAATTTCTCAAAGTTTCATAAAATTAAATAAGTGCTAGTAACACATGAGAAAAAAGAATTTTACCAAGATTTTCTTAAAAAAAAAAAAAACTTTCTAAAATAATTTCATTCATTTGTAAATAAGTCCTGAAAGTTTCATTAAAATCTGACAGTTATTTAATTTTTGCAAGAATTTCCAAGTCAATGTGTTTTTCACAGTAAAAATGACACTTAATTTCCTATACTAATTTATGGTTCCCCTTTGAAGAAAAAACAATATTTTGAACCAAAGTTTCAAACATTCTAAAAAGGATTGAAAAATATGATTTAATAGTCAAAAATTCCTTTGGTCTTTTCTCTTAATAATAAAGATTTTAACAATTAAACGTTTTTATGAAATTTAGGGCATTTTTTTGCACATTCATTTTTTAGTGAATCTTTGGAGATAGCTAAATGACACTAATATCCAAGTAGACACTACAGGAAAGACAGCTATGGATTGCTGTGCTTGGTGACAAGTCATAAATGCAGGCATCACCATTGTAGAAGATGAATGAATCAAACTATGGTTGGACAGAAGGAAAGTGTTAGTGAACACACAGCAGCCATCTGCTTTCAGGTCCAGTAACTGTGCTCAGGACTGCTACTCAAATATTGGTTTGTTTAGCAGCAGTTACTACCACTGTGCATCAAACTGAGTCTTCATTGGATGCATCCATTGTCTCATTAAATCAAATCAAAGAAGATTGATAATTATAGAATGATAATCTAAAAGTAGCAACAAAAAGCCACAGAAATTAAGATGAAATTAATTTCTGTTTGCTAAAATAAAAACAGAGACTTAACACATGTATCCACTAAAAATAAGGTTTATAATATATATATATATATATAAATTATAAACCTTATTTTTAGTGGGTACATGTTTTAAGTCTCCATTTTATATATATATATATATATATATATACACACATACATAGACTGTTTCACTGTATCACAGCTCATCAGTATGGCTAGACATTCAATTGCCTCAAGCCAAGATTGAAACTGAAACATTTTGGAATCAGTTAAAGATTTTTCCTCTGAGCGATCAGCTTCCAGCAGATAGGAAGGTGAATTTTTACGTATTTTAGAATAAGCACGTTAGTGACTCAGAGTGCTCAATTCATAGAACAGCTTATATTATATATATATATATATATATATATATATATATATATATATCCACAGACAGCAGTGTGGCTAGATATCCAATTGCTTTAAGCCACGATTGAAACCAATTTAGCATCAGTCAGAGACTCTACCCCTAAGCTATTGGTGCACAGCAGAGAAAGGGAATCTTTTAATGTATTATATACATGATATATATAAACACTAGACTAGCAGCCAGAGTGCTCAATATACACCAAATATACTCAGGTATCATGCAACTTTTGAAGACTTCATTTTGAAGCTAATTTTAAGGGGGTTGCATCATACACGAGATATAAAATTAGTGTATGTACTTCTGGTCCTGGCTACACCATTGACCAAACTATATATCCATTTACTGTAGTCAAATTAGCTTCAAAATTAGGTCTTCAAAGGTTGCATGATACACAAGTATATATGGTATATACAATTTATAACTTCAAATGTTATTGTCAGTGGATACCTGTATTTGAGTAGACACTGCCGTTTATTTAAACAGGTTTTATTTCATCTACTGACCTGTCTATTCAAATACAAATTCAGTAGAAATAACATTTAAAGTAATAAAAATATGTCAGATTAAAAAAAATAAAATTCCTTAATTCTTTAAAAATTGCTTTGTTTCCATTTTAAAATATGAAACTGAGTAGATATGACTTTTGAGAAACACTAAATAAGTGAGTGTGCTTTAAAGATAAAAAAAGAATCTTGTTTGTTTGTGAAGGTTCCATAGCCAAGTGGTCAAAGTATGCAGTATCAGATGGTGCTTTCTACTGCAAGAAGGGGATACATGTTCAAATCCTGCTGGAGGGCACATTTTGTTTTCTTGAGTATTCATGCTGGTAGACTAAATAAACCCTGTGCAAATAAATGGAACATCTACTCAAATACAGGTATCCACTTAACGTAATGTTTGATGTTCAAGTGAAATGGTCAGTTCCCTGTACCACTCCAGCAAGTACCTGACTCCTCCTGCTATCATCTACTTTTACAACAATCAAATCAAGCTCAAAATGAACAGGAGCTGCCCAGACCTAACTCTCCAGCGTTGATAGAGTTAAAAAGTGTTTCTGAACCCTTGTGGGTGATGAATTATTCTCCACTCTTCAACCTCTCTTCCACAGCTGAGATGCAGCAAGCCTCTTGCTGCTCTACCGCTACTTCCACAGAAAGTGCTCAGACATATCCCTGGACCCACTGAGAGAAATCTTTTCAGCAAGAACACACCATGCCACTTAAATAGTAGTAAACCACTTACATTCCCTCCATATTCCATTGGTGAGAAGTAAGTTCCACTTAAGCAGCTACTTTTTGCAAACCACTGCCCTGTGGAACCGACTTCCCCAATCTATACAATCTTAACCTGTTAAAGGCTAGTTTTAACCATTATCTTCCACTCCTATACACACAAATAGCCTCCAAATGTAACCCTCTACTACAAGTGGCCCCCAGGTCTTGTTAAGGATGAACCTCACTGTAAAAAAAAAATATATATATATATATTGCTGGTTCAAAAGGACAGGGTTTATATTTGCTGGAACCCAGATGTATTAAACTCTGATATCCTTATTCAAAAATGACAGTATAGATGACATTTTGTCCTTCCTGAAAGAAATAAAATTATATTATCCCTCAAAGTGATTCCTAATACATTTAGCAACAAACAACTGCAGACAACTTACTGTCAAAATAAAAAAAAAAATCCTTGAAAAAACATAGATTTGACTATTCCCCACAATTTATCTCTTGGCATAAAATAACCCCAGATAGGTTGACATGCTATTAAAACCAACCAATCAATCTGATGTCCCTGATCCTACAATTGACGACTGTTTTTATCATGATTCTTTTTGAATGTTGGAAACCTTTTGGAAACTTTTGGCCAGATATTGATGTCGGTGACACTGAGCAAAGATTCTTTTCCTTTACAGAGCAACATCGAACACAGACAGAATGGGAAGATGGGTTTACCTTAAAAATGTTTCTCTTCCAGTTTGTCAACTACTATTCTTCCATTTTCTACATTGCATTCCTTAAAGGCAGGTGAGTGTGTACAAATTTGCAGAAGAGTGCATTAATAAGTTTGTAGCTTGACATAGAGATATCACCCAGATTTTGATCTGAAATTTTCAATGTATAATGTTCAAGCCATGTAATGAATATTCACTAATGAATGAAGTATATTGACAAAAGTGTTGATAAATGAATATCTGTTGACAATAGTAATGATCATTAGCCAATTGACTATATTTGTAGCTTTTCACACACACATACACACAGAATAGTTTGTCATTTGTATGCATAGGCAAAACATTTTGTGTATATACCTCAAATTTTCAAAGGTTTCAACATTAAAAACATGGTTTCTTATGGGGAAAGTGTGGCTCTACCAGATTTATTAGTGTCCAGACTTAAAAAATAATGAAAAAAAAAAAAGAAATAATTTCACAGATCAATTTTTCCCCCAAAAAATTATTTTTCATAGTAATTTTTTATTGGAAACTTACCAGAACAAATAGAATTAATTTTGGTTTTCTTTTTAGTCTACTAAACACAAAAATTGTCTGTATGCATGACCTGAAAATGAATCTTATGAATAATGAGAATAAAAAAAAAATTTGACAACAATAATATCGTAAAATAGATAGTCCTTACTTATGAATTTCATTTCTTTCACTTTGGTCAGGTATGTGAAACTACAGGAAAAAAATCAATCACAAATTTTTGAATAATTCAAAACTTATGTCAAATTATAGGACAAACTGTCATTATCCAGTACTAATATTTATGTTCACACTGCTTATATGAATGAACACATACATACACACACACACACAAGAATGCTGATAAGTTCTCAACTTAGGCAATAAGGAATTTACAAAAAGATTTGATCATTTGTATATATTGTAATTGAAAAAATGTTTGGTTAACTGCATTGACAAAAAAAGATTGTTGAACTTTTTTTAATCATTATATATATATATATATATATATATATATATATATATATATATATATATATATATATATATATGATTTTTTTTTAATCAGTATCACCCAATGCAAAATGGCAGTCATTAAAAACACAAGGGGTTACAGGGTCTGTAGAAATTGGGAATAAAAGCATTAATGATGAGTGGAAAGAGAAAAGAGTAATCAGAAGGATTGTAGATAGTGATTGATATTGTATTTAAATTTTTGCATATTAAAGTTGGCTGGAAAGCATGGATCCATAAAGGAGCTCCATAGGTGAGAAATGCAGGAAAGGAAAATATAAGCATAGAACGTACGGCTACATCTAGCCAGCTCAACAATGAGAACTTGACACCAGTCTTGTACTGCACTTAAATTCATGCAGTCTAGGTACCATAACAAAGAGCTTATCTGAACAATTACCATGAAAGTATTTATAGAAAAGGCACAGAGAAACAACCTTACAGTGGTGGGAAAATGAATGAAGCTAAACCACCAGATCAGGACCAATAATATTGTTGATTCTTTGGATCTTATCAAGGAGTGTTAGGTAAATAACAGAGGTACCAGATCATATGTGACAGTAATATTCTAAGCATAGGTGAATGGTAGATATGTAAAGTAAATTCTGGAGAGAAAAATTTTCATACACAACACAGTGAACTGACTTTCTTGGCAGCTAACCTAGCAATGGATTCAGTAGAGTCTTTCTTCTTCATGTCAGCTGAGAACGTTAGCCTAAGAAGGCGCAACAAGTCACTTGCCTGGTTGTTAGTATCATCCATGCTGATGGAAGCCAGAGAGGATTCTGTCAGATGATTAATGGAGAGAAGTTTAGTTTTGGAGTCATTAAAATTAACAAGCCATCTTTTGCCCCAGTTAACAAATGACTGGAAGTCATTTTGAACATTGTCTGCCACTTTGACCTTGTTAGACTAATCAGCCTTCCTACTGAGTCAGAAGTAAATGGTTGTCATCAGTGTAGATACAAGTTTGAGAGCTGATGTCATGAGTAAGGTCATTAATGAAAATTATAAGCAGAGTACGACCAACGATGGAGCCATGAGAAACATTTGCATTAGTACAAAAGGATGTAGATGAGTGGCTGTTCAGGATAATCTTCATTTTGAGATTTTATAGGAAAGACAGGATCAGTTCAAAAATGTGTCTGGAGACACCGTAACTTTTTCAGCGTGTGGAGAAGACCTGTATGCCAAACCTTGTCAAAGACTTTTGAGTTGCCCAAATCTACAGCCTGGGATTCACTGTTATTATCTAGAGCATGATAGACTCTTTCCACAATTATTATCAGTACATCAGCAGTTGACCTGAAGAAACAAAAGCTATATTGCTTGTCTGAGAAAAGGCCCTGTGATGAGAGATCCTGAACCAATTCAGCATTAATTAGGGTCTATAGGAGTTTCCCAAATAGGAGTAGAAGGCTAATAGGCAGATAGTTGGAAGGGTCAGACAGTTCACCAAAGTTCTTAAAAACTGAAACAACAATGACTTCCAGCAGGCAAGAAAGCAATTGGGTGGTTGAAAATGTCAGTCCAAAGAGTGTCATGAAGAAAATCACAGAGCAAGTCCCAGTCAACACGCTGGTAGCAGAGAGAGGTCTTATGGATAGGATGTTCCTGTTTAATGAATGACTGGAATAAAATATCAGTGGATAGCACAGAGCAGTCTGAGTTACCAAGAGGGCAGTGTTGCAAAGCTCAGCAAGAATGAGGTGAGAAATGAATCAAGTAGAGGCGCCTGTTGCTTGGTTTTGCTAGGGTAACCAGTAGGAAAGTTGATGATTTGAGTAAGAGATTGAGCAATGGAAAAATTTAATGTCTGATTACTGGCAACTTCAGTACCTTTAGAATGTTTCAGCTACATGTCATGGTGAGCATTAAAGTCACCAAAGACAAAGATATTCATATACAGAGAGAAAGTGCCTTTTCTCTATGGCCAGCTATTATGTCTAATATACTGCAGTCCTTGGAAGAGAGGGAATGATAAAAGAAAAAGAGATAGTTAACAGAGTTTAATAACTGAAGTTGGAAGCACATGAAAGAGTAGTCATGAGCCTCTAGCAACAATTCCCTGGCCCTTGGAAGATTATTCTGGATGTAAACACCAAGGCCATGCATATGAATGCTGGAATCTTTTCAGTAGAGAAGATAGCCTGGAACCAAGTATTCATTGGTAGCAATGGAAGAATCTAAGTTGGTTTCACAAAGGACAAAGCTATCAGGTGACCATTCCAAGAGAAAAGATTCTATGCTGTAGAGGTTGGAACAGATACCCTGAATATTAGCAAAAGAAAGATGGGGGGAGGTAGATGGTTTTTGTTTACTGTTTTAGTTGTATTTTTGTTGCATTTTCCAGGAAATTCATTTTAAGGAAAGAGAACAAAGATCACTATAATAATTGTCACTTAAGTAGGAAATAAGCAGATAGTGACATGTGAACAGATATGGCAAATATGAATTCAACAAGGTGAATCCTTTCTATGTTCTATGCCAAATGTGAATCAATTGGAAAATTTCTGTCTGTATTTTTGCCTCCGAACCACTTTTATCAGAGAAGAACTTAGAAAAGCCCACTCTTGGTTTCAGGAAGGTGAAGGTTATTCATTGGCTTATAAAGGTTAGAAAACCACAGGAGTCATGTTTGCAATCGACAAAAATGGAAACTGGTTATTTTAAGGCCTGGAATTTGTAATTTTTGATCAGAATTTTTGTTTCAGATAATTTTCAGTACTGTATATTGGGCATTGAAAATCAAAAGGTTAGGAATTGTCTGTGATCAGGATTTGAAGCCAGTTTTACTGACAGAATAGGACTAGTATGTCTATAACATAAATTTTGCTAATTATTTCACTATAAGAATGAATTGCAAATTATAATATGTTCCACAATGTAGCTTGGCTATGATGTAGTGTGTGTTCAGAAGACATATCAGTGTTATATGTAGTTTAATACAAGTAATGCACATAAAT
The DNA here is from genome assembly GCA_903632075.3 of Acanthosepion pharaonis. NCBI lineage: Eukaryota > Metazoa > Mollusca > Cephalopoda > Sepiida > Sepiidae > Acanthosepion > Acanthosepion pharaonis. Next base: position 848,793 of record CAHIKZ030003927.1, read on the forward strand.
TAGTTACATGGCTTAAGTACATGTCATCATTATGTGGTTTTGACAATGAAATACACATAAAGTCAATAGTAAGCCACAATAATAAGTTAACATTCAACATCCACTTTTGCATGGCATTCATTTGTCCTATCTTTTAAGATCTGGCACATGGGGTAGAGAAACTAATTACAAGCATATTGCTGTAGGTGGTCAGTTAATTTTAAATAAAGAATGCTAGTCTCTTATTTGATGTAAATTACTTGAAATAATGAAATCTTATCCTTTGATTATTTTCTCTTCTCATTCTATGTCTAAATAAATGTGAGTGTTATCAACAACAAAAAGTATTTTCTATTAAGCATATAACCACCAAATTCTGGCTATCCAAAAATATTGCATATTACATTATCTTTCAATAGGAATATATTACTAGTTTTATAACCATAAAAAATGACAAGATTATTTATGTATGGATTGGCACTTCTTCCGAGATTCATTCAGTATATCTGTGGGCTCTATCTAGGATCAAAATTTTTCATCCTATTCTGCTGGACAAAGTTTGATATAGTATCTGTGAAATGTGTTATATATATATATATATATATATATATATATATATATATATATAGACACGCACATGGGAGGGATGATGAAAAGTTCTTTAGCCAACTAAAGTGGGATTTTAAAAAGAAAAAAATTCTGATGATGGGTTACCAGGCCAGATTTTGGGAGTTAGGCTGAGAATTTTCAATATTCCATCTTATATAGAAAAAATATTGTTTTATATGAATAAAAAACTCACATTCTCTTTCTCACTCTTTTTTGTCATTTCTCTTTATTTTGCTATTTCTCTTTTTTCTTGCTATTTCGTTCAATTTTCTTTCTTTCTCTCTTCCCCTCTCCCCTTCTCCCTCCTCTCTTCCCCCCTCCTCTCTCTTCCCCCTCTCTCTTCCTGTCTCTTGTCCTCCTCTCTCTTCCCCCTCTCTCTTTCTCCATCTCTCCTTCTCTCTCACACACACACACACACATATATATATATATATATATATATATATATATATATATATATATTGCTTGTTTTGTCCTGGCCTATTTTCTTTCTAGGCTTAGCGGATCTCCAAATGATTACAAATACTTGAACAATGAGAGGCTGGAAGAGGTAAGTGTTACTTTTTAAATTTAGGAATCATTAGTTTTTAAAATCTAATTAAAGAAATTCACAAGTTTTGTTTACCAGAGATTACAGATGAAAAAAGTAAGCTTTATAGCCTTCAGCCTTCCCAAATGCTCAGTGTGTAGATAATTACAAGACAGAAATAATAGCTGAACAGCTTAGAGATGTTGAAGTTTCTGACTAAAACCTATTTGCTTACAGACACACATATGGAGTGAACTTAATCCTCACTTGGTATCTGATAATGAGGCCTTGTGTCTGCCAACACTCAGTAAATATTGAGCATATGTTTGTGGGAAATTTTAAGTACAAACCAAAGCCAAATGCTGTCTATTGTTTGTTTACTAACTTGGGCTTAGTTTGACAGTTCACCCAAAGACATACAGGAGGAAATTTTACAGGGCAGGCAGAAAGAATTTGCCGTAAATATTTTCAATTTGTTTGATCCAGACCCCACAACCATATATGCCTCCAAGTTCACACTATATTTACAATACTTACATAGGTTCTTCAACTGTCACCTACATAATTACTGATTATGTTAGATGTTGCTTATATTCAATGATTTCATATCTATTGTTAATCTTTACTCTCTCACACAAAAAGTAAAAAAACTGTTTTATGAGACAATTAAATGAACAATATTTTGACTTTTCGATTTTAGTTTATGATCTGCTGTGTCATATATTAGAAGTGATCTTCAGATTTGTACTTCCTTCCAACTTCATTAAAATTATATTTCTTAGAAATGTCTGTTTGGAGGGGAAACAAAACTTTACAGTTTTTCATAATTTTTTGAATGCTCAAGAAAAGACCTATTTCCTCCAAAACTATTATTTTGTTATTGCACTTCCAATGTAATTAGAATTAAAACTTATTTTCTAAAGATGTCAGAATTCTTAATTCAATATTTGTCAAAAATATATCATTACCTTTGTCCCATAATATTAGTTACATTTGCATCTGCATTTCATACATTAAATATAACAATTATTATGGGACAGAGGTAATATTATTAATGAGATTATTTAAAACCCTAATAAAATTTCCAGACTGAGTTTGAATACATAAATCTGGATAAATCTCTGGGTTTATTTCCCTTTTAACCTACAAATCAATTTGGGGGATGGTGTATAGTTTTGCAAATTCAGCTAGAGGTAGGGTAGTTGATTCAGATACAAGCATATCAAGTTTGGGTTATTGATGGTTTTTAAACACAATGCCAAATGAGGATATTGGAATTTCTGCTTTAAACTTTGCTTTAACACTGACCTCTGACACTGTTGGAAATATTTCAGCCACAGCATGAGTAATTGTTTTCCTGCTAGTCAAGTTTAGAGTAATTTCTTATTAACTAAGTTTTTAATTTCTTTTTATATGCATTTTGTTGGTGGGTTGATTCATTTTTTTATGGCTTATCGACTCTTTGCAGGTTATTTAAAGCTTTTAGATTATGAGAATTTTTCTTCAAATTAGTAACTAATACGAAAACCATTAGAGACTGGAGATCCATTTCTTGGACAGCACCACTCTATACATGCTAATGTCTAAAAAAAATTTTCCTTTCAAATATCTTCATTTATAAATGAATACTCCCTTCCTACTATAAAACTTTAAAGATTTTCAAGCAGTCACAATTTCTTTGGCTTAGGTTAATAGCTAACAATCTAGTCTAGGTGGTCAATACTACTGAGTAGTGAGGTTGATCATTATTGGGAACCTTATATTTGTGGCCTTGAGTCAAACTTAAGACAGTCATCATTATTTTAGAATAAAAAGAGAATGCTGAGAAATGAACAGCTTTTCTCTCTAACCACTTATTAACTATTGTTTATTATAACTGGCATAACCTGTTATCCCCGCTTCAGCAACTTAATGGACTGTTCCTATCAGCAGTGGCAGCAGCAGGAGCATAGACTTGTGTCCCCTCTTGCCTGATTGGCCCATTAGATATTATTTAAACTGCTGTGATTTATCTCGTGGCACTTTAATTTTGACTTGCCTAGAGGAGTTACTGACATTTTAAACCAGATCTGTGCTCTTATCATCACTAATAAAATTCTGCAAAAGCTGAATTTCCATTTGGAATATTAATGCCTTTTTCATTTGTTCTTGGTCTTAGACCAATAAATTTGTCTGCTTCTTGCTGGCAATGATTTAATGTTGCCATTGTTTGAACTTGTGATTTTTCAATGTTTCAAATTATTGCTGCCATCTTATAATCTAAATTTTACATTTCAGTGTCACCCATCTGGTTGTCTGATTGAACTTTGTATCCAACTTGGAGTAGTAATGGTTGGCAAACAAGCCTTCAACAATTTCGTGGAACTTCTGTGGCCGTAAGTCTCACTCGTTCCCAACTTTTATTCAATAATGTGTTGTTCATTTAGGGTTATTATAGTTTTGTTCCCCCCGACTTTAAAACATAATATATTTACTTCTTGCACATTAAAATTAACATAATGACATTTAAATTGAATGCCTAAAACTATAAGGTTTTCAATCCATAAAATCAACATCAATAAAAGTGATTCCCGATTTAATACAGATTCAACATCTAATAATATTAAACAGGTTATAAATCCATAGTAATTTGATGCCAAAAATAATAAAATTTGGAGATTTTGGAATCTTTGTTTCCATATGAACTCTGCAAAGTAATCATCCATCATATGATGTCTTGTTGGTCAATGCCTTGCTTTGATTCTTGATTGTGTCTTTGCCACACTGCTTCCTTGTGATTTGTGGTTGGGAGGGGATGCAAAAGTATAATTGTTGATTCCAACCCAGCTAGGAATGACTGAAAACAGTTTTCCCCTCCCCAATTTATAGGCAGAAGTACACAAATGCAGGCTGGTATTCCTTCCTAGCCAATAAAATAGGCCAGTTCTCAGTTTCATATGACTCAGTCCTGATCTTTCTTGCCTTGAAATCAAAATGCTACATTCATATATCCAAATTTGTTGTGTGTCAACCCCAATTCTTAGTTTATGAACTTTTTGTCATATTACTGTTGCTTTACCATTTTTACTGATAATTTTCCTTTCATATATTGTTTGCTTGCTTTATATTATTTTTTGCACTGTTCTTTACTTGTTATTGCTTATTACGAATTTTGTCAATTCTGTTTTGTGGGCAGTTCTACCATTTATTTACATTTAACCACTTGCTCTAAAATAATTTTTTTTTATCAAATAAATGCTTTTTTACAAAAGGGTTAGACAGCAATTCTATCGGATACTCTACTAATATAAGGTAATTTACTGCAGAGCAGCCATTCTCAAAATGGTAAGTGTGCATCAGCTGAAACTGAGAGAAGGGATCCTCAAATGCTGTTATGGTAAAATTTAAGGAATGTGGGAAGCAATGATAATGTAACACTTCAACTCGATCCTGGCTCACAGCAAACCAAATGCAACACCTTTGATCAATCCTGGTTTGCATCACTTCAATCCGATCCTGGATTGATCAGTGGAGTGATCTCTTCAATCCTGACCTGCCTTACCCCATGTTGTGATTGTTTTGATTATAAGGAGGCCAAGATCAATTCATTACAGGTATCTTCATGTTGAGCTGGCTTCAAGTCTAGCGAAGTTGTACAATAAAATTGAAAAAAAAATCACTCAAAATATATATATATATATATATATATATATATAAATAAACTAATTACTATTTTATATCAATTCTGAATATAAGGGTTCGTTAGTAGTTGTGTTCACGTACAGGTGTTTGTCAACCCAACCCGTTTGTAAATTGGATGCAACACTTGGGTAAGCTGTTAAGTTTTGGCTTGCAGAGTTATCGAAATTTGTTTTACTGTTTTAGTAAGTTTGGCTCAAGGCTGAAGTCAGAGGTTCTTGTGTTTGGCAGGAAGTGTGGAATCTCTCAACAACCTCTGTCACTTCTCACAACTCTGACTCTGCACTGACTGAACTCAAACTGTCTGAATGGATTTTGTGTATTCATTTTTATGGATTCCAACTAGAAACCAATCCAGGGCAAGATGTAAGCTGGGTTTTGGTGAATCCAGCAAAAATCTATTATTTTTGGTCTTGAGAAATCAAATTAGTTCATAATTTGGGGGAATTCTCCCTCTCTCATGAGAGGGGAGATGGTTGCAGACATTGCTCCACACAGCTGCCTCCACCTTCTCTTAGTACCATCTCTCACTATTGCTCCCTAGTGTGTGTGAACAGCTCCTTCAACCTCTTTAATGTCTCTTCTGTGTCTGCTACCTTTCAGTGGGTGCAGACAACCCCTCATCCTTCCTTGATCACTCTGCTGTACCTGTCACCTCCAACATTTGGTCGAAAATTGATAAAAAAAAAATATGGTTTCAAATGTACTTTTCTTATAAGTGAATTGACGCATGCAATTGGCTCTCTCACCTCTCTGACCTAAGAGACACTTTCCCAGGGAAATTTTTATTGCTCAGTTGCAGGTGTTCAATTCATTGTTTTTCATTCTGACATCCCACAAAATGAATTCATTTAGCTTTAACTCAATTCTTCTCTTGTCAGATTCAGGCATTGGTTGTCACAGGCTGTCAACAGCTGATTTGTTCACACAAACTGAGAATCGCTTTCAAGTGGTCATTTGGTCCATTGTACATATTTTGATTCTCTGGGAACAACTCTTACTATCAGCCTATTTTTTCAATATTGGTTAACCCTTTTCATGCATCATTATCTTGTCGCCATTTTGATTATTAATTACCAGCAACCCAAATAATGTTACAATAAACCTCTTGTTGCAACTTTTGTATATTATTTTCTTCTTCTTCTATGTGCTACATTCCTTCAGGATGCTGGCTCTCATCATGGCTCTCCACAATTGTCTTTTTGTTATCTCTCATAAACCCTCTTCTGCCATTCATTTAATCAAGTTGTCCAAGTAGGTCATGAAACCATCTGATATTAGATTTAAAGCCTCAAAGAATTACATCACTTCTACCCCTTGGATCAGTGGTTGATTGAATATGTGTTGATTAATCAAGTGTTGTTGTCATCTACTGGTCATGAGTTTAATATATGGATCAAGTAGTAAGTAGTCTGGTTAAACAGGAACAAACAAGAAACAGCCTGACAGTAATGAAAGTAACACAATGTACATACATAAGCATTTTTTATGTACATAAATAAGTGCTTGTTTTTTTTTTTCTGAAGAAAGACCAGGATTAATCTTGCACAAAGCAAGGTGGGTCATGCCTAACAAAGGATTTGTCATAATGATTTGAGGCAAGGTTTTACAAAGCTAGAGGCTCTTCCTGTCACCCAACTCAGACACTCCCAGTAGCCCAAGTACACTGAATGTTTTATCTCTAGGAAGGTTGTCATTCAAGGCTTGAGACTCCATCCTAGCTTTATATATACACACACATACAGGTAGACAATTGGCTCCTAGAAGAAGTTCATCTGCTCATTGACAGGACTTGTTTTTCATCCTGTGGGATGACATGCCACCCTCCTCACCAGCAGAAAAGCTAATGTAAAGCTGTTTTAAGCAGGCATCAATCAACAAAGCTAAAATAATGTACACCTGATGATGGCGAAAGGATGCTTTGGCCAAAACATTGCATACATGACAAAAATGAGAAGAATAATTTGAAATAGTGAAAGTATATTCTCTCTGTTTTTATCCAAGTTTGATAGGGTGGTGGATGGAAGTTGAGAATGACTGCTGTTGAATGATGGTTAATGGGCAAATTAATTTCAAATACTCGACTAGATTACATTTTGTAAGTATCTACTGCATATCTTCATTAGGAATTCAGTTTTTTACCAGAAAATCTGGCTGAGATGTGATCTAGACCCTTTCCTTTGTTACACTCAATTCATTATTTAAATGCCAAAATTTGAATGAAATTATTTTTATTTAAATTTCTTTTCAGACTCATTTCTCAATTATTCTAGAAAAAATAATTTTATCTCATAAAATAAACCCTAATTGGACTATTATGAATTTGCTATGAAATGGAACTAACTGTTGCTGTTGTCAGTATATTTGCAGGTGATGATTGGTTATAGCGGACATACATTATCTTATTCTATACACAATGCCTTAAAATAGGCTTTCTCATCCACCTTTCTACACCCATTGCTTGGATTGTTCCCTGATATTTGCATATTTTCAAACATTAAACTTTAAATACTACATTAGCTCCACCCCATGTGCATATTTTCAATACACATTGCCTTGGATGGTGCCCTGCCCCAATGCATTTGAAGATTTTGTCTGTCCAATGTTTTTCTGCACTTTCATATAATTATTTCCAGAACCCAAGTAGCTTTTCCCGCAAAGTGGTTTTATATATTAAGAAAGTTATTGAATTTCTCTAAAGAAGAAACAAAAGTTGCATCTAGAAAGTGATTACAACATTTTTCTAAGAATATTTTTGCAAGCAAGGACCATCAAATCTGATGGTCCTTGCTTGAAATTTAAGGTATTAACCTAATTTTTTCCTCTTAGTCCCACTTTTAATAATCACATTATATAAATCTTCATTAAATAAAATATTAGTGAATACACCATCTGAAATCCATGTAACGCAAAAAAAAAAAATTGACAATGTTTCAGCCATTGTGATCTTTGGCTTTCATCAGATGTATATCAATCTGGGTAACCTACAGGGAATTCCAAACTAAACTCTTTATTTAATCTTCAGGGATAGACTGTTCTTGTTCTATTGCCTATGTCCAGGGATATCTTATCCCGCTATTTTTTTTCTTTTTAGTACTGCTTAGTTATTGTTTGTCTGTTTCCACCAAGTCAAAAAAAAAACACTGGGGTTGAACTCACAATTGCATTCTCCAAATTCCTGAACCAATGCTTTACTCCACTCGGACAATGAATGTTTTATTTTTCCCAGATGAAATATTTTGAATATTTTTACTCCATCTTATTGCTTTTTATCACAACATTTCTTTTTCCCAATGTCATGTCCCTTCAGGACATAGGTGATCACAAATTTCAACAGATTCCCTTTCTTTATTATCTGCAAATTGGCATGAATTCTTGAAAAAGATAGTGGAAAGGATTCCTTTGGCTTTCTGCACATTTTGGAATCCAGTTTTTCTATTTTTAAACCATCCAAGTCTAAAGAGCCCAGTCTATCCTGATATTAATAGCAGAGTAGACCAGGGCAGGAGAGAAGAGACATTCATGCTTTTCCCAAGTGTATTTGTGTAAAAGTGAATGCAACAGACTAGCCTGACATTTGAACACTTCTCTCTAATCCTGCTGTCTGCATTGATGTTCATTACCCTTCATAACATGCATGCAGTGTGAATTTTACTCAGTAGAAACACCTTTATTTCTGATTCCTCACCATTTCCTCTCAAGGACTTCATTGATAATAAGTGTTGTGACTAAAAGCAATAATAAGCAAAACTAGTACTAAATTAAACATTATAAAGAAATTTTCAGTTTTGTTTTCAAGTTTTAGGCTTTAAGAAATTTTGAAAGAGAATTGATAATTCTCTTGTATTTATTACTTCTAAAACTTTATGTGCATGTTGCATGTTCTTCCTAATGTTTTATTTCTTGATTTGTCCAGGAAAATCCTGAATTGGATCCAATCTCGCACCATCCGTGATGCTGAAAAGCATCATCACTCACATATTCCTAAACAATGGGAAAGAGATTACGTAATGACAGAACTACAGCCTCTTGGATTGTTTTATGAATACCTGGAAATGGGTACGTAGACCTGCTTAAATGAATTCTGATGTCTGGATTTATGGTCACTGATATGAAAAATGAAATCTGCTAACTTAGTTGAAATTCCAGCAGAAGCTTTTAATTTCCACTCTGCACTAAGGCCTGAATCCACTTTTCCCTGTGTTTTCATTATCAGACATCTTGACAAAATTCTCACTTTCATAACCATAGAGAAGAGTGGATTTAGACAAATGCTTCTTTTCTAACTAATCTCTTAGTGTGGGAAGCTGTTACCTCCATTGTTAGCCTTGACAGGTGCCAAGCTGATATTTGAAGACTTAGAAAAAGTGCCAAGTAGATGAAATTAGTTAACTGTAAATTCTTTTACTATGTTAGAGATTTCTCTGTCAAGTTAATGAGTGGTGTTCTCCCTTGTTAAATAATGAGTGTGAGTAAGTGTGTTCACATCTAGAAGTCAGAGGTGTGGATAGGGTGTTCATGTCAGGAGGTCACCAGTGGGAGTGGGTAAATGTTAAGATTTTCTTTACTGTTAACTTTGGAATAAAAAGAACTGACTTGAGGGTATAAAATAAATAATATATTTTTATTTTCTTTGTCATTTGGTGTAGCAAAAAGGCTGATATTGGTAGCAGTCTGGAGAAATGTATGGTTGTGGTGTTTTGAAGTAAGACCATGCTAGGGTAGTAATGGTATTAGAAATAAGTTGGTGTCAATCTACTGTTTTTCTTGGTCATAAGTAGAGCAGAAATATCATTAGCAGATGACCTCTTAAATATGCATGGTCACATCTTTGTTCATCACCGTTGCTGTTCTTTTTGCTTCTAGCTCAGAGGTGTTGGCTTATATCCTTTTGACCAGGCTCTAAGAGTCTGGAGTGAACATTGGTTTTGGCTAACATTAAAAGTCTGTTTTTGTCAATTTGCAAACATCATTACCATTACTGTAAGATCTGGCTCTCCTCAATATGCTCCATCTTACATTAGGGCTTTTGTTATTATTTTCCTTTAATTCCCACACATGGCTGGCCAGTCTGGTACAATTTTTATGGCTTTCTATTCTGAACAATGACCTGTGGTTGTACCATCTCTTTTTGTTTTTTAAGGTGCCTTCAGTACACCCCACAGATATCTTGTTCTGGCCATTTGCATCCTTCCACTTTGTAAAACACTCCTTCCAAACTCCATCCAGTGGGCATTTATTTTATCCCTACAGTTACACGTCTCATTATCAACAATAACTTGCTGCATGCTAGTCTTGGAATTCCTCACATTTATTGAATAAAATTAAAAAAATCCTTGCCAGAATGAAATGGAAAGCATTGTTTTCATTATATAAATATGTAAAGTGCAAAGAAAACCTGGAAAAAATTTTAAATCAGGCGATACAACAATTGCAGGCCTTCCAGAACATTCTTAGTTTTCCAGAGTAAAATTTCCACTTCTGAACCTAGCAAACCACTTATTAACAGTACTTTCAGCTATGATACCATCTCTATAAATGGCACATGTCTTTTTGGGCTGTTTCTCCAGTGTCTGTTCCTCTTTCTGGTGAAATAAGAACCTCAAATAACAAAAATACATCTAATTTTCCCCCAATTTCACTTTTAATGCAAAAAAAAGTTTTAAAATTCACAATCCACACACAAAACACAGGAGGACACATTGAAATATTGCCTTTTAGAATATGTTTATATACAATAAATTTTGGCCAAGTGTGAAACAAAATCACATGATCAAAGGCCACCTATTGAAAAACACAAAAAAAATGTTTTGTTCCAAATCATTATAATATATAACAGAAATGACTTTAGAATCCAGATGTTTGATATGTACACTAATTGAGAATAGAAACCAGATAAGTTCTATTGAGTTAACCCATAGTATAGTACTCAAATGCCTAATTATCATAATACTGGGCAATTGCTAAGAACGTGTATTTGAATTTTCAACTCCATGAAATAGTTTGAAACAAATCCTTCTGTGAGAAATCAGGTAAATCTAATGCCTACACTCTCTACTTGACATATGTCTGCAAATGACTGAAAATATTTTTATTTTTTTTCTTTCTTTGTCTTTTTCTTCCTTTCTTTTACTTCCTGTCTTTTTATTATTTCTTTTTTCTTCTTGTTTCTTTTTTTCCTTGTTTATTTCTTTCTTTTTTTTCCTTGTTTCCTTCTTTTTTTTCCTTGTTTCCTTCTTTTTTCTTTCTTTCTTTCTTTTTCCTTGATTCCTTCTTTTTTCTTTTTTCCTTGATTCCTTTTTCTTTCTTTTCCTTGATTCTTTCTTTTCTTTCTTTTTCCTTGATTCTTTTCTTTCTTTCTTTTTTCCTTTCTTTCTTTTTCTTTTCTTTCTTTTTTTCCTTGATTCTTTTCTTTTCTTTCTTTTTTTTCTTTCTTTTCTTTTCCTTGATTTTTTCATTTTTCCTTGTTTTTTCTTTCTTTTTTTTTCCTTGATTTCTTTCTTTTTTCCTTGTTTCTTTCTTTTCTTTTTTTTTGATTCTTTTTTTTTTTTTTTTTTTTTCCTTTTTCTTCTTTTTTTTTTCCTTGATTCTTTCTTTCTTTTTTTCCTTGTTTCCTTCTTTCTTTTCCTTGTTTCCTTCTTTCTTTCTTTTTCCTTGATTCTTTCTTTCTTTCTTTTTCCTTGATTCTTTCTTTCTTTCTTTTTCCTTGATTCTTTCTTTCTTTCTTTTTCCTTGATTCTTTCTTTCTTTCTTTTTCCTTGATTCTTTCTTTCTTTCTTTTTCCTTGATTCTTTCTTTCTTTCTTTTTCCTTGATTCTTTCTTTTTCTTTTTTCCTTTTCTTTCTTTCTTTTTTTTTTTTCCTTGATTCTTTTTCTTTTCCTTGATTCTTTCTTTTTCCTTGATTCTTTCTTTCTTTTTCCTTGATTCTTTCTTTCTTTCTTTTTCCTTGATTCTTTCTTTCTTTTTTTCCTTGTTTATTTCTTTCATTTTTTCCTTGTTTATTTCTTTCTTTTTTTTTTTATTTCTTGATTTTTTCCTTTTTTTTCTTTTTTTTTCCTTGTTTTTCTTTCTTTTCCTTTTTCCTTCTTTCTTTCTTTTCCTTGATTCTTTCTTTCTTTCTTTTTCCTTGATTCTTCCTTTTCTTTTCTTTTTCCTTGATTCTTCCTTTTCTTTTCTTTTCCTTGATTCTTCCTTTCTTTCTTTTCCTTGATTCTTTCTTTTTTTCCTTGATTCTTTTTTTTTTTTTTTCCTTGATTCCTTTCTTTTTATTTTTCCTTGATTTTTCTTTTTTATTTTTCCTTTGATTCCTTTTTCCTTGATTCTTTCTTTTTTCCTTGATTCCTTTCTTTTTCTTGATTCTTTTTTTTTTTTCTTTCTTTTTTTCTTTCTTTCCTTGATTCTTTCTTTCTTTTCCTTGATTTTCTTTTCTTTCTTTTCCTTGATTCTTTCTTTCTTTCTTTTTCCTTGATTCTTTTTTTCTTTCTTTTCTTTCTTTTCTTTTTTCTTTTTTTCCTTGATTTCTTTCTTTTTCTTGATTCTTTTTCTTTTCTTTCTTTTTCCTTGATTCTTTCTTTTTTCTTTTTTCTTGATTCTTTCTTTCTTTTTCTTTTCTTGATTCTTTTTTCTTTCTTTTCTTTTCCTTGATTCTTTTCTTTTCTTTCTTTCTTTTTTCTTGATTCTTTCTTTCTTTTTTCTTTCTTTTTCCTTGATTCTTTCCTTGATTTTTCTTTTTTCCTTTGATTCTTTTTTCTTTCTTTCTTTTTCCTTGATTCTTTCTTTTTTCTTTCTTTTTTCCTTGATTCTTTCTTTCTTTCTTTTCCTTGATTCTTTTCTTTTTCCTTTTCCTTCTTTCTTTTCTTTTCTTTTTTTGATTCTTTCTTTCTTTCTTTTTTTCTTTTCTTTCTTTTCTTTTTCTTTTTTTCTTTCTTTTTTTCTTTCTTTCTTTTTCCTTTTCTTTCTTTTCTTTCCTTTTTCCTTCTTTCTTTCTTTCCTTTCTTTTTTTTTCCTTCTTTCTTTTCTTTTTTCTTTTTTTTTTTTTTTCCCTTGATTCTTTTTTTTTTTTTTCCTTGATTCTTTTTTTTCTTTCTTTTTTTTCTTGATTCTTTTTCTTTTTTTTCCTTGTTTATTTCTTTAAAAAGAAAATCAAACGCCTGGAAACAAGCCTCCTGTGTATTACATTCAAATTGAATATTCAAAACAAATTCTAAGTATAGAAGATGCTGATTACATTTAAACCTTTTGTTCAAAGAGCTTCCAAATCACAACTGGGGAGGAATATGTAAAATGAATAAAGAAATGAATCTAACTCTAAATAGTTTTACGTCGGTAAATTTAATGAACAACTTCTTTTTATGTAAGAAACAAAAGTCATCTTGCGTTACTGAACGATTCGGTCTAAGGGAAATAACTTTTCAAAAAATGCTATTAATTTGATAAAAATTTAAACTGTGGCAATTTTATTTCTCTTTAATTTAGATTTCGAAATTATTTTTTTATTTTTTTATTTTTTTTTTATATTTTCAGTTCTCCAATTTGGATTTGTCACTATTTTTGTTGCTGCTTTTCCATTGGCGCCATTATTTGCATTAATAAATAACATCATCGAAATCCGTCTGGATGCCTACAAATTTGTTACTCAACTCCGTCGCCCCCTTGCTGCCCGTGCCCAAGACATTGGTAAAACATTCTCTTTTCTGTTCTTTTTACTCTTTTAATTTCTGACTTGTAATTTACTGTTTTGTGGAATCAAATTGGGATGTAAAATGTAAACTTGTCTTGCCAGAATTTACTACTGTAAATTTGAAGGATATTTGACATAGAATTTTTTGCTATTAAAATATATATATATATATATATATATATATATATAAATCAAGAAGAGAGCCTTTAAAAAACATCAACTAATTTTATACTTTTTCAAAGTTATTTTCAGGTGAATATTAACTGAGACCAAAGGTTTGTTGTTTAATAATCTGACAATAGACTTCAAGAAGGATTTCCTGAAATAAAAATAACAATTCATTAGACTTAATTCATTTGAATTTAGAGATGAAGTATTTTTCTTATTAATCTTTGACTAGCTCTCTCCATTTTATAGTCACTTTTCCCCCAGGCCATTAAAATAACATCAACTAGGAACAAAGAAACATCTTTTTATAAACTTGGAGGGTAAATGACCTAAAAATTGTGACAAAAAGCAATAATGAAGAAAACTTAAAAATCACTAAAAATGACAAATATTTTTTCTGAATTATGTAAGGATCTACTTTGGAGAATTGGAGTAAAATATGAATTCTTTTTTTTAAAAAAAACAACAGATATGACTTTTTATTTACAGGGAAAAATTCACTTACATAGAAAAAAATGACCTTAACTTTACAGGCGGGTAAAATTTAAATTATTATCTTTTATAATAAATATATATTTATTACTTTAAATGTTATTTTTAGTAGATAACCAGGTATTTGAGTAGATGCTCCTTTTATTTTAAACAGTATTTTCTTTCTTTTACTGGCTTCTGCACACTCAAGAGAAATTACTAAAGAAAGAGGATTTGAACCTGTCTCCCATTTGTGGTAGAAAACTGAATGTTCAGGATGGTAGACAAAATACTGTCTAAAGTAAACAGGGCATCTACTCAAAAATGGGTATAAACTAAAAATAAATTTTTGAAATAATCAAAATGTTACATTAAAAAATGAATAGCCATTAATTATTTAATATAGTTTCCATGGTCATGTTATGTAGTTAAATGAGGTTATATTCCTCTAACATCACTCCTACAATACTGAATGCTTCTTTTCAATACAGCGTTCTTGAATTCCCACATATGTCACCAACATAAAAATTGCTCTGCTTCTCACCGCTTCAGCCCTCTCTTAGCATGCCAACACCATGGCTAACTGACCAATTAGCGTTCTTCACTTTGTCTTTGGTCGCACAGTCAAATGGCATTCAACCAATCACCACATGAATTGCTATTGGTTGAACAACACTAAACTGTATAAAAGCCAATGTTACAGAATATATACTTCCGGAATAATCTAAAGTGTGTGGGCAGGAGATTAATGCCATTTTCAAGGAACAAAACACTGCTGCTATGTGTCAGGTATTGAGGTAAGGAACTTATTTTCCTTTGCACCAGGTGCAACCCACTCTGACTCGCTTACTTCTATGTAATTGTTCACCAAATGTTAGCATGTTAATATTTTGTGTTTTTTTACTGTGCTTTGTGTATCAGCTGAAAAAAATTGGTAAGTAAATATCATCCGTTTGTTATTTTATAATGGATCCCTACTTCAAGGAGATTCCAAACAAGAATAGATGAGGTGCTAAAGGCAAATGAAAAGAAGGGTGACAAAATATGTTTTTTTATTAAGTGTAATAATGTAAGACAATATAACATCACATAAACATCATACTTACAATCAATGAGGTTTGCACTTGACAACCTTTTGAGCTGAGGTGAGGTCATCAGCTACAATCTATGAATATTTTTGTTCCCTATGTTGTAAGTCCGAATGTTGGTTGCGTGTTGCATTAACCTGTTCTCTGGACTGGACTGGTATCTAATTGTGGCAGGGGCCTTAATTCATCTTTGTTGTCCTTACTGTACTAAGGGCATTAACTCCCCTCACTTATCTGCTCGCTAGGTGGTGTGTTCTATCTAAAACCCTAATAACATGGTATCTATCACTTTTATTTTAATTAAAAGTTTAAGCATTGTATTTTAATTCTATTTCTCTAAAAGTTACTTTTCCTCTTCATTTTTCAGGTGTGTGGTATGGAATTTTAAAGAGCATTTGCATCATTGCAGTCATTTCCAATGTAAGTATTTAGGATAAAGATTGCAAATTCTTAAAACAAATAGGTATTACATTGTTTATTATATTTACAATGGTTGACTAACCAAACTTTTTATCAATTTTGATGATAAAATGTTTAATTCAATCCTAGATTCAAGCCATTATTTTATATTATAAAGAATGTTGTGCAATCTAACAATGTTAATTTTCTAAATGTGTATGTATCGTTTCCATAAAAAATTCTTGTTTTATTTATAATAGGAGCACTCCAACATTGATTATCTATTTATACAGAAACTGCAGCAGATGCAGTGATTGCAATAACCCATCAGATAGAGCAAGTTTTCAGTTACAAAATGTTATTTTTCTATATAGTCACTACCATTGGTAATGCATTTTTGCCAATAAGGATTTTCAGGCTGCCCTCATAAAAATTTGCACCAATGCTGGTGACCCACTTTTTCACTGAAATGCATTACCTAACTATGCTTGCATTTCTTGTTTGATCTCTTCAAACATTCAACAAATGTCAATGAATGTCTATTTGTGTTTTGTTTTTTTTCCACATAGAGGAATTCACTGATACACTTCTACTTTATGTGCTCTCTTGTGTTATATAATATTTGACCAGGTTGCCACTCAGCTGCTGTCAAGTCTAAAAAGGGTTTTTATTGGCCAATAGATTCAACCTCTTCAGCTTTACCATCAGCATCTGCTTCTAATAAAAAATGTAACAATCTTTACTTAGTTAATTTAGTGTAAGGTCACAGAATCATATTTACAAAATAAGTAAATTCTTCTAAAAGGCAGTCTTGTTAACCATCTTATTCTGGTAGGCATTCATGCCATAAGATTTCTTTTTTGTTCTCTCTCTCTCTCTCTCTCTCTCTCAATCAATCAATCAATCAATACCACTAAGATGTAAGAGGCTACCGGAAATGAAAGAGAATGAAAACCAATCCTTAAAAATAAACAAAGGATAAAAAAAAAAGACTGGGTAGAAGTGTGAACTAGATGATAGGTTCGCCTATCTACTTTTATAACAAAAATGGGGACTAATGTCAATAGAAATGTTTTTGTTGTTATTTATAATTGTAAAAGGATTTTCAGGTTCAAATACAACTATAGATGAGTTCCCATGCTGGGACATTTAAACTGCCTCTGACTCTTTTCTCAAATAGAATGAAGTAGCATAAATCATGCTAAGTACAGATTTCAGATGTTATTGAGGTTACCATCAACACAACATTTCAACCATCTGAAGATAACCATTTAGGTTCTCTTCAGGTATTCGTTATTTTGGCTGATAGTGTATATTTTGATTATGTTGATTAATCCCATTGGCCAAAACATAACAACACTATAATTATTAAACATGAAAATTTTGTTTTCATGTTTAATAATTAGTGTTGTTTCAAATAAGTATATTGACAAGTTATCTTCTCAAAGATCCAAATCCTAATTACTGAAATATCTAAAAATGTATATATTTAAACCCTATTTTTCTTTCAATTTTCCACTATGCCTAGACTTAAATTGCTTGGCCTAATGAAGGATTCATGACTGCATCTGATAAAAGGGCAATGTTTTTTTTTTTTTTTTTGTTTGTTTTTTTTTTTAATTTTGTTTTGTATTGCTTTTCATTTGTGAAGTTGATACTACAACAAAAACTGATTTTGTAATTCTCATTTCTTTTTTTTTCTTTTCCTTTTTTTTGTTTTTTTTGTTTATTGTTGTTTGCAGGCCTTCATTATTGCAGTGACATCAGATTTCATTCCAAAATTGGTGTACAAAGTGGAAAAAACCTCTGGTCATGACTTGACTGGTTATATCAACTTCAGTTTATCTGTGTTTGATGTCAAGGATTTTCCAAATAGAAGTCGGCCACTCTTTGATAAAAACATCACAGAATGCAGGTGAATAAATTTGAGTTTTTTGTCTGGTTTTCTTTACCTGTTGCTCAAAGAATAAGCAAAAAGAAAAACATTATTAAGGAAAAAGAATAATAATAGAAGAAGAATCAAGAAGACAGTAGATGACAAACATTGCATTTACATTTCTGAAGATCAAAGCTGACAGAGAAGCAAGAAGCTGAAAGAATGTTCCACAAATGAGAAGTGTTATAGAAGAAACTGTTAGTATATCTAATATGATATAATGAATCAAATTTCTTAGCAACAGGCTTTTATTTCTGGCTCTTGATTGTTTACTGATGATTGAAGACTGATGATCTAGATAAATGCAATTAAAAGTAAGTCGGAAATTAAAAACGGTTGACAGTATTTGATCCAATAAAGAAATGAAATATAATCTAGGTCTTGTCACCGAGTAAAGACTAGATTTAGCATCTAAGAATACACAAAGTATATCCTGTAATCATCATTGTACAAATGTAACTTTAAGAGAAGCAAATTAATAATCAAATTCATTTTTTAAATTTGGGACAAATATATTTCAATTTACACTATTCACTTTGTTCAGATTGTCTTCATCTTTATTTCTATATTCACAATGTTTCGACCTTTGTACACTCTAGCCTTCTTCAGATAGTATAAGGGGGTAGATTGTTCTGGTGTCATGCCTTTTCATTCAGTTAATTCCCTTTTAGTAATGCAACTCTTCAAGTTTTTGTTCACCTCTGCTGTAGCCAGGTATTGAATTCTTTGGGCCAAGTCACTTTTTGATTACTTTAACCAACACTTTTATCCACTGAGCCATGTGTCCTTGGGGACAATAAAGATGAGGACAACAGTCCGAACAAGGTAAATAGTTGCAATACCTTATCTTAGAAATATAGACAAAATGTATTTCAAGTTTTAATGATGATTTATTTATATGTGAATTTAAGTAAAAAGAACTATCTTGGTCTGAATCTGTCATTTTCTTGTGCTTCAAAGTAACATGAACTTTATTCAGTCAGATCAGACTGGAAGCAACAGAAATGTAGTTCTACAGAAGGATGCTGAGAATGCCATAGACAAAGCATGTAAGCAATAAAGAAATTTTGAGGAAAATGGAAACAAAAAGGACTTTTAGAATCAGGTACAGCTGAAATTTCTTGAACACATAAAGAGGATTGATTTTTTGATTTTTTTTATTATACAGTTTATCAACTTTTTGTGGGTTACTTAAATTTAAAACATTTTAGACTGTAAGAATTTTTCTCAAAGTGAATATTGCATTAATAATTTTTGGAAGATAATGATTTTTCTGAAAAAAAATCCTACTAATTAACCTATAGATAGGGAAAAAGCTATGGATTCATACAAGTATTTGTGCATAACATAATGAGGAAGGAAGGTTTGGAAAATTTGATGCTTACAAGGACAAATTGAGGCAGTGGGCCGCCTAATGAGTGTGTTTGAGTGGAAATGATGGGTGGGAGCAATGGCAAAAAGACAAACATTACTAAGAGCTATGAGGGATAGGAAGTTGTGGAGAACCATAATCATCCACATCCTGAAGGAACATGGCACATAGAGTATATTTGAAATACTTCTCGTAAAAAATACAGTAATTCATATGCAAATTAACTACATGTTTACTGTAAAAGAATTTTATTATAATGACAAATTATTTCTGAAATTCCATTGACATGAATGCTTTAAAATATATTGCATTAACGCCTAAGTAAGAGTAATTTTCCAGGTAAAACATCTATATCTTTTCTTTCTTTCTCTTTCTTTTTTTTTTTTTACACAGATATCGAGACTACAGATATCCTCCATCATCTCCTAATAAATATCAATATACAATCATGTTTTGGCATATATTGGCTGCAAGAATGGCCTTTGTTATTGTCTTTGAGGTAAGTGTTTTTGCTTACCACAACTTTGTAACTATGGCTGAGGTGGGTCACAAGACATTTGCTTTACCCTCAGTTTTAGTTGTTTCTGTGTGTGAGATTTTTTGGTGTTTTTAAATGTTGTTTGTCATTGTGGTTGTTTTACTTTGTGGGGGATTCACTCACATCATAGCAGCAGAAATTAGCCTTGTGTTCACAGAGATACTTGGCAGGAAATAAAATGTACACAAATAACAGGAAAAGCATGGTAAATTGTTTGTTAATTTCATGCAATTTATTTATATTTTTGTGTGTATTGGTGTGTGTATTTTTTTTAGGTTAAAAGTGTTTTATGGTACATGTGATAAAAGGAAGAAATTTACTCCATAGTATTACAAGCTATATCACAGAAGTTAGGCGCATCTGTAGCAAGATTTGTAATGAAGAAATTGAATTTTGTATCTTTTGGTGGGGTGTCTGTAGTTCCAGTAGGAACAGTTTTTGTTGGATGCTGGGAGAATTTTTATTTTTAATTTTTATTTAATTTATTTTATTCAACATTTTTATGTTATTGTCTTATTTTATTTATAATAATAATTCTACAACTTTTAAAGAAGAAAAATAATTTGTGATTTCAGAGTGTTTAATAATTTGAAAATATGGACAGATACTCCTTAAGATAGTCAGACAAAGGGAGATTATAATTATTATTAATTCATCTTCAGGATGTTAGCAAAAGTTCCATGGGTAATGGAACCTGTGAAACAATGTAATATTATTTATGCTTTGAAGAAAAAAAAATTGATATTTTTTAAGTAATTTTACAGCAAAAATATCCTGGATAATATCATGCTTTAGTCCAGAAAAGAAAGCAGTGGTGAAGAAATACACCAAGACTTCCTGCTTCTTCTTTATAAAGAATAAATCCATATATAAAGAATAAGTCCATATATCTGAATGTGCTTATTGGTGGGGGTTGAGAACAAAAAAAAGCAACAGACAAAAGATCCATTCAAACAACATTTGACTCGGTGTGTTTTAAAGTTGCATAAGGAAAATTCGGCAAACTTGGACCTTCACACCCACAAAAAAAAAACTGTGTCAAAAGAACAGTTTTTCTATTGACATCACTAATATTTTAATTATCTTCTATCATCAACAATGTTATTAGAATTGTAATAAAACTTAAATTTCTGATGAAAGTGAATTTATACATTTTTTTTTTTTTTTGTTCTTGAGAATTCACAACAAAAATATTAAACACTATTTCTGTCTATATCTCTGAGATGAGGTATTATGATTACTTGCATTATTTACATTACTCAGACTGTTATACTCATCTTCATTGTCATATTCACAACATTTCAATTGTTGTATGCATCCGGAAGAAGCATGGCATGCAGAACTAGAACCGTCTACCCAGGTGAACAAAATAAAGAGTTCAGTTCGAAATTCCAATCACCTGAAGAAGGCTGAAGCATACAATAACTGAAATGTTGTGAATATGGCAATGAAGATTAGGATAACAGTCCAAGTAATGTAAATAATGCAAGTGAGCACTATTTATTTATTAGATTGTTTATTTACAAGAATAATTTTGTATTTACAACCATTCTAAAAACCGATACAATTAAGACTAATGCAATGCAATATTTATCATTTATAAAGAAATATGAAAACAATTTTTTTTCATAAATTTATAAACTTTTACTAAATTATTAAAATATGTAAACCAACTATAAGGAAATTCTTATTTACCATTTTATAAAATTCAAATATATTGGTAATTAGCTGATGCTTTGCCAACCATTCCAATAAACCATCTAATAGGGTTTATTATTTTTGTTGTAAATTCTCAAGAACAAAGAAAATGTAAATTCACTTTCGTATATTTAGGTTTTATTACATCATCGCTTTTAAAACAATAAACATTGCCAAGGAATGAAGGTAGTTAAAATAATAGTGTTGTCAAGGAGAAAACCGTCTTTTTGAGATTCCGTTCTTTTGTGGGTACAAAATATCTAAGTTTACTGTAAATTCTCTAAACAAAAGCAATAAAAGTGTATAATATTTCAGGTCTGAAATATTGAAATATTTATCAAAATATTGGGAAAGTAATTTATACAATCAAGGACAGTTCATTTATTTACAATAGGCTCAGGATATGCAGACAATGAGACAAACTGAATTGCACTCAGTTTTAATTTTGTGATATATTTATATATATATATATATATATATATATATATATATATATATATATATATATACTCATTGAAATACTCATTTTTGTATGTTTGTATGAAATATGATTCTTAATCTTGGGTGGAGAACTTGTCACAATTTGTATTACCTTGTTTTCAGGATTCACCTCTTTGTAAGGTGTATAGACAGTTCATATTAAATATTTATGGACTCCTCAAACATTTCTCCTACAAACAAAATTGGCACACTCATGTGAGTCTGGGTAAAAATAAAAACTCAAAACAATGAATTTAAAACAAATGACAATGCATGTATTAACAAAATATTTGCATGTATACACAATTGTAATGAAATTAAAAGACATTAAAACTAGCTATAAGAATTGTATGTGCAAGTGTGAGAGAGTTCCAAAGTCAATAGTACCAATGAAAGAACTTGCCCCAGCAACAGTGTTCTTTATCTATGTTCAACTACATCTGGAAGCAAGAGGTAAAATTGAGAGAATATGCTTGCCTTTTTATAGACTTAAAGAGCAGCCTCCAACAAGCATTTTCAGGAAACCCAAGTTGGGTAACCCACAACCTCTTCTTGGTGAAAAGTTCAAGAATCTTGAAGGGAAATTTCACTTGAATTTAACCCTTTAAATTCTGAACCTGTAAATATCAGCTCTCAAAATCTCACTGTTTGTATGAGTTCCTGAGTTATTTGCGATGATGTCATCATATATAATGACAGTGGGTTACAGTCTGTTGAACATTGAGAGCCAATATTTACAGTGCGGGTTTGGGCGAATTGAATGCTAAAGGGTTAAATATGATTCTTCAGTCAGGGAAATTATCCCATTCATTTTCACTACTTCAAGTGGAAAAAGTAAAACAAGATGTAATATGCTTGCAAAAATTTTTATTTATTTTTTTTTTTATTTTTATTTTTTTTTTCAGAATTTCATTGTTATGCTGTCTTGGTTCATTGCCTATCTCATTCCGGATATTCCTTATGCTGTGAAGATCCAAATTCTGAGAGAGAATTATTTGGTGAAGGAAGCCCTGTTCAAAGCTGAAGCCAACAAAAGAGCAAAGGCCAAAGCTGAGGAGACAAAACAAGACTAAATCTGATTTTCTGTTCAGAATTTGATAATTTTAGAGTAATTTTTTTTTTTTTAAATTTATGCTTTTTCTCCACAATGAGCAGTTTCTGAAAAGTGACTGATGCAAGATAGAGTTGGGACATTGAATGGTGAAAGGGAACCAATTAAGGAAAAGAAATCTGGAGGCTTATGCTTTTGCAATTTCTTTTTTGTTTTCTTTTAATATGAATGGTTTCTTGCACAGTCCTTTGCCATCTACAGTGCCATTTGATACCACCCATTACAGCAGACATCCAATTGCCAACAAAATATATAAAATGGTACAATTATTATTCTTAAAATCTATTTGAAATATTATATAAATTCTTTTTTCTTTTTTAAATATAAACAAAAACTCTGGAATATTTGTTTTTGTTTAATTGTCTTTTCTTTAAAAGCAAATTAAAATCATTTACATTAAACTTTTTTAATTCAATGTCAGAATATAGCTTGACTACAGTGCTTGTGTCAGCTAAAGATTAATATATATACATATATACAATATTTTGCTTTTCTATATTTGATTACTATGAAACTAACACTCCACTCCATCCATCTACTTTTCCATCCTTACCAACTCATCCATCCAGCTACTGGCATTTCTGGTAAAAATTTGCTTATCCATCTTAAATTTTCAAGTTTTACTTAAATAATATATCTACTTAACTTTTATCTTAATTTACTCATAGATATGTTAATTCCAAAAACAATTCAGAATTTAAAGGTATTCTATTAATTTCTATCAAAGAACATGAGGGTGAGCTATATTGCACTTTTGCTGTTTTGTTTTTCTTTTTATAACACACAAACACATATATGAGGTGTCATTAAATATTTGCTCAAGATTTATACAAGCCAAAATTAAATTTCTTTTCCCTTAACAACAATTATTGATTCGGAGATTTTGTCTGTTTTTTGTCAGTAATTTTTGTGATTTATGTTTTTGATCAGCAATCGCACTTAATTGGTCAGGAAACCTAGATTCCAATAGATCATGTGTAAAGTTACATGATCGATTGAGAACTGATTAAAATACAACTAGAAGTTTTTTCTCCAACACACAAGAGCTTTATTTTTTAGTCTGCTTCTTTTTTCAGTCACTTAATATGGCTGACGTTATAAGGGAGATAACTTTAGTTTAACTAGTTGATAGGAAAAATATTTATAAGCTAATGTTATTTCTAAAATTTGCTCCTATGAGTTTCACTTCCTCAAAAGAATTCCGGTCTCATTATTAAAACTCAAGAAAATAGGGAAGAATTGTAGCATTTAATTGACTCTTAAACAAGATTGCCATTTTTTATATCTAAATAAATTTGAATGACATCATTGGCATGAGCAAAAATCTATTAAATAAATGGTTAAGTCTATTTGGATCATGGGTTGTTGTTTCTTGGCTATTTATTTATTAAAATTACTTTCCACAAAAATATTTGTCCAAAAACAATATCTGATTCTAACTTGGTTTCAGATTTTGAATGATTTAGAGAAATTTTAAAGTTATTAAAATATTTACGGCTATCACCTTCATATTGTTTATGGTATGGTATATTATATAAAAACTATTGTTTAAATGAAGCTTAAAACTTTGTTATTTTTTCTTTACATTTAGAAAATTTAATCTATTATAATTCTACATGTGACTGAATAAAGTTTGTTCAGACTGTTAAATGCTTCTGAAAGATTAATCAAGAATATTAATTTGCATCTGAGCCTTTTTATGCAAATCTTATACTTGATTTATTTTGGGATAATTTTTCAACCATTACACCATGCTTCTAAAAAGAAAATTACACATTGCAACTATTTTGTTTATAAAATTGAAATCTTTACAATAATTGAAAAAAAGAAAATCAGACTAATTTCATTGAAGAAAGTTCTACTATAGCTTCAATTTCATGATACCTAAAAGTGTTTCAGTGTTTGAATATAGTTTGTAGAAAAAACCTTTTTCTAATTTGAATGTCTGTGATGTTGTGAAGTATTTGTATGAAATGACATGACTAAAAGCTCAAAGAAGCAATGAAATCTTTTTTTGTTTTTATATCTACAAAAACATTTCTCTGAAAATTTTCTTGAAAACATAGGCACCATTTAAGTCTTCATAACATCACTTCAAAAATAAAAACTAAACTTTCATTATATGATTAAGACTTTTTCTTGCTTTAAAAAGAAAAGTAAAAATAATTAATTTTCTTCTTTAAAATGTAAATTGAAACTTGTTTTCATGGGGGCAGGTGTTGGAATTAATTTAAAATATAACACTTTACTTAAAACAAATTATTGTGGATCAAAATTTTTCTAATTCCTGCTAAATTTTTGCTACAGTTTTTTTTTTTTTAATATGTAAATAAAAACGTAATTACAACATTTTGCAACTCATCAAAATACCTTTTTTTCTCTCTCTCTTTTTAACTGACTGGTCACAGGTATTTCTTTAACAAATATATTACAAATAAACAACTTAAGAAGCTTTCTATGACTCTATGAAAACCTTGTGAAATTTGTGTCTGTGTTTCTTTTCACCCCTTTCTCCACAAAAAAATCCAAACAATATTTTTGTTTTAACCTTTGCTTCCATTCATCCTCACGGTATCTTATGAGGTTTTAGATGTTGTTGTTGTTTTCACATTTAGGAACCCTTCTCTTCCCATGGTGCTATGTTCCTGGTGTGTTCAAAATATCAAGGTACAATGAGTTTGTTCGAACAAGGCAATCTTTAAAAAATCCATTTGGCACAGTCTTCCATGTTAATTTTTATTGTTGTTACATTAAGTTTTTCCAAATTTGCACAAATTAAACAAAATTTTCATTCTCTGGATTTGGTTGTTTCTGAATTATTTGACATGTATGTCTTCAAGGACACATCATTTTTGGCAAACCAATATACAAAGTAATTTTTTTATATTGAATCCAATTTTGACTTGTTTTATGAACTGGCCCAGATTTTTCTCTGAATGAAATGTTGAACATTTCAAACTGATATTTCTAATTCACAATGCTTGAAGTGAAACCTGTTTTATTTTTTTTCCTTTATAAAAATTATAAATTAGATATTTACAAAATGGAAAATATAAACTGTAGATTTGATTAATAAAAGCATAACACTATAAAATGGAGATAAAGGTGTTCTCTTGGTTAAAAGTGTTGAGCATAGAATCTGAAAACAATTATCAATCTCAACCAGAACTTGATACTTTATACCTTAGAAAAATATGAATCTTTATCATCCTCTTCACCATAGCTATGTTTAAATAGAACAGTTTTAAACTATTAAACTTGTAAGGCAATCTGTCTTCAGAATGAAGGCTAGCAACCAAGACCCTGTGAATGCTCGCTACAAAAACTGCAGTACCTTTAGTTAATATAATTGCATTCCCAGATGCTTCACAAGTAGTTTGGCAGGAATAATCATATAATAATTATATATATGTAATCAACATTTATTCTTTTTGTAATACTTGCTTTCATTCCAGACCACTAACAATGCCTTCTTGATTTTCAAGATACAATGTACAGATTAAATGCTGAAACTTTCTAAAACTAATTTTAAGGATAAAAAAAATTACTTAAAAAAAATCATTAAATTTTTTTCATACCATCATAAATATTTTGAGAAGAAAATAACTATAGGTAAAACGAGGGGTAATAGAGTATCAGTAAAGTCAGTGGGAAGTGATAAAAGCTGAGACATTGTCTACCTGTATTATTTATATTTTCTTTAAACCGTGGCTAGAATTTTCTTTGTCAATGTAAATCTGAGAGTTTTTACCTTTTTGTTTATGTAATTCTATAGGTACTTCTATAAGTAATAAGGTTTCTATGTTTTGTAATACCCATTTGTAGGAGAGACTTTGTAAATCACAGGTAGTAACACCTTTGAACAATACTCAGTCAGATGCCATTAATTCTATATATATATATATATATATATATATATATATATATATATATATATATATATACACTTTTCCTTTACCCATCACATGATCTAATTATTTCAAGATGAGGTTGACTGTGCTTGCTCTCTGGTGAGCCATATTCAAACCCAAGTGTCAGCAGTGACACTTTATTCCTATATGATACCATGTCTTCATTTATGATAGTGATATCAGACCCTGTATCCAGTTGTAATTTTATTTTTAGATTATTAATTTCTACAAAAACAAATTTCCTCTTTTGAGATTTTTCTCAGTTAAAAATATGTTTAAAGTCTTGTTAATTTTCCTTTCAAGCTTCCTATTTTACTCCATGTATTTATCATGTTCACACAAATTTTATTTTCCCTTCATTTTTTTTTGTATCTGCAACAAGTACATTTGTGTCCAACCCTCTCATATTCGTAGCATTTTTTGTTCTTGAAAAAAAGCAATTACTTTTAAAATGCTTACTTCCACAATCGTGGCAAGTATTATGTATTGAGGTGGGGTATATCACTTTTTTTTACTGTTCAATTAGGAGTTGAAAAACATGTACAGTCTTTTCTCTTAGATGGTCAGAGACTATGTACTTGTGAAATGTCTCTTTCCTCTTTTCCTTGCGGTTGACACTCTTCCGCTATTTTCTGGAGACTTAATTTGGAATACATTTCTAATTCAGCAAGTATCCTGAATCTTATCTCCACATCCTTATTAGAAGTTAAACCCTGTATGAATATCAGGCATTTAAATAAATCAGAAATTAATTCATTTAACTTTAACTTTTTACATTCTCAATTCACAACTCCTTCATGACAAAATCTTCATCATCAGACTTTATTAAGTTAAGACATTGCCATTGCCATAATGAGTTCCTATCACCAAAATTTTTTGATAGAATTAGAACTGTTTCATCAAAATTTATCTCTCTTGGTTTTTTTCAGCAAAATATAATTCACATATTTTTTTGTGTTCAGCAGGAGACAATTTCCTTAATAATAAACAAACTTTCTTTCCATCATTCCAATGTGAACAATCCCTTTTGAAGATCCCTTCATATCTTCTATAATAAGCTAGAAAAGTTATCCCTTCATCTGGATTTTATACAAATTCACTGATTAAATTAGCAACAGCATCTGGAGTGAATGAATCTTAAGTCTTTTCTTCTGTAGTTTTAGTAAATAATTCAAAAAACTTCTGTTGTTGTTGTAATTGCAGTTGCCATTCATGTTGTTTTTGTTGCTGCAACTGTTATTCTTGTCATTGCTTTGGTAGCGCCAACATTTGAATCATGATAGCTTTTAGTTCTTCCATTTTGCTGTACTCCACTAAATATTTTGCAGATTGATTTTTGAATAACTTCAGCTGGTTATTTCTCTGTAGTCTTGCAAATATGTCTCTTTTGTGAAGTGGTAAACAGTACTGAATATCCTATTATGACATGTAGGATACATATATTTTATTTTTTCCTTATGTAAGCTCAATGTTTTAAGCCCAAGTAATAAGCAAGGATTTCCAAAGCAGATTTTCAAGTCCAAAAATATTTCTCTAAGTTTAAATTTGACAAAACACAACCTTCGTACTCCTTTCTAAATGCATGTACACACTCCCTTAAGCTCTAAAAAAGAAAACGTTGCTTGCCTTTTTTTTGGGAGATTTAGGCAGCTATATATATATATATAGGATATCTTCATTCAAGCATGTTTGGTTGAATAATCTAGATATATTATGTTCATTTTTATTTTAATCCTTTCAAATTCACAGATCAATTTCTTAGTGCTTGTACAAAACTGAGTAAGAAAGATGCCGTAGTTTTACTTATTTCTTTTATTTTCCCATGTACTTTCAATCTCATCCAAGATCATCTTCAGGGGTGAATTGCTAAGACAAAAATTACTATAATTGATAGTGTATTTTTTTTTTTTTTTGTAAATGTGCATACATAAGCCCCATTATAGCCAATTTACGTTAAGGATAAGTAAGGGAGGTAAATTAGTTTAAATTTTTTTTATTAACGTTTTAAAAATACTCAACCAGCAATTTGTTTTGAAAAGTTATATAGTAATTTTGTTAAAAACTCCAGACCTTAAACATGATACTTATTGATTTCTAACAGCCTTTTACTATATAAAATCTTTCTATTGTTAGGTGCTTAATAGAAATGGGGGAACATTTTGCACCTCTCCCTTTATTAATTTGACATTTTCCCTCCAGAACTCAAACATGAAACCATAATTATTATAGAGGGTTCAAGATTTTACTTGAATGCTTTTATGATGATTTTCTAAGCTTATCTTAGATGCAGCACAAGCTGAAAGAATGGGGCACCCAGTGAGGATCAAACTCACTACTCAGTCATAATCGTTCTAGTGAGACAAGTTTGCTAACCATTTTATCACATAGTGGTGCCTAAAATACAGAACACTTGAATGTTTTTATGATTGCATTGTCTAAAAAATCTGGTGTTTCATTGTTATTTTTTATTTTTTCCAGAATTACCACGTTTCATTCTTTGATAAACTTAATGCTTTTTAAAAGAAAAAAAAAAGATTTTTTTTTTTTTTTTTTTTTTTTTTTTTGTTTTTTTATCCTTAAAATGATTTTTGACCCATGCCCTTATGACCCATATTTATTAAACATTGAGAAGAATTCTAACACTGCTCTCAATTATTACAACTGCATCCTTTTGTATTAGGACCTTCATTGTATACATCATGGCTAAATTACTAAGATTGGTTTGGAAACAACTCTGGGCATAGTCCATTGATCCACACACAAACAAGATGAATAGACTTGTATGTGAATAAGAAGTGAGAAATGTTATATTTTCTGCCAAATGAGTTAAAAAAAAAAAAAACTATGGCCAATAATATCTTGTATGAATTTATTATTTTTCTTCATGTCCCATAAATTCTCGGTCATGTCATTTAGATCAAGTCAAAAAAAACATGATTCTTAATGATTTAAGTCTTCCAGAGTTTTATTTTTTTTATTTTCATTTACCTCAACACACCTCTCTCATCCCAAACCTGTCTATGATGACATTCTCACAAACTCAGAGATATTAAAATTGATCAGGACACCTCACCGCTGATTTTTTTTATTGTTGTGTATGTGAGAGAGAAAAACATTCCATTTTCTTTTTTTTTTTTCTTTTTTTTTTTAATTTCATATGGTTCTTACAGTTCTGTCAATTTCTCAATGTCATTTTCTGATAATGTGAATACAGAAATTCAAATCCTCTCTCCTACTTTCCCATTTTGAAAAACACTAACGCTAAGTTTTGGCTGGTACATGGCCTCAAAATTTTGAGAGTCAGTGAAATAAACCTCACTCCTTTGAAAATATACTTTAGCCACTAATATTCAAAATGATGCCTGATTAAAGAATATCTTATGTAAGAGAAAGAAGCCAAAGTAAATTTCTATTCTGCTGCTTGCTTATTCTTTATAAACCTTGCCAAAAGAAAACCATATAAAGTCTAGAAATGCAAAAAATACAAACGAGAGTACAAAAACCAGACATTATACTACCTACAAACTATAAATATTGAAGGGCTTATGGCCACATCACATTGAAACATTGGTTCTCATACACTCACCTAAGTTAAGCAATGTCAAGCCTGGTCAGTACATAGATGGGTAACCCCATAGGAATACCAGGTGCTATAAGCTTGGATATACAGGTGGTGTAATGGATAATACCTTGGAAATCATAGAGCCAAGTTCCAATTCCAGTTGGGTTCGTTATATTTACTATACACAAATACCCTTTGGGAAGGTATGAATTCACTTCTCATCTCAGCTATGAGTTAATTAGTAGGACTTGTATCAGCAAATCATTATTTTCTCCAAGAATTTCTTACAATCTAAAAATATTTCTTGGTTTTAAATAACCTACAAAAGTTTGATAATCTATAAAAACAAATCAATCCTAACTAATGAACTTTAAAGATATTTGACTAATCTCTATTATAAAAATTATCAGAAACATTTCAAAAACAGGTAAAAATTTATGTAATGTAAAATGGAGTTAATTTTAAATGAGAAGTCGGAATCTCACAAATAAAATGAAGACCATGCTTTCAAAAAAATCATTAAAATATCACAAGATTTAATGATTTGCGCATAAATATTATTAATAATCTTTCAATATTTAAATATTGTTTAAGAAGCCAATTGAAAAGTAATAGTTAAATATTATTAATAATCTCAATGATATTTAAAAATATGTTGAACTATCCTGAGAATTAAAGATTTGAATATATGAACATAAAAGTGATTTAAAATTAAAGTCACGCACTCAATGTATTTGTATACGACCGAAACTTTGATGGTCACAATTTTAATATTAAAAAGAGTGAATATAATTTACTTGGATGAAAATACACTGAAAGTGCAATGATCTATGCTCCCTGTACGATTTATATATGACAGGGTTATTCAAATTTATCCCCTGTTCTTATTAAATTAGTACTGAAACAATATGGGATATGTAAAAAAATAAAAATAAACCAATAACTGCTTTTAAGTAATAAAAACAATGAAGCATTCATCCACTTAAAAGGAATCCCATTTTTCTGACTAATGGAGATTTTGGTTCTCATGAAATAAAATTCTTTTGATTATATTAGTTCATTTGTAAAACATGTCAAAGTAGTTTTGAAGTTTTCAAAATTGTCTTTTATATATATATATATATATATATATATATATATAAAAACTTAGTCCTTATGGAATTAACTTTAACCATTAGCAATAGTAATTTTAAAAAATCTTACTTCCATTTGTTAAATTGATTTTTTTAATCTTGAATATTTGCTAAATATTCCTCCTGACCATCCTATATATATATATATATATATATATATATATATATATATATACACACACACAAACCAGATAAGAGAAATGTTTTTAAATGGTTGACTGGATTCATTTTTGCATCTACTTTGAATTCTTCAAATTGGCAAATAATCAGTCAATTACAAAATTTGAAATTAATTTAATGGGAAATAAAAAACAAACCAAATTCTATTGAGATATGTACAAAACTTGCCTTGTTTATGGATAAGAAACCCTAATGACTAGTCATCTGTTAGGATTGAACTTGTTACTCCAGCCAATGGTCTGTTAGAAAAATCTACTGATCATCAGCCTAATTTTTCTTTTCATTCTGATATCTTCACACACACACACACACACACACACAGAGTTTTCTACATCACCAAAAGAGTATACTACATAATCAAATTACCCATTTCTACTCTACTGCTGATATAAAATAGAATGTTGTTTTATGTTAAACTGGATAAATAAACAATTATCCAATGGGGAACAGAATGTTATTTACCTTCAGACTAATGTTCTCATCCTTTGTTGCTATATATCACAACAGAGCTTATACTCACATTGAAACACCAGTGATCGTACGATCACTGGTTAAGCAACATTGAGCATAGTCAGTAAATTAAATGGGTAACCATTTGGGAATATCAGGAGCTGTAAGTTTGGATGTGTGGGTGGTGTAATGGATAACAACTCAGAATTGGAACTTAGGTCACTGATTTCCAATTTCAGCCAGGTTCATTATATTATTTTGTATGCAAATACCCATTTGGAAAGGTATGAGCTTCTGGCTCCCAGTTATGGGTTAATTAGTAGGAGTTTGATCAGTAAACCCTTATTATCTCTAGAGAAATTACAATCTAAAAATATTTTCTAGCTTTAAACATGCAAGAGGTTGGTAAGCTGTAAAAAAAAGAAAAAAAAAGAAAAAAAGAAATTGTTCAATAAAAATATCACAACATTTTGACTGTTGTGCTCTCAGGCCATCTTCAGGTGTCTTTCTGTAATCTTTGAGTTTCAAAGTTGAACCCTTTATTTAATCTAGATGGGACAAAAGCCTAATTGGCTA
Organism: Acanthosepion pharaonis; assembly: GCA_903632075.3. NCBI lineage: Eukaryota > Metazoa > Mollusca > Cephalopoda > Sepiida > Sepiidae > Acanthosepion > Acanthosepion pharaonis. Next base: position 881,342 of record CAHIKZ030003927.1, read on the forward strand.
TGCAAATTTGGTAATAAAGAAATTGCGAGTTCATTCTCTCGGCTGTGCAGTAAAAACTTAGACTGAGCAGAAATTGAGCTATACTAAAACAGAGATATCAGTAGGTATGTACAGCAGAACAAGAATAATCTACCTTGGTAGAGTGAATAAAGGGTTCAGCTTGAGGTACTCTAAAGGGGTAACCAGATCAACAGATACCTGAAGAAAGACAGGGATACAAAATGTTGTAATAAAAACAAAGTGGGTATTAGTCCAAATATAAACAACAAAAAGCCTATTCCTTGAAATTCAGACAGAGAATGTTATTTATTTACTTTATTCAAGATGTATTAACTGTAATAAGAAAAGCCAGTGTAACATAAAAATGTCCTATATTTCATAATTTTAATGCAATTGCTAAATTACTTAAATACTGCCATCATATTTTGATTGCCGCATTAGTTTCAAAATAAATTGTCAAGGATTTTTCTAATCCAAGATCTGGTTTCTAAATTCTTTGAGACAAAATGATGATAAAACTTTTATTTGTAACAATTTTTGAATGCATTTATGAGGATTAGTGCCAAAATGGTTTCTTAAAAATTGACCTTTTAATTACTCCCCACTCCCTCTTTTTAAAAAAAAAAATTTCTATTTTATTTTGAATAAAATGTTTTCATCTGAATATTTTTCTCAGGACATCTCATCCCCACCCCAACCAAACTCAATTGTCAATTTTTAAAAATATGCAATTTTTTTTTCTTTTTTAAACAAGTGAATGTTTTTTCATGTCCATTGCCACAGAACAATTTTTTATCTTTTTAAATGAAATGTTTTGTCTCTCCAGATTTTTATTGATGCACAACAGAAATTAAAAATAAAACCTTTCCTTTTTGAAAATGGTTTTTAATCTGCTACTTTTATTTGTTTTTAATTTTTTTGTCGACCTGCCTCCTCCTGATGTAAATTGATCAGTGCTATGTACTGTAAATAAAAAAAGAACCACCAGTCAATAAAGTTTATAAGAAAACTTATTAATGACTTTGTTTTACTTACTATTTGTCTATGATCAAATGATACTGGTTTGGTCATCAAAGTTAAGCAGCATTGAGCCCAGTCAGTAGTTAGATAGGGACTGTATGGAACACCAGGTACTGTAAACAATTGCTGACAATCCAATATGTTTTGGTTTTAATAACCCACAAAGGGTTGATAAATCATTAAAAAAAAAAAAAATCAATTTTCATTTTTGTTTTTTGTTTTTTTTCTAAAAATATCTTTGAGTTGGTGATAAATCTGGCTGATTATATGTTATCAATCTTCTCATAAATACCATAATTTCTCAAGTTAGACACATTTTTTTACTATAAATTACAGGTGATAGTAGGGATACGTATTATAAATAGGTTTAAACAAAAATCTTTTCTTTGTTATTGATTTATAATAATAAATATGTACTTGTTCTAAAATAAGAAAAATATTATCCCAATTTTCATTTTAAATCCAACAGTAATAAGTAACTTTTTTTGTCAATAAATTTGTTTAACAGTAACTGCAATTTTTTTTATTTGGCAAAATTTTTTAAAAATCTATAAAAAGGCCAATTTCAAAGAAAAGTTATCAATTTATTGAAATTTTAATTTTCATCATCATCATCATCACCACTTTCTATTTTAAAATCAATATCTGAATTGTCATTAAACAAATTATCATTCACAATATTATTTTTGTCCTGTCCAAAATTATCTTCAGCCTCTACATTTTCTTACCAAAGGATGTTATCTTCAGAGCCATCCATGGCAGTCATGAAACAACACTTTTCAAAACTTCCCTTTATAACATCCTCACTGATGGAATCCCAATGTTTTGACAACATTTTTGTCATAAAATAAAACGTTATAATTATTGGGAAAACTGCATGGTAATTTTCACCATTATTTTAGCTGCTTAGTTTTGATTTTATTCTTAATGCCAAGGTCAAAAAATATCTTCATAATTAATTTTTATTTTTTCTTTCTTTTCGATAAAATTTATAGATGCGTATTATACATAGGGATATATATATTTCTTAATTTTTGGATCATTTGTTGGGGTGCATATTATTTATGGGCATGTATTATTTTTAAGAAATTACTGTAAGTTCTCTCAAAATTCCAGCATTGTTCCATATTTGTCTCAATTTCAACAATGCCTATTTTCCAATCATTTAGGGACCATTATTTACATTTGGACTAATGTCTACATCTTTGTTATTATCACAATGTTTTGGCTGTTGTGCTCTCCAGCCTTCTTCAGTAACCTTCTGGGGAATTTTGAACTGAACCCTTTATTCAATCTATGGTGGTAGATTGTTCTCATTTGATTGTGCATGCCCAGGAGTATCTGGTCTTCTTATTTTTAGTACTACTCAGTTATTAGACTTTCTGTTTTCACTAAGTCTAAGTCTGCATGACCCAGTCCAGAGATTGAACTCACAGTTACTGTCACCAAATACACAGACCACCAACCCACTAAATTGTCTACTGTAGATTAAATAGAAGGTTCAATTTCCTGCAACTTACCCAGATTGACAAACTCCTGCAGAAGACTGGAGAATACAACAACTGGAATGTTATGATAATAACAACAAAGATGAAGATATTAGTTTAACTGTAAATAATAATTTTTTGTTTCAGAAATTCAAAAAAATTCAAGCTCTTTTCAATAATAGAAGTAATCATCACCTTTATGTCCAGAAGTTCAAATATATATTGTTTTTATTTTATATTTTTTTTTAAATGAACACTTTGACAGATATGAACTTGTTGAATTTATTCTTTTGGCCTTAAGAACTGATCCATTTTAAAATTTATCTTCCATTATTTTCTTCTTTTTTTTTTTTTTTTTTAAATCTCTTTACTATTTCTTTGCATTGTTTATGTTAACAAATACAAGGTCTAAGAGCCATTCAAGGTAGAGGGGCGCTGTGTGGTATTGTATGAGTATAGGAAAAGGCAAGAAGTGAAGTTCATGAGATTATGTAGAATAGATAATGGTTAACCTTAGACTTGAAGAGGCCAAGATTGTAGTGATTGGGAAAATATCCTGCCAGGTTGTTCCACAAAGCAGCAGTTCTTGAGAAGAAGCTGTTTGAGTGGAACTTATTTCTTACTAATGGAACCAAAATCATTTCTACAGTTCTCAATGTATCATTATCCCTATTCAGGTCATCAAAGTCTGACCTTGAGTTTTCAGGGCTTGGCTAAAAATTAATTTCGTGACCAGTGCATTTTTGGAGGAAAATGTATTTTTATGGATGTTAGTGTTATGAATGAATACATTTTTTTAATTTTTTATAGAAATGAACTGTTTTAGCTTTTAGCAAAAATGTTTAATTTAAAATGTAAGTAACAGATTCTATCATTTAAAATGTTTGCATGTTTTTCTTTAATAAGATTTCTCAAATATTCAGGCTGGTAGAAAAAAATAAATACACTGTTTAAAATAAATGGAGAGTTTATTCAAATATGGGTATCCAGCAAATAATGGTTCTAATCTTTAGGACACTATTCTGCTTACTTTCTTTTCAATCTGAAGATGGAAACAAATCACTTTATAGAATCAAAAGAATTAAACAATTTTGATAATAAAAATACATTTATTAAAATATTTCCAGATTTAAATTCTGTTCTCATCATATTTCTGTTCAGAAGTATGATGCTTTTTGACTCTAGTGTCATCAGTTGTGTTACGGTTTCTGAGTCACATTCAAAATGAATCACTGCAGTCTGAAAGATCCAATGAAAGTCTTATCAAATTTATGATTAGAAGATTTGCCACATTTTTAACTTCAAGATGATTTCTTTACTCAGAATAAGTTACATTCATCACAGAAAACCCCCTTTCAGCTTTTGCAGAACTTACAGCAATGATATTATATTTTTAGCTCTTTTGATAATTTTGGGTAAATGTTTATGGTAATTTCTCATTACGTTTTCAACGTAATTATGGAAATCCTTAACAGATCTTGTGTGTTGAGTGGGGTATGTATCTGTTAGAGTTTCACTAGGTGTGCGCACAACTAACATTTTACCTAGACCATCAGCCATATATATGGGTTATTTTCAGATAATCCAACAACCGATTAATGAAGTGTTAGGAAAGATGCCTTCCAACAACTAAGCAAAGTATTAAGAATTAGAAAAATTTCATTAGAAACAAAGAAAAGAGTACAGAACTGTTATGTAATATCAATCCTCCTATATGGCAGTGAATGCTTGACATTCTTCTCACAGTTGAAAAAGAAGCTTGTAGCAACAGAGGTGGTTCTACAGAAGAATGCTGAGCATATTATGGACTGAATGTATGAGCAAATTTTAGGAAAAAAGGAATTAAAAGGGGTACCTACTTGACAACACGAAGGGTTAGTCAAAATTGTTGGGACGCCTAATGAGAAAAGAGGGCCTGGAAAATTTTGATACTCACAGGAGGCATATTGAGGGCAAGAGGAATAGAAGAAAACAATGCATAACCTATCTTGCAAACTTGTGTAAATGGATGGTTTAGGAGAGAAAAAAAAAAAAACTACTGAGAAGTACAAAGAACAACAAATAGTGGAGAGTCATGATCCCCTATGTCTAGTAGGGACACAAGCACATAAAAGAAGAAAATACCATCTTTTTAATGCTGTGTATAAAATTCTTTTGAAATAAGGCATAGCTCATTTTTGACCTCTTCTCGTGAAGTTAGTCTGTCCATTCGAATGGTTTTGCAGACTTCTAAACAGAGTGTAATGAGAATAAATGATATTCATATAATATGGTAAATTAAGAATTTTTCTCAGCTATGTTCGTCCAAGAGATCTTTGGTTATTTGTGCAGTGTGGAGTTATGCATTATCAGAATGATGGATAATCTCTTTTCTATATGCTAAAGATGAACATTTTTTTTGTTAAGCTGCTTTTAAATATTTCAATTGTTGGCAGTAAACTTTGGATGTAATTGTTTATTGTTTAAAAGCTTGTAATAAATAATTCCTTGCATATCTCACTATAAATTCAAAAGAATATTTCTTAGCTGCATTCCACTCTTGACTATTGAGCAGGTCTTGTACTAAAAGCCATTGAAGCTGCCACTTAACATTGCAGCAAAGGATCCATTTCTCATCCTTTGTAATGAGTGCCCCAAAAAGGCACTTGATGCAATGGTGAAGAATAACTGACACATTGGTATTCTCTGCTGACATGTCATGTGGAACCCATTTTCTCTAGCCTTTTCATTTTGCGATGAACAGTCATACAGCTGTTGTTGAAGTTCCTGCCAAGTTTTCTCAAACTGTAATGATTGGCTTGGCAATAACTGTTGTATCTAGTGTATCAGAATCAATTCCACTAGGTTGACTTTTTCTTGATTAATCCTTTAGACTGAAGTCCACATTCTTGAAATGAGGAATGCTATTTCCTACATGTTCTTTCACTCACTACATCACTACCATGTGTATTCTTGATGGATTTTGCTGATGCATTTGAATTATTCCCTCTGTGAAATTCATAGAGAATTGCATGATGAAGGCATTCTTTATTGAAGCAAACACAGGGGTTGATTTGAAAACTTTTCTCCAAATAATTTTCACAAAAAGAAAAGGAGATAATAGTCAACTAGACACTGGTAAATCTCCAATTGGTCTTCATTAAAACTTGTTCAATATTTTCTGTTAAAAAATCTTATATCACTTTCGTTACAATTTCATGTGTCATTAAACTGGACATTTGTGTCAATTTTATGTTTGTGTTCATAATTTTATAGTTTTTCTCTGTGATTAAGAACTCAATTGATGGTGTTATGAAAAATCTAACCATATGTTTTAAGAAAGAAAAAAAAAAGTTTTTATTTTTATTTTTTTAATCTTAATTTTTAACTGGTAATTTTTTTCTTACATATGTATAGACTGATTTCAATATCAGGATCTCATTTATCATTCAATTTGCATTGTAAATTAAACACTTACTAGCAGAAGAAATACATTTGTGCCATTCTGTAAATGTGAACTTGAATATAAAAGCCTCAGTCAAAACCCAGTTTGCTAATTCCAATTATGACACCACTCTCCACCTCCCAATTGTAGCCTGATCATGTCTAAATCAAAGAGTGAGGGAGTTTCCTAAATGAAAATTAGTTGTAGCACAAGGCCAAAAGCATAGAGCACCCAGTGAGGATCGAATCACTACTCTGTAATTGATCTAGCAAGACAAGCTTACTAACCATTGCACTATGTTGAAGTTCCCAAAATGATTCCCTAAGCATAATTATATGTGGCACAAGGCCAAAAGTATAGAGCACCCAGTGAGGATCAAACTCACTACTCGGTTGTAATTGATGTAGCGAGACAATCTTGCTAACCATTACATTCACGTTAAAGTTCCCAGATGATTTACTAAACAAAGCTTAGATGTGACACAAAGTCAAACTTTGGAACACCTAGTCAGGATCAAACTCACTACTCAGTAGCAACTGATATGGAGAGACAAACTTGCTAACCATTATACCATATCTAAGGGCTCAATCAGAGAGAGTAGATTAGAAATTTATCTATGCAGACACATTTACCTGCAAATCTCCCAACTTTAATCTGTACGCAACAAAGTGAAGACCCTCCAAAATAACAATTTGTATATTACATTGTTAAATGATATACAAATTCTATCCACAAGCAAGCCATTCAGCTAAGACCTAAACTGACAGGCATATTACTGCCTCTACTAAATAAACACTTTTATTAACAATTGTTCATCACCATCAATAATCTTGTCTCATATTTATTACAATTTCCTTTGTTAATATTAGAGTCTTCAGAAAGTAATTATATATTTCACTGCGATGAATTTTTTTTGTCTTTGGTCTATAATTGTTATTTCATAATTGCTTCTGTCTAGAAAGCAAAGGAAATGACTATTATTCCCTTTAAATGTTGCTTTTGTGACCCAAACATCAATGTTTTGAAACTAACCTATTTTTCCATTACATTCCAGACAGATTCAGCACTGTGTTGCTGAAGGAGAATTTTTTGGAAATTTCAAGAAGTTTCTAAAAGTTTCAAGAATTTCTAGAACATTCTGGTAACATAAATACAGGAAATATGGATCCAATGGTGCACAGCCAATGACCAGCTAATAGCCAACACACATTTCTAAGAACATCCAAGATGATTATGGACATGGAGGAGCTCAGGAGGAGAAAATAAAAACCAAATTGACTACGTAATGGTCAACAAAAGATTCAGGAATGCAGAAGCGATCATTGCCCTGTTATATGTAAACTAAGAGTGAAACTATGGAAATTGAAGAAGCTTAACACAGTGCCTAAATTACAATACAACAAACTCCTGAGTGACCCATACCCAAAAGAAAAATATATGGACAGTGTGAAAAGATATGAGGGACACAATGGAAACTCGAAATGGGATGCACTAAGTGACACTTTAATGACATCAGCAAACAATATCATTCCAAAGGAGAAGGGACGAAGAAGAAAAAATGAATGGATGATTGGTGAGATTCTCAACATGATGCAAAGGAGACAGAAAACTCTGCCAAAATAGGGAACAGAATACAGAAAATTACACAACAAAATAAGGACCAAATGCAGGCAAGCTAAAGAAGAGTGGCTAAACAAAAAATGTGCAGAAATAGTGAGATTGAGTACCACCAATGATATGCACAACCAAATAAGGCAACTAACAGGACCGAAGACATGCTTGTCAACAGGCTGTTTTAAAATCAAAAGATGGAACGTTCATATTGGGTAAGGGAAAAATTCTTCAATGCTGAAGTGAGTATATTGGAGAACTCTTCCACGATGAAAGAGAACAAACAGAAGTAGAAACTGCACTGGCCAAATTGAACAGAAACAAGGCAGCAGGGCCTGATGGAATTTTAACTGAAATGCTGGCAGCTTCAGATGATTTCGGCATAGACAAGATTACAGAAATAATAAATGAAATCTACAACAGTGGGGATATACCAGAAGATCTCAGCAGATTTATCTTCATAGCAATGTCCAAGAAATTAGGCGCAAACAAATGTGAACTCCATCGAACAATCAGCCTAATGAGCCATGTAACAAAACTCATCATCTATATTTTGATGAATAGAGCAGGCAGCAGAATCAGGCCAGACATAGGACAAGAACAGTGTGGGTTCATTAAAGATACCAGAACAAGAAACACAATAGGATCTGTTGGAACTTCTCAGCAACCTTGATATATTTGGGAAATATATCAGAATAATCAAGAACCTATGCTGGCAGCAAACAGCATGTATGCGACAGAGGAACGAGTTTAGTGAATATACAAAAATAGAAAGGGGAATGTTTTCCCACTGAACCTTTTCAACCTATACAGCGAGGCAATGCTGAGAAAATTGGAAATCCTACCGGGATTCAGCATTGACAGTCACAATCTTAAAAACATAAGATATGTAGATGACACAGTGCTGATAGCAGACATGGAAAAGAAATTACAAAACCTCCTACAGAAGATAGCAAAGGAGAGCAAGAAGAAGGGACTAAGCATAAACTACAAGAAGACAAAATGCATGGTCATCCGTAAAAGGATGAGCCCAAAATGTGATTTGCAGGTTGGGGATACTAAAACCAACCAGGTGCAGAAGTTTAAATATCTAGGAAGTGTTTTGACAGAAGACAGCAAGTCTTAGATCCAAAGACGGATTGGGATGGCCAAGGATTCATTCCAAAAGCTGGGCAGAGTACTGTGAGACAGGAGGATTTCTTTGGTAACAAAGAAAAGAGTACTGTGCTGCTACGTGACATCTGTTCTCCTATACAGCAGCAAATGTTGGATGGTAGACTCGAGGCAACAGAGACATGGTTTTACAGAAGGATGCTGAGGATATCATGGACTGAGCATGTGAGAAATGATAAGGTCTTGGAGAGGATACAAATAAGGAGCAGGCTTATACTTATCAGGAAGAGGCATCTGAAGTTTCTGGGACACATAATAAGAAAGGAGGGCCTGGAGAATCTAATGAATAGAGATAGCTTGAATAGCATTAGAGACAAGAGAAAGCACTGCATGACATACCTAAGCGAGTAGATGACAGAACATAGTCTGGGGGAGGTGACAGAGGGATGAAATTTATTGAGAGCTACAAAGGATAGGGGGAAAGTGGAGAGTCATGACCACCTACATCCTGAAAAAACACATAAAAAGAAAGCCCAACAGTTCAGTTTACTTCTTGCTGTGTGACCGGTTGAAGTCTTGTCTTGCATGTGACATTTTTCTGACCTGCTGCTGTCTTTTGGGGATTTTTATTTTTTGTTGGAACTTTGGACTTCACATCTTGTTAAGTTTGACTTTATTTTTATTAATTTGGCTCAATTTTTGTTTGTAATGGATATTTTTTGATTTTTAATTTTCAGTTTATTTTCCTTTTTTGAGTTTTTCATCCCCACTGTAGTAACCCGTTTTTTATTTTCTCTAGTGTAACTGAATTAAACAAAACTATTGTTTTTAATTTTTCTCTTGTTTTTTATTTACTTTTTCAGTTAAGTATTTTGTATTTCTATCTTTTGTTCAATGAACCTTCAATTTTTCTTGTGCATTAATTTTTAGTCTATATATTTCCAACTTTTTCTTTTTCTTTTGCCATTTAATTCAGTGAACCTCCTTTTTATTTATTTTCAGTGTTTACTGTCTATATTTTATTTTTGCTTGTCAATTTTTATTTTAACAAATTTTTATTTTTAGTGTATTTTATTTTTATTATTTACAGTTTTATTTTATTTTTTTTTCATTTCTATTGGCAAACTTTTTCTTTTTTTGATGTCTTTTTTTGCTTGTCTGTTTTTTTGACAAACCTTCTAGTCTATTGTTTAATTTAATTTTTTAGTGGTTATATTTCTTTCTTTTACTTTTTGCTAATCAATTTTTTTCTGTGAAACTTTTTTCTGTCATCAATTTTTCTCTCACTTGATTTATTTTTGTGTTATAACCTTTTTGCATTTTTTTTTACTTCCCCTCCCCTCACTTTTCTGTTTCTCAATTTCTTTTATTTGTATTAATTGTATAATTTTTGTATTGTTAAATTGTCTTTTCCCTCCTTTCATGGAAGAATTTCATTTAATTTCTATATTTTAATTTTATTTGATTTTTCTTTTGCTTTTCATTTTTATTTTATAGGACAAAGAATACATACACTTACACATATAGACACACACTTTACCTGAAAAAAAACATTTTGTGAAAAAGAATCACTCCTCTCAAAATGGCCGACAAATGTTGGTGAATCAAGAAAGACTTATTTGGGACCATCTTTAATGTGGACCCACCTGATAAAAAAGAAGAAACATCAAAACCTGCACAAGATAGTGATTTAGATATGGAAACAAAACATAAAAATGACCAAGAAAAAATGTATGGAGGCCAAAAACGGTCAAAATACCAAGGACAAGCAAAGTACAAATGAAAAGAATGACAATTGCCCTCTTGCTGGAAGTCCTCACCTAAACGTGTCATCAATATCACAGAGTCTTTGGAGTGGTCCAAGAGTTATGCACATCTTATAAAAGAAGGTGGAATTTTGGAAGACCTCCAAGAAATTAAGAAGGTTGAAAAAAGAATTGTGTCAGTCTTCATGTTCAACGACCATATATGCAAAATTTTTCACTCCACCAAAAACATAGTGGTTAAGTCACTGGAGTCCCTGGGGGTTAAGCCCCAAAGTATAATTAAGGGATCAGGTTTTCCATGTGGGATATACTGCTACCCATACCCGAAGTGTGCATAAAGGCAGCCAGCTCTGATCTGATTGCAAAAGATCTGATCTTGAGAACTGAGTACAGTGGTAGGTGTAGGACTAATGTAGCAGTATTTGAGGTTCCTCCTCAGGTTATCATGGAGCATCTGGCCATCTACCTGTCTCAGTACAGACAAATTCTAAATGCTACCTGTGATAACCTGAACAGGGGATGGAGTTTTGACAACATGCTCAATCGAGAAGATTTCCTCTCCATCCACAACTCTCTATATGTAGTGGACCTGAAAATGCTGGTCATAGTGACCAGTCAAAAATCAAAATGCTGGGAGTGTGGAAAGACTGGTCACCTCTCCTCTTCCTTCCTAGAGAAGAAGGCCTCTGGAGTTCAGGCCCTAAAGCAACAAACGACCCCTCTAGTCAAGTCTCTTACCTCTGAACTCACCTGTGATGGGCATACAAGTAACCAGAGTGGTCAAAACCTCAGTTAGGTCCTGTTATGACCCACATTCCCCGGAAAGCCTTTGCCCACTGCTCGTGCAGCTGTGGAAAAGGGGGAATGGCTGGTTGATGGATGGAAACACCAAGCAGTGGGATCTCAGTCCCCTGAAGTGCCCAGGATGAAATGCAGTTACAGTTCCACTCCCTCTGTCAGCATTAAGGGCAATGCCAAAGCTCATGTGCTTCATTTACAGAGCTCCAGAAGAAGTATGATCATGGATTTGAAAAAACATAAAAGACCAAGAAGCTGAAGAAAAAATTGGATGCTAAAATATATACTAAATCACCGTTGGAAAAGGCATCACACCCCTCGGACTCTACACCATCCTCACCTGTAGCAAAATCACAGAACAAATCATTGTCTACACACTCCTTCCACTGCAAAATTATCTCACTCGGCCAAGATCCTAGTGCCTTCATTAAAAAAAGCATTACACACACCAAACTCTACTCCCAGTCCTTCTCCTAAAAAACCAAGAGATGCCTTCGCCTATCAAAAGACAAAGAAGCCTTTCAGTAGAAACAAAAGAAAAAGGGAAGAAGACATTGAAATTATCATACAATTTAGCAGAGGATATCTGCTGCATTTCTTTGGCCCAGGCTGAAAGAGTGAGAAACTTTGGGAACTGTATTGAAGAACTAAAGTACTTATTACTTATTAAAAAATACAATGATAAAGACTTAGAAGACCCCCAAAACTTTCTAAATACAAAACATGTTCTTACAGTCATCCAAACTGGGTCAGGGGCATAGTGGACATGAGGTATGGTCAAGAAGGCCATTAACTCATACAAAATCTCATCCCCAATTGCCATCATTGAAAATGAAGAACTTAATAAGCTGAAGCTGTTCTGTTCAGGGAGGGTGTCAGTTTTAGTTCACCACTCCCTCTTTGGGATTTAAAACTTACTTATCCCTGATAAGGTCTTGGAGAGGATCCAAACAAGGTGCAGGCTTATACTTAACAAGGATAGCCAATGAAACAGTTATCAAGAATGAGATTGGCCAAAAATCAGTGACAGATGCTGTTGATGTCCTGTCCTCAACCATGTTTAAAGCAGATTCACAACCCTAATCAGATTGATCAATGCTCTCTGATTAGCTAGTTTTAATGCCCAGGGCCTGAGGTCAGAGTCTCACAGGCCGAGGCTTACTCACGATCTTCAGTGTCTTGTGACTACGGATGCATTCTGTCTACAAGGTTTTTCCTCTATTCAGAATGATTTGATGGATGCTCAAGAGGTGTTTCCTGCCTAGTAAGTAAGTCTTTGAATGCAGTGTTGGCTCTTGTCTTTGCAGGTGAAAGATCGGGCACTAACAACCCTGACATGAAGTCATTTCAAGACTTTATCGATAAGTTTGATCTTGTTGATAAGTATCATAATGATTACCCTCGAGAAGTAGTATGGACTTGGAGTAATAAGAGCAGCTCAGCTTCAGTGATGCATTCCATATACCTCAATCGAATTCTAGTTAAGAGAGTCAATGTAGGGTTTTTAGGTTGTCCAAGTTTCCATCCTATAGTTTACTCAGATCATAGAATCAGCTGGCTTTGTATAAACTTAGGTAAACCTAAGGTTTAGAATGGCTGTCAAATGGAAATTGAACACATCATTATTTGGTGAGTGAGATTTCCAGGAGCAGTTGCTACTTTAGAATTCTATCTTTAATTAATTTTAAAAACAGACTTTTTTCAGTAAATATTGCCGTTTTCAAAATAATTTCAATATAAATTTTATGTGGTAAATTTTCATGCTTAAAAATTTATACAAAAGTAAGCTCATCCAATCAGTGGCTAGTATTAATTTGAAACTGTATAAATGCCTACACATTTTTTAGAATTCTAACGATTTTTCTTGGGAAAGTGTCTAGCCTTCTTTGGGTAACCATATGACCCAAGAAGGTATAAAAGCTAAAGTGCGCAAATCATGTGCCAGTTAGACCAGAAGCTTCCAATAGGAAACCTGAATTTCTTTGTGAGAATCACAGCTGAATACAGTGAAGCCAAACAAACATTTCTCAAATACTGCATTAGAAAATTCAACGCTTACTACAAAAAAGAAGCTGCACTTACTCTTGTAAAAACTGCACGACAAGAAATGTACAAAAAAAAACTTTTTCTCGCTCAATTTCAAATTACCTTTTCTAAAAAATGCCTGACACATTTCACAAAGAAAAAAATATATCAAGTGATAATTCTATTTTAATAAATTTATCATCTTGCAAGTTCACATACCAGGCTCACAATATATATTAAATTCGTTCATTCTCAAATTTATTATTTTAAATTTTATTTATTAATATGCAATGTAATTGTAATGAGTATATAAAAAGAAACCTCTCTTTGAACCATTCACAGTTAAAGGCAGACAACTTTGTTCATTTTATAAAAATATCCTTGTGAACAAAATTTACTTATTTGTTTTAAAAGAACAGTATTTTACAATTTAAAAACTGACTTACGAAAAGAAACAAATCAAAACATCCAATCTAAAAATGACTGAATTCCAAACCAAAAGACAATTTTGTGTAATATTCATTGTCACAAAAACTATTATGAACAATACCTTTTAAAAGAAAACAGCAAAACTTTGCTGAGAGCAAAAAAAAGAAAAACATAAAAAGTTCCAAAAGATACAATCGCTTTGAATTTTATTTCAACAACAACAAATGTAAATTTCTGTATATAATTTCAAATATCGCTTTCTCATATACAAAAGAGTTGTTTTGTCATTTATTGATAATGTTATTATTGATCTTGTTTAAGGCAAACAATGAAATTGAAATGTTTGTAGAGTTTTCTACATACAGACTAATCAGTTATAATTAAACAAAAATAATAAAAAGCCTTCTGATAATATTTTTTTCAATCAATACTCTTAACTCTGCAACACTACTAATGTTACAGCAAGAATTGACGGGGGCTCTGGTTTGGAATAAGTAGTGGGATATATCAAAATCTGAAGTTAGGTTGTTTGCTGCTGATTATAGTTGCCGACTTAATCTAGCTAAATTATTAGAGGAAATGGTATATGACATGAAAGTTTATCAGGCAATTAAATCCTGTGATAGTTGGGAAGTAGCCTTAGCAAGGGTGGAACTGGCCTCCTTGCTTATCATGAAGGATCAATTTGATACACTTAACCATTGGGCAAGTTGAAAGTGAAGCTGCACAGATAAATTTAGATCAGTCCAAGGCATTTGATAGGGTTGACCATCGATTTCTGGCAACTGTCTTTTCTGCCACCAGTTTCAGGACGTAGTTTCACACTTGAATCCGACTTCTGTATGTGTCGCTCAGTGCACGGGTAGAAGTGAATGGAGTAAGATTGGAACCTTTCATATTGTCTCGTTACATTCTTCAAGGTTGTCCACTTTAGCACTTGCTTTATATTTTTGTGTTGGAACCTTTCCTTTGCAAGTTAAATGTGAATCCAGTCCTACTAGGAATCTCCTTACTTGGTGCTACCAATTGGCCAGATGCTCTGCTTATGCTGATGATGTTTTGGTTCTTGTGTCAAGCTGGGATGAGACTGATGAAGTGAGAAAAGAGATCAGAGGTTACAAGGGGCCAATATCAACCGTGATAAGTCTGTTGGCTTGCGGTTGGGCATGTGGAAGAGAGTTTCTCTTCCCGGGTCTTTCCTCTGGACAGATGGGCCAGTCAAGATACTTGGCGTCTGGTTCAGTCCTGATCTCTTGCTGGAAATGGATTGGTTGGAGGTGTGGGGGAAAGTCAAGGATCATCTGTGGTCTCAGAGGAATCTTTGCTTAAAGGGGAAGGCAGAAGTATGTGTTTTGCATATCTACCCAATCCTTTTTTACCGACTCCCGTATGCCATACTAATGCAATTAGTTAGGGTCTTGTTCTCCTTTCTGTGGGAAGGCAAGGCTCCCAAGGTATGTCAGGAGATCTGTTACCCACACCCTTCTGAAGGTGGTCTGGATATGTCTAACATCAAGATACGTCAATATATGCTTCGCGTCACTTTCCTAGACCAGGTGTGTTTGCAATTGGATGGGAATAGCGAATTCTGGAATGAAGATGACTGTAAGAACTTCCCATCCCTGAAAAGTGTGCACTTGTGTGAGGATGGATCCCACTGTTTATCCCAAGATGAGTGGTCCTTCTATTGTGAATGTTGGATTGCTCTCAAGTTCCTCTTATGGGTGATGGATAGTCATTCTGATGTCTAGGTATTGTCCCATATGGTGTTACATCATTAGGGGGTCTGTTCAAGATGATCTGATTGGCAAGCTCGGTTTAACAAAGCCGGAGGCTCACTCCATATGGCCTTGAGTGCCTGGGTTGAAATACTTCATTAACAATGAGGCATCATTCACCTGGCTGATGATGTGAAAGGCCCTCTGGATCAGCAAAATTTTTCTTCGCCATGCTTGGGAAATCCTTCCAATTGCATCTCTTGCAACGGGTCGGTGGAGACATTGAGGCATACCTTCATCTACTGTAAGGTTGTAGTTTTGTTGTGCAAGTTTGGCTCACATGCTGCATGTAAAATTTTTGTCCTTGAAGCCAATTCTGTTTGTAGCAATGTGGTAACGTCATTGATTAAGGCGGAGTACTATGTGTTCTTGTGCTTACTAAGTGTTATGCAAGTGGCGATATGGACAACATGACAAGGGATTCTATGGAGATGAGAAGTTTACTTCTTCCCAACTTATCTTGTTCTTTAGGCATCAGCTTAAAGTCAAGATTAGGATGGAAAGAAAAGAATTAGGAGATTAGGAGAAAGAAAATAGCTCCCTCCATCAAAGGGAGTTGTTGGTAAAAGTGGGCGAGTCTTGCATGTCTGTGCCAAGTAAAAAGAGCTGACTTAGAGTGGCATTTTGATGCCGATTAGGCATCAGGATATTGGTAGCCCTGTATTAAACATTGGCAAACCTGTTTAGGCGTTTTTTATTTATGCCATGTTAACTTAGCTAGGGGATGTATGCTCATTGGCCCCTTTTATTTTTGCCCCCACTTTTTTAGTTTAATTCCCATCCTTTTCCTCCATTAGGTGACCAGAAATATCAGTTCTCTGGTGGTTGTGGGACACGTTTTGTTTTTCGAGTGTGTTCTTTTGTAAATGTTGTGTCTGAATGAGTGTGTATTTGTGTGTGTAGTTGGTCAAATGATTAGTTATTAATTCATACAAGTCCCACATTAATTTTGTCCAGTTAACTGATATTTCTGTCACAATTAAGAAGGGGGGGCTTTTATTACTAACTCCATTTTGTTTGGTTTCTTGCATATATAGTATTATGTATATTGCAAATATTCATTGGGGTTCTCACTTTGAACTGTTGTTTTTCTATTCCCCACTCCAACAAACAAATTGTACATGTGAAGACTAGTTAGAACTTCATAGAGACTTTGAGGTATTATGGTGGTTGTAGTAAGAATGGTAAGTGAGAATGTGGTATTTTGGTGCAAGGAATATTATATAGTTTGTTTGGGTCAGTGATTGTAGCTAACTAGTTTAAAGATAAGACAGATGATGACCAGCCTTCCCCATCCCCACTTTTGGCCTTGTGCCACATTTTTTGTATTTTCACAAAAATAAATATTAGTTTGCTTTTAGCTGTCCAACTGTAGACAAGTCATCGTTGATAGATGCATCAAGAGGTTATAAGCATCTGGCAGATGCCTTTTGCTATGTCTGTGGTGAATTTATCACAAGTGAAAAAGTACTCTGTGATAGCATCTGCTAACATGTTTGAGGCATACTAGTCATATTTCGGCATACATGCTGGGGATAAACACTGGGCATCTCATTTCACCTGTGAACTCTGCAAATGATTTTGTTTGTTTGTTTAACAAGGATAAGCCAATGAAACAGTGTATTTGTGTGTGTAGTTGATCACATCGATCAGCAAGAGATCATTTAAGGTCAAACTGTTGTTTTTTGTTTTTTTCTTTTTCTTTAAATAAGATTGAAATGCTTTCAAAAAGACTTTCCCTTTCCTTTCCTTCTTTTTCAATGTTGTCTTGCTTTTGGTTTTTAAAAATTCCCTGTTTTCGGAGGTGCGTTGTTCTTTGAAAATTTCTCACCTGGCAAGTATCAAAGTTTCCCCTTTCATCATCAGACACCAAATTGGAATTATATTTTATTATATAGTTCAACTTTCCTAAGAAATGCAAGACCAAATTGGGGTTTGATTTTTCGAAAACTTCTTTCAAGTTGTTCACGTTGTAAAATAATTTTCGAATATGTGCCATGTCACCGCAATCAAGCAGGAAGTGTTTCACAATATAAGCCACCTGGCATGCTATGTATTCAGGAGGATCTTCGTCTTTTAGGAGGAAGGAGTGAGTTATGTGCGTGTGTCCTATGCGAATACGGGATAAAACCACTTCTTCTTTGCGTGATTTTCTGTGTTCAGTTAGTTGTTTCTTTAGAGAGGGTTTGATTTTAAATAATTTGTTGTTTTGACAGTTGTTCCAAGCGTCTTGCCATTTCTTCAAAATAAAGTCATTTATTACTATTAGGGGTTTATAGTCAGTGTATGGAACCTTTATGTTACTTGTGTTAAGTTTCAGAGAGGTTTTTGCAGCCACATCAGCTTTTTCATTTCCATGAAAACCAGAGTGGCTGGGAATCCAACATAAAATGATGGTTTTATTTTGTGAGATCGCATGTATTCTATGTAGGAGTTTAATGAGCAAAGGATCTCTGCAAATGAATTCTAGAAGGTAAGATGGAAAGTTTTACTTGTTTGGATAGTTGAATTTTTCAGTGTAAAAATTTTGAATTTTTTTAAAATTAAATATTTTTTACTTTTATCTTTTTAAAACCAGTATTATTGAAAAACATGTTTAGTAATTGTGTATTAATCTCCACAGTATCGTGTGTTTTCTATACTCGATCACTGGCAAAAGCCATAAAAATATGGAACATTAAGGATGTTCAATATTAAATAATCCTCTTAAATAAAACAAATCAATTGATTTGTTGTCAATAATTTGTTATTCTAAATAAACAACAATCAAATTAATGTAGAATTTTGAAATATATATAATGTAAGAAAAGCACTATTCAATTATACCAGTTATTTCCCTGTAACTTTTAAAGTTAGGATTTTTCAGTGAAGTGAACCATAACAAAATAAAAATTTGATTTAACAGTTTCAGTAAAGCCAGCTTTCGGACAAATGACATTTATTCTTATGAACTGGACCCCCCTTCCCCAGTCTGTCTATCCTGGCATTTAATTCGCTACACTCTAGTCTTCATCAGGTGTCTATCACATTATTGTCCACATCTCTTGTTTCCTTTGCTTTCACAGCTGGAATCCTCAAGTGAGATTTCACATCACAATATCTGGAATACTTTAGAGAGATTTTCACATTTGCTTTCACGCCTGGAATCCTCTAGAAAGCTTTCACTAAACTTATCAAATACAAATAAATGGACTTTGTATGCAAATTTTTCTTTTTCTTCCTTAACTAAGAATTTCCATTTTCAGTGTGTGAAAAATTTGAAAATTAAACACCAGTCACCCAAATAGGCTGCTGTAACTAATTATTTTTTTAAAGCATTTCACCCCAGATAAGACGGAAGTGCCACTAGCATACAAGGGGTTACAGAGGGTAGAGAACAAGAGTAAAGAGTTGTGTTTAGGGAGAGGATAAAAAGAAGGACAAGGAACAAGATCAAGGTATCAGAAGATGTCGATTGACATTACACTTGCATATTTGAAAATTATAGACGCAAGGGAAGCAAGTAAGCGGAAGAGAATTCCACAGATGGGAAGTGCAAGAGAAGAAACTGTTTGAGTAGAAGAGACAGTTACATTTAACTGTTTCATCAGTGAAAGGGTGGGACTGAAATCTCAACCTAGTAGCTTGCTTAAATTTATGCAGTCTGGGAACCAGTAAAATGACTAAGACAAACAGTGTTGAGTTGTCCTCGTGCTGAGTGATATAATGTTCCCTCCTGGTATACAACAGCTTTCTAAGATCAATGGTTAAAAATGGCTTTGAGTGAGTGAAGACTGTGGATCTTGGTGAAAACCATCCTTCTTTGAATCTTGTGAACTGGAGCTACAGAATCACAAAAAACTGTACCAAATAACAAAAACCACATCACTTGAAGACTATCAACAGAAGCAACAACCAAAATAGATATCACATGTAACTAAGGCCATACCTATAACAGGCCAAGTGACCATGCAGCTGGTGTCTCTTAGTGGGGGCAATGTGAATTTTCATAGATAATCGATACAGCAGTTGAAAAGAGAGGGAAAAATTCCCCTGTGAGATTAGTTTGATGTTTTTTACATACCAAAACAAGAACCACAATGAGCTAGTTGGTAAATTTGGCAATTAACGAAGAGACAGGTAACTTTGAATAAACAAATGCAAATGTATAATATTTCAATGAGTGATTTTTATTTCAATGTTGGATTTTTCAGAGAATTTATATTCAAGTAAAAAGATCAAGACTTTTACATTGTGGTAAAAAAAAGGATTCACACTAGTTGATGATATCAAACACAGAAACAGTTTGTCCCATGCGCTCTCTTTGTATTGAAATGATGAATTTCAGACACCAACATGTAGGTTTTTGTTAAAGAATTTCTGCAAACCTTTGATTTGACACCATTGAACATTATAAAACAGAAAAACACCCACTGAACAGAGGTATCCAGTGGAACTTTTAAATCACTACAATCTATTTCTTTCAAAAAACTTCCATACACATGATAATAAAAAGCAGTATCATTGAATATTTCCTTCTCTGAAAGACAATCTTTTCGTGTAATATATCCTGTTATATAAAAAAAACATTTTAATATTTTTGGTGATACCAGTTTCTAGATCTGGCAGGTGATCAAATGTTTGGCATGCCAGTTCATCCAACAGATAACCACATTTTAACAATTATGGCTTTGATCATGGCGCTATACTCTCTAACATCAACTTTCAACCAAAGAAGTATTTTGTCTTTTGAATATGTCATTTCTGAATAACATTTTGTACTGTAATAAAATAAGTACCGCCAGAACTTGTCTCAATTTACCAAATTCAGTTCCAAGATAGTTGGTGGTAAATTCTCCAAGAATAACAACTGAACCTACTGTCAAGTAAATGTCTGCAAACATCATTTATACCATTACATGTCTGCTCGATAGCCATACTAGTGTCTCTTGTAATGGATTTTATTCTCTTTCCTTGCTTTCCTCTCATTTGTTTTGCCATACTTCTAAGAATTTGCAAGAAATGTCAAATTTCTATCATTTTGATCTGATACCACTCTTTTCAATGGATTGTTTGTCTTAGCACTTCCATAAATATCTTTTACATTGACTATTTTCCAAAATTTCAAAACTTCTTTGATGAAAGTAACAGTTTCTTGTATCATTATCCTGTAATAATGGATGAGTTTTCATTGCAGTTACAGTCTCATTACAAAATACTTTCAAACAGTGGGAAACTTTTTGTCTCTCAACTGGTTTTGGAAGAACTGCTATTTCTGTTAGTTTTGATAACATAAATTGATTTTTTCATGTGCAAAAAGTTGTTTCACTATTTCCCATTTTGCTGTCATTTCTTTACCATCAGAATAAAACAGCAATACAGAACAAGTTATCCAGTTATTGCAAATACTTTTGAAGATATGTATATAATTGAAAAGCAAGTATAAACCACTTTTACTAACCCAAAGCTTATTTTCAACAGAATCAAATTTCTTGAATAAAGCTTGATTAGTCTGATTATTGTCACAAATAATTGCAATTGCATGACCTTTCAAATAATTGACTAAATCAACATTTCTAACATTCTGAAACAAAAATTCCAAATTTAGTTTGGCAATTGGGATCATCTTAATCAAAAATCTTGGTCCACCATGTAAACATTTGATCATAATACCCAATACAATTTTTGTAATGCCTCTTCAGAATCTTTGGCAAAACCAAATAAGTTTCCTCCTTGGTATTGTAAGCTCAGTTTAATATAAACTTCATCAACGAGGATGGTACATTTTTTTCTGTTCATCTGCCATTTTGCTAAACATTACCAAGAAAATTCAGATCATCTCCTTTGATGTTATATCCACTAATCTTTTCATGTTCAGTAATCTGTAATCATCTCAAATTCTGTTATAAAGAAACTGAGATGTGGCAAAATATTCAAATACCCAGAAAAGAATTTCCAACTCATAAACTTTTTTACCAACTATTCGTGGTGACATAACTTCAATATGTTGTGTTGAAACCTGTTTCTTTCCTTCAATTTTCAAGTTACCAAGGTAATGAATTCCTTTCTCAATTTGAGACAAATGTTGAAACATATTCATTCTATTTTTAGTAGGGAATAAATGTGTGTGCATAATCCTGCATAGTAATATTCAAACCTCAAGTTTTTAAAAATTTTAATAAAAAAAATCAGAATAACTTCAGGGAAAAAATGAGAAGACTGGATGAACAGTTGATTGTTTGATTTGTAGCAGGTAACTGCTGGCACCAAATCATGATGGTCAATATGAGCACACAAATTTGTAAAATTCTCAATTCTATCTTTGTTTAAGAAATATACAAACTCATCATTTTGCACACTTTGCACAGAAGTGGAACATTTTTTTTGTTGTCCTTGGTTTTGGTAACAGACTTGATATCACACTTGATGGCAAATTCTTGAATATTAATGAAAGATTTTTGGGCCATGCTTTTCCCTGACAAAACAGTTGCATAACCATGTGGAAAAAGCCTTTCACAAACAACAGCGTCTGGGTGGTTAGGGGTGTTATCTCTTGGTATTACTTTTAACCATCTTTCTCATCTTGATCTTTTGGAAGACAAAAGACCTGGATCTTATTTTGCTCATTATAATTGCCTTGACAGGCTGTCACAAAACACTATTCGACCATTTTGAGATAATATTCAACATTAGTACTCAAAAAAATTATAGATTTTTCCCTGAATTTAAAAGAATTTAAATTTTATAAATCAAAACAGTGTTTAGTCAGCTTTTTGTTAATTTCGAAATGTTCACTACGCATGTAATTTCAATATATATTCCAAATAATCAAGCATACTTGATGATTTTTTTATATATCATCTGAGATTATAAGAAAAGAACAATTTTTTTTGAATGCAGCTGAAATACAAAAAGATATTTTGGGAAAAGGTTTAAATGTGTTTTATTAAAAGTGTGCAACTCTTTTCAATGGGCACGTTATTATGAAGAAAAATGTCCATATAAAATTATTATATCAAAATGTATCTGAATATATCAAACAAAACAGCAGATGTGAGAAATTAAAATAGCTGTAAATAAAGTTGAAACAAAATTGAGTGATGGTTAGTTGAAAAAACGTAATTCTTTAAATTTTCAAACAATACTTCTTAAAAATACATACTCCTCTGTTATATGTATGATCTTGATACTGCTGTTATTATAAAGGAAAACATTTGTAAAAGATTATTTACTATATTCTAATAAATTTCAGTCCAACAAAAATTGAAAATTTATAATAGATAACAGTAATTTAGCACATTAAAACAGTGAATGTAGTTCAATAAAATTAATAATGGTGGAAAGTAGATCCCAATAAAATTCAATGCTGACTTTTTACACTACAGTCTACTGATGAATTTATCATAATCAAAATGTAATTTAAGATAAAATACAGAATCTCAAATGAAATAAATTTGATGGGTGAGAATTTCCTTTCAGAATGAATTTGCTGTGTGTCAGATCAATGAAAGTCAAGTGCTATCAGCTAAAAAATTATCTGGTGACTGAGGAAACTTACCCCAGTGGCTGCTATGAAAAGTGTGATTTCCTGGCCGGTTATAGGTATGGCCTTGCATGTATATTAAAGAGAAAATAATGACATAATCAAGATGTTGATGTTCCACACTACTTCAAATAAAAGGTTGGGAAGGAAATTCCCATCAATACTGGAAAGAGTGATATTAGCTACTGGATTTGAGTGACCTATTTTCTTGAAAAATTGTGTTAAGAAAAAGATTTATAAATTTCAACTGAAGGCATCACTTGTAACTTAGTCAATGAATGCCAAATGTTTCCTTATAAGGAAATGGATAATAATATAATTACCACTACCATTGTTGCTGCTTATCAGGTAGCTCTTTGGTACCTGTAGAGTAAAATTCCATAGGTTTGGATCTGAAAAGTTTTTCAACAGTCTTTACTATGATTTTCATTAGCAAAAATTGATTGATTCATTTTCTACTGCTTATCAACCCTTTGCAGGTTATTTAAAGCCAGAAAATATTTATAGATAGTAAGAATTTAAGGGGGAGATAACAGTTTAGTGATACAAGTTTTACTAATTAGCCCATAGCTAGTGGAGAGAATTTGATAAACAAAAGAAATTATAATGTGGATATAAAGTGGGGGATCAGTTCTAAATTACAAACAATATATAAACTGATCACTCAATTTGTGGCCACGGTAGTTTCTATCCATTTATATTCCAGAGAATGTAAATAAATCTAAAAGACATGACTGTGTAGCTAATCTGTTTTTCATTGATTGATTCATTTTCTTTGCAGATTAATGAAAGCCAGAAAATAATTTTAGATTGTGAGAATTTTTTTTTGAGCTAATAATAATTTAGTGATAAGTCTTACTTATTAACCCATAGCTAGGGGAAAAAGAGGTGGATTCATACCTTTTCCAAATACATGCATATAACGAACCCAACAGGAATTGGAACTTGGCTTTCCAATTTCCAGTTCCTTAGCCACTATCAATAACACTACATACACATTCAAGCTTACAGCAAGCAATTACCCATTTAGTTACTGATGAGGCTCAATATTGTTTAAATTTGGTGATCATACAGAAACCAGTGTTTCAATATGCCTCATTAGAGAAAATTTTTCCTCATCAATGAACAATCAAGAGTAGACTCACCTTTGCAAAGAGGTTTCCAACTAGCATCCAGTTGGCTGACAAAAATAAACAGGATTGTAACTCAAGACATGTCCTTCTCTTGAATAGTCACAGTATGCTGGATTGAGCACAATATCCACACTGGAATCATCAGCCAATCAGAACTTACAGAATAGGCTGGCCCAGGTAATAGAATGGAATTTCCCAGGCTGTTATATAAACTACCTACCAATTTGTCCGATTCAACTTCTATTACAGTTGAGTACTGTCTGTTGCTATTACCAAATTCTACAATCAAAGCATTTTCACAGTGATCAAAAAAGGTAATAATCAGTTGGTGCAAGGTTAGGTGATTATGCCAGGTGGCAGTAGAACAGGCCAGCCGAGTTCCAAAATATTTTCCTGTGTTATTCTTGCTGTAAGTGGCCTTGTATTGTCATGGAAAATAACATTTTCCTTTAATGCCTTTAATTGCCATTGCTGTTTAAAAATTAAGGCATGTCTATGTACTCCAAATTTATTCTTAATTGCTACATTTGGTTAATAGTTAGGATGGTCCATTCATCATTACAATCAGTTCTCAAAAATGGAAAGTAAATAACTTACGGTTCAACCTAATTGAATCCCAGTCAGTGTAATGACTTCTAGCAATGTGGCCTTCTGTGGATCTCAAATTACAACTAATTTATTTGGTTTTTTAAACAAAATATAGCACATAGCTGAAAATTAGGGGAAATGGAGATGTTGGAAACAAAAATTACACTTATACTTAGCATCAGGAAAGTGAGAAAAGTGAGTTGAAATTTTTAGGACACATAATAAGGAAAATTTGATACTCACAGGACATATTGAAGGAAAGAGGGACAGAGGAAACAATGCATAATCTACCTAGTGAGTATTACAATAAAAGTTCTGTCCATGTTTATTTTTAATAACAAAACAAAAATATGTAAAATAGAGTTATATTTAATTAACAAGATAGTAACTAATATTTTTAGTAACCTTACGTACAAAAATCAAAATATCTGGGAAGTGTTTTAACAGAGGATAGAAAGCAAGACACTGGAATCCGGAGGTGCATTGTGATAGCTTTCCAAAAGCTAAGTAAAGTATTAAGAAGCAGAAAAATTTCATTTGAAACATAAAAAAAAGAGCACTGAACTGTCTTTTGTAATTCTTAATAAATTTTGTGATGTGCATGTAGTGTTATTGATAGTGGCTAAGGAACTGGAAATTGGAGAGCCAAGTTCCAATTCCTGTTGAGTTCGTTATATGCACTTATTTTGTAAAGGTATGAATCCACCTCTTCTTCCCCCTAGCTATGGGTTAATTAGTAAGACTTATCATTAAACTATATATTATTAGCTCAATATCAGTCCTTCTATATGGCAGTGAATCCAGAACAATCTCCTCACAGACGAAGAAGAGGCTTGAAGCAATAGATACGGTTCTACAGAAGGATGCTGAGAATACTATGGACCAAACATGTGATGAAGTTTTAGGGAAAATAGAAACAAAAAAGACACTTATACTTCATATCAGGAAGAGATAGTTAAAATTCCAAGAACACAGAATAAGGAAAGAAGACTTCAAAAATTTGATACTCACAGGAGAGATTGAAAGCAAGAGGGAAGCACTGCATAACCTACTTAGAGAGCTTGAGTAAATGGATGGTGGAACAAAGTTTAGGAGAGATAACAAAAACACAAAATTTATTAAGAACTACAAAAGACAGGAAATTGTGGAGAACCATGATAACCAGTGTCCTTAGAGGACATAGCACATAGAAGAAGAACAACATTAAGTTAGCTAGTTGCATTTATTCACCCAAATATTCTTTATTATTTATTTTATAATAAATTGCATCTATTCAAAAGACTTTCCTAAACAATCATTGAAACTTCATATATTCTCAACAAAAATTCATCTTACGACATATGATGAACATTTTACATTTAAAAAAAAAAAGATCCCCCCCCCCACATGATTTTATGACACAACGATCTATTTGAACAACTGGGAAAACTAGATTTATTTGGACAAGATGTTAGAATATTCCAAATCTTATACTGGGAAGCAAACCACTTGCATACAGTTAGAAAATGAATTTGGTGCACAAAAGTAGAAAGGGGCATGAGACAAGTATGCATCTTCTCCCCAGATTTATTTAACCTCTGCTGAGAAATGGAAAAATTTCATTAGAAACAAAGAGTGTTGGATTGTTATGTGATATCAATCCTCTTGTATGGCAATGAATGTTTGACAATTTCCCTAAAGATGAGTAAAAAACTAGAAGCAGCAGAAATGTAGTTCTACAGAAGGATACTGAGAATTCCATAGATGGAGTGAGTAAGCAACAAGGAAGTCTTAAAGAAAATGGCAACAAAAAGAATACATACTCAAAATCAGGAAGAGATTCCTTGGATACATAATGAGGAAGGAGGTCTTGGAAAACTTAGCAAAAGAGCCATACAAGATAGGAAGTTGTGGCGAAGCATGATCATTTTTTTTTTTTAAGCGTTTCACCCTAAGCAAGGTGAGAAGCCATTAGGATGCAAGGGGTTACAGAAGATTTGGAGCAAGATCAGATAGGAGTGATAGAGGAAAGGATGAGTAGAAGGATAGTGGATAGATCAAGGCAACTCGAGATGTCAATTGACATTACATTTGAATAGTTGGAGATTATAGCTCTCAGGGACACTGGAATAGGGAAGGGAGTTCCACAGGCGAGAGGTGCAAGACATGAAGCTATTGAAGTAGAAGAGACGGCTACATTTAGTAGTTTTGACAGTGAAAGGGTGAGAGCGGGATGCCAGCCTCGTAGGGTGCTTGAATTCATGAAGTCTGGGAATCGGCAAATGCAGCTCCTCGGAGCAATTACCGTGAAAGTTTTTATAAAAAAGACGAGAGAGGCATGTCCTGAATGGTCGTGGCACATAGAAGAAGATCTATGAAAACTAAAAACACTTTACCCTTCATAGATATCATGCTACATAGAACTAAATACTAACCTGCAACAATAATGAACTTATTAATTTCTATTCTCACCACTGTACCAGAATAAAATCTGGAATAGTTATATGATTCTGTTTAACAGCACTAAGAATCTACAACCCACAATACTTACCTGAAGAAGAAATATACATTGAAAACACTTTTAAAAACCTTCAATATTATTATTTTATCCACAATGCTAAAAGAAAGACATATAAAATATACAACTACAAAAAAGACAATGACACTAATAACAACAACAATAACAATAAATGAGATAAAAACAGATATATACTACTTCCTACTAATTGCTTAACATTTACTATCCAAAACAATTTATCCAATCTTAACAATATCAAAATAATTACACATTCAAAATTATTATAGATATGATCATAACCAAAAATATCCATAGCAATAATAATTCTGAAGCAGGTATATATAAAATAAACTGTCAGAATTGCCCCTCATAATACACTGGGGAAACTTGCAAAGATTTAAAAAAATAACTATGAACAAAAAATGATCTTATACACAACAAGTTATCAAATGCATTTGTCATACATAAAAATAAATTCAACCACAACTTTGATCTAAAGAATGCTACACTCATTAAAAGAAAAAATAACTTATTTAGACAGAAAATTCTTGAGAATGCCACCATTAAATCTTGCCAAAATATAAATCTGCACTCTGGATTTTTTCAAATATCTCTTTTCTTAAAAGAAATACTCCTTTCTCAAGCCAACATACATGACTATAAATTCTTTTAAAAATTAAAAGGAAATGGTTAAATTATAAACCTTCTATCATTTAAAATATATAATACATAAATAAATTGCAGACTAAAATAATATAAATAATAATAACATTATAAAACAAATTCAACAATAATATCATTTACTCACTTTTGTTTATTAAACATTAAATTATGTCACTTAGCATCTTCCATAATTTACCTTGATTTTCAGTTAGGCTGAAGTATATTTGTGTTCTTAAATTTAAAATTCTAAAAATTAATATTTTTACTTCTGAACATAAATACTTCTTGTAAAACAAAATTCTTACATTTGTCTTGATAAGGTCCATCAAAGGATGAAACGTATCAGCTAAGATAAATTTTTCATTTGTTGTTATTCACATAGTCCTTGTACAGATATATTTTAAGCTATATCAGAATGTTTACATATAAATAATAATATATAATAATAAAAGTATATGAATCTTACCATCATCTAATAAAAGAGAAAAAACAAATTAAAAAAATGTGGGAAAATGTAAAAAAGAAAACAAATTAAAATAAAACTGTTAAATATAAAATCGTGGACTTAGTAAAGGGGAGATGACTCTTACAGAAGCCACATTTGATTAATTCCTTTTTAGTTAGATTTTTTTGTAAATCTTTATTCCTGAAAATAAACTTACTCTATCTCCTCCCTAGTTTTTATAATATAATCTTACTTATTAAAAAACGCAGATTGTGTGTGTGTGTGTGTGTGTGTGTGTGTCTGTACGTTTATATATTGGATCAGATTTCCTACATTTTTCAACCGATTTCAACAAAACTTCACAGGACTATGTAAAATTACCTTGCGGTGGTTCTGACAATGCCAAAAATTGCAAAAACACAATTGTTTTTGCACGAAATTAATTTGAAAAGATTAAGAGGCATCGCTGTCACAAGAATGAAAGGGGGACAACTCATATCGAGTTATACTTATCATAAAACCCATGTTGTTTGTGTGTGTTCCTTTATATATGGGATCGGATTTCCTACATTTTTCAACCGATTTCAACAAAGCTTCACTTTTTTTTTGGCAGGTAGTTTCTTATTGTCTTGCACACTTTTTTCTTTATTTTTACATTCAGAATGCTTTAAAAATTCCATTTACAAGACAATTGTTTATAATAAAATTCTATTAAATCGGTAAACTCATAACGATTGAAAACAATGTTTTTGTTTGAGTTTGGGTTTGACCAATTCGTAAAAAAAACAAAAAAAAAACTAATTCAGACATGCATGTCCATCAACCTTAAACAATAATCTTTGTCCATTTTAATTTTCAGTCTTTATGATGGTCGATACTTGATCTATCTCTTACTGTTACATCCCCGGGCAACGCCTGGCTCTCCTGCTAGTAAAGAATATACTGCAAGTTATTGTATCCTTTCTATTCCTGCTATCATTTGCATCAAGATGATAACAAAAATGAAACATTTTCATATGAATAGAGAACTTTACTTTTTGTCATCTAACTGGGGAGGACAAGGGAAAGTGTAAAACTGAAATGTGGAGTACTAAAAAAAATAAAAAATAAAAAAGAGCCTATGACCATACGTTCCATAGCTAAGTTAAACTAATTATAACTAAAATAAAAACAAACATTGTAACCTAAATGGGCTGGGTAGACAAATCTTTCACAGAAAACCAAGATCTACCATAGATCAAGTTAACCACATTCACATGCAGCATTCATACCATATTCATTTATTTTTCCAAAAATCAACTGAAGTCTTTTTCTTTCTCTCCCCCTTTCTCTAGTCTCTTAAGTATACATTTTTTAACAAGTACCTCTACATTTGCACTAGTACATCAAATCCATCTGATTTGCATTTTCTCATCTTCTAACACACATGCATAGTGATAGACAAGATGACAGCACCACCTTTTAATAATATCACAAGATAACAGTTTTGCTTTGTTTTGATGCCTCAAAAACAAACCTAGTGTCGCTGACAAAACTAACCTGGCTGTTCGTCTCGAAAAGGACTTCCAATCAGTTGTGAACTGGGGCAGTAATTGGCTGGTCAACTTTAACGCCTCCAAAACAAAATTGCTCTCTATTAATCACCACAGAGATCCTTCTCTGTCCCCTATTAGAATGTCTGATGCTCAACTTCTCGAGAGCGCCTCTCTGTGGCTGCTTGGTCTCACCTTGTCTACTGATCTGAGATAGAACAAATACATTGAGTCAATTGCTTCGTCCACCGCAAGGAAAGTTGGCTCCCTGTGCCGAACCAGGAAATTTTCCTCCCCGGAATTGATCCTTCAAATCTACAAATCAACCATTCACCCTTGCATGTAGTATTGCTGCCATATATGGTCTGGAGCCCCTTCTGTTTGCCTCGGGATTCTTGATAAGATCCAGAGGCGGATATGCAATATAATTGGCCCCGATCTGGCATCTCATCTGCAGTCACTCTCTCACAGACTTGCCGTCGCCTCTCTCTGTCTTTTTTACAAATACTTTCTCCGATGAGCTGCTTTCGCTGGTTCCCAGACGAATTCA
Source organism: Acanthosepion pharaonis (assembly GCA_903632075.3). Classification (NCBI taxonomy): domain Eukaryota; kingdom Metazoa; phylum Mollusca; class Cephalopoda; order Sepiida; family Sepiidae; genus Acanthosepion; species Acanthosepion pharaonis. The sequence goes on from CAHIKZ030003927.1 coordinate 911,723, forward strand.
AGCATCCTACGAGACTGGCATCTCACTCTCACCCTTTCACTGTTGAAACTGTTAAATGTAGCTGTCTCTTCTACTTCAATAGCTTCATATCTCACACCTCTCGCCTGTGGAACTCCCTTCCCTATTCCTATTTCCCTGAGAGCTATAATCACCAACTATTCAAATGTAATGTCAATCGACATCTCGAGTTGCCTTGATCTATCCACTGTCCTTCTCCCCATCCTTTCCTCTTTCATTCCGACTTGCTCCTGTTCCAAATCCTCTATAACCCCTTGTGTTCTAGTGGCTTCCTGCCTTGCTTGGGGTGAAATGCTTAAAAAAAAAAAAATCACGTTATCAAAATTACCCTGTTGTAATATAATCAGATTTCCAAGACTTTTAAGTTTAAAGACACTGATAGGGTACAAAAAGGTAAGACATTGACAAAAGGTACAATGACTTTAATAGTCTGACTAGGAACAAGGAGTTAAAAAACACTGTCTAGATACAAAAAGTTAAAAAAACACTGACTAGGTATAAAAAGTTAAAAGACAGTGACTAGGTACAATCAGTTAATAGACAATGTCTAGGTAAAACAAGTTAAAAGATGCTGACAAGGTACAATTTAAAAGATGACGAGTAGGTACAACTTAAAAAAATATTGACTAGGTACAAAAAGTTAAAAGATGCTGACAAGGTACAAAAAATTAAAATACACTGGCAAGGTACAATGAGTTAAAAGACACTGACTACATACAACAATTTAAAAATACTAAGTACAATATTTTAAAAGACAGTGATTAGGTAAAAGAAGTTAAAAGACGCTGAAAAGGTACAAGGTGTTAAAAGGCACAAAGTACAATATGTAAAAATTTGCTCACTAGGTACAACAAGTTAAAAAACACTAACTAGGTACAAGTTTAAAGATGCTGCTTAGGTACAATGAGTATAAAGACACAGGCTAGGTATGAGTTAAGACACTGACTAGGTTCAATGAATTAAAAAATGCTGACTAGGTAAAATTACACTATTTACATTATTTGGACTATTGTCCTCATCTTTGTTGCCATATTTAACGCAATGTTTCGGGCGTTGTACACTCCGGCCTTCTTCAGGTGGTTGGGATGTCAAAATGAATTCTTTATTTTGCTTGACATTCTAACCACCTGAAGAAGGCCGGAGCATACAACAGCCAAAATGTTGTGATAAATATGGCAACAAAGATGAAGACAATAGTCCGAATGATGTAAATAGTGTATATAATACATCATCTCAGAAATATAGACAGATAGGTAAAATTAGTCAAGTTTCTAGACACTAATGATTCAAAATTTTAGGACCTTTCTTAGAGAAATTCAAAGTAATTTTGAAATTTATTTTGAACAGTAACAGACCACAAGAAATGTACATGTTTCTTTGCTGATTGAAAATAAAAGATGTGCATATGAAAAGAAAGAATAACATTTGCTAATTGGGATAGATCAGGGGATTACAGAGAGTGAAGGTGAGAGAAATGACTGGGTAAAGCAGGCACCAAGGAAAGAATAAAAGCTGAACGGGGTTCAACAAGATAAAAGATGGCAATTGACATTGCATTTCAATTTTGAAAGATTGTAGTTATCAGGGAAGTGAGTAAATGGAAGGGAGTTCCACAGGCGAGAAGTGTGAGTAAAGAAACTGTTGGAGTAGAAGTGGCAGTTACATTTACCTATTTCAACAGTAAAAGGGTAGAACCTAGATGCCAATCTAGTAGCATGCTTAAATTCAGGGCACCGGGAAAAAAACTTGTCAGAGTGGTAGCAATGAAAATATTTGTAGAAAAGACACATTGGTGAGAAAGTGACTGAAGTTGAGATACCAAGTCAGGATTGATTACATTGCAGATCCTACTTTGGATTTTGCCAAGAACCTCAAGATTGGTAGCAGAAGCATCTGATCAGATATGTCAACAGTATTCAATGCATGAAAGAATGGTAAATTTGTAAATGTGCAATATGGACTCTGGCAAGAAAAAACTTCTAGTGACTCAACTTTCCTTGCAGTAGATGCAGCTATTGATTCGATGTAGTCATTCCATTTAAAGTCTGTTGAAAATGTGAAGCCAAGAACACACAGTGTGTTGCTCTCCATGAGTTTAGCATGCATCTAGAAATGTGTGCACACATACACACATGCATGCACGCACACACACACATGCATACATACATTTATACATACTCATCCACATTCATATACATGCAGGCACAGCTTTGTTACAGATATATATAGTAAGCTTTTCTTTGTACTGGTCTAAATTGAAGAATTTTAAGGCTGTGTTGCACAGTACCAAATGGTAAAGTCAGCATTCCAAAATTTCCTGGCCTTGAATATTAATCATTGGCCCCATTGGGAAATGTGGTGCTATCATAGATACTCTATGTAAGTATTCCTTAGCATAAGGCTAAAAGACTGTGTAGCACCAATGTTCCATATAAGGGATTTGCATGTATTGAATATCAGCATTCAATATTTTCACAGTTTTTAGCATTTGTCAGAAATATGGAACTACCTTAGCCATAAGGCAAACTTTCAAAACCATAATTTTTATCTCAGACCTCATGTTTTAAATTTCTCTTACCTCTTAAATATTGATAAATTAACATTTTGAAAAAATGAAATCTACCAAAATAACAATTGTTGTTTTTAAAAATGAAACACTTACAGCCTTTTTATCATTTTATTTTTCTTAATATTTAGAAAAGACTAGAATTGAATATTTTATTTATAGACAGCTAAAAGTGAATTTGCAAATATTTCTTGACTATAAAAGAAAATATGTCTGTACTTTGGTCATCACGAAGTTGAACATACAATGTTGACAAAAAAAATAAAATGAAAACTATGCAAACAAGAATGTCCTTTTTTTATAATGGCTGCCAATTTCTATGGGCTTTTGTTGTCGAATGTTTTTAGGACAAATATTGTTCTGTACAGAAGGGAGATAAGACATGGGTGGGGAATCTTCTGGGGATTAAAATGTGTGGAAGAGGAGCAGATGGTAGGGGAGAATTGTAGAAGAAAAAATATTGTCTGGAAAAAATGGAAGTGCAGTTGGAAAAAAAGCCAAAATTATTGAAGGAGGGATGAAGGCACAAAAGAACAAAGAAAATAGTAAAAGTGTAAAGAATAAGAGAGAGAGAGAGAGAGAGAGAGAGAGAGAGGAAAAAGAAAAGAAGGAACAAAAATGATATAAGGAAGAAAGAACGCACAAATGAAGCAAGAAAAGAAAGAATAACGAATGTAGTAAAAGAAAAATGGAAAGAAAGACAAAAGTGGACAAAGAAAGAAAGAAAGAAAGAAAGAAAGAAAGAAAGAAAGGCAGAATAAAGAATGAGGGAGGGACAAAATAAAGAAAAGGAAGTTAGAAAGAAAGACAAAAGAAATAATAAATGAGTAAAATAGAAGAGGGAAGGGCAAATGTAAGCAAGGAAAGAAAATGGAGGAAAAGGAAGTTGGAAAGAAAAGACAAGAAAGAACTAAGAAAAAAGGAAAGAGTGACAAGACAAGAAAAGGGATAAAGAAAGGAGGAAATGAAAAAGAAAGAAAATGAAAAAGGACAAAGAATAGTAAGAAAGAATGAAAGAAGAAAGGAAAGAAAATGAAAAAGGACAAAGGAGGAAGAAAGAGTAGCAAGAAGGAATGAAAGAAGAAACGGAAGAAAATGAAAAAGGACAAAGGCGGAAGAAAGATAAAAGTAATGAATGATAAAAAAAAGGTTTGATTAAAAAGTAAGAAAGAAGAAAAATGAAGGGTGAGGGTAAGAAAGAAAGAAGTGAGAAAGAAAGAAAAAGTGTATGAAAGTAAAACAAAGAAAAGAAGAAAAAAAACAAAGACAGAATTTATAAAATAATGTAAATGGACAATAAAGAAATGAAAAATCAGAAATGAAAACAGGAGAAAAGAAAAGTTACACAAGAAAAGAATGTGAAACATACAAAAATCATTTGTGATATCTTTTTTATTTAAATATCACCAATGGCAAAAATTATAAAAAATAAGTTTTCAATCATTGAGACATGTTGAGTTGTCTTGAGGTTGGTTGCATACAAACAAATAATTTTGTTTGGGATTTTTTGAAAAGAAAAGTCACCAATTAATATTGATGTTTCATATTAGAAGTTGATTCCTTTTTGTCCAGCTATATCTACAACGCTGGTCATGACTTGGTATCTCAGCCTCGGTCACTTTCTCACTACTGTAATGCTTCCTTGTGTCTTTTCTATAAATATTTTCATGATAACTGTTGTGATAATCTTTCCTCTTTCGTACCTCAACTTTACAAATTTAAGTGTAGTACTGGAGTGGAAGCTAGGTCTCATAATTTTACAGTTGAAATTGCTGGATATAACCATAAATTCTATGCTAACATAACTTTCCTTGAATTTTGTTCTTTTATTTTAATTTCTCCTTAATTATTTCACTCTCAGTAATCCCTTACAGCTTAGTTGTTAAATAGTTGCAGTGGTAGCAACAAATAAATTACTAAACAGCCTCCCACACTTACTACTAGACTGTCTAATGAATAATAAAAGAAAAATTAAAAGTTAAGCAATAAAAATACTTTAAAAAGAATGGTAATTAACAAAAAAAAGGAAAAGTTAATTTAGATTATAAAAAAAATCGTTAAATAAATATAGAATACTATTTACATTATTTGGACTATTGTCCTCATCTTTGTCGCTGTATTTATTATTACAATGTTTCGGCCGTTGTATGCTCCGGCCTTCTTCAGGTGGTTGGAATGTCAAACTGAACCCTTTATTTTGCTCACTGGGGTAGACTGTTCTAGTTCCACATGCCATGTCTAATGTCCTCAAGGACACATGGCACAGTGGATAAAGGCATTAGTTAGATCCAGTGACAGCACCCAAAGAGTGTGAGTTCAATATCTGGTTAAGGCAGTGGAGAACTTGGAGAGGGGAATTAACAGAAGATAACTGACATCCATTAAACATGGCATGTGGAACTAGAACAGTCTACCCCAGCAAGAGAAATAAAGGGTTCAGTTCAACATTCCAACCACCTGAAGAAGGCCGGAATGTACAATGGCTGAAATGTTGTAATAATAAATATAGCGACAAAGATGAGGACAATAGTCCGAATAATATAAATAATGTACATAATACCTCATCTCAGAAATATAGACAAATATAGAATACTCCCATGATGCATCATAAAAAAGTTTTTACATCCAAATGAAACAAAAATCAAAACTTTCTTAGTAATTATTTTTCAATGGCCAAAGGAGGCAGATGTCCTGGACACTTCTCTGATAAAACATGTTGCCATCAACAGATAAGAAAAACGTTTTTTATTTCTGTATACATATATGTTCTTTAAAATATACAATCATTTCTCTGAATATTTTTTTTTAATCATTTCATCCCAAGCAAGGTCACAAGTATGCAGGGGATTACAGAAAGTGAAAGTGAAAGTGAAAGAGAAGACCAAGAATAGAGAGGATTGAGGAAAGGACAAAAGATGAAAGGGATTCAAGAAGGCAAAAGATGGCAATTGAAGGTGCATTTGAATTTTGAAGATTGCAGTTATCAGGGAAGTACGTAAACAGAAGGGAGTTCCACAGGTGGGAAGTGTGGGAAAAGAAACTGTTGGAGTAGAAGTGGCAGCTGCATTTAGATATTTCAACAGTGAAAGGGTGGGGCCTAGATGACAATCTAGTAGCACGTGTAAATTCATGGAGTCAGGGCACCAGGGAGAAAATCTTGTCACTGCAGTTGCTATGAAAATATTTGTAGAAAAGACAGAGAGAAGCCATTTTATGTCAGTGAGAAAGTGACTAAATTCGAGATGCTTGGTCAGGATTGATTATATTTCACATCCTTCTTAGTGTACTAAATCATTTTATCTATGCTTATTTCATTGTTTTATATATGATATTTTTTTGTAATTTTATAATCATGTTTGTGCTCTGATGGTGCCCTTGTAACACCAATATATATATATATATATATATATGTAAGCAAATATATGGATATAGATCCGACAGTATAAAGAAAAATATATATGGAAAAAACAAACAAAAATCCTTATATACAATTATGCTGTTTTAATGTTAATATGTCAACGTCGGATGTTTTGGTCTAATAAACCATCTTCAGGACATATTCATAAATTATAACATTATCAATACAACATGACAAAGACAATGTACATAAGAAACAAGACTTATCCAAACAAATAACTGAAAGTTTTATAAGATCAGCGCTCCGTTTAAAAACTTTCAGTTATTTGTTTGGATAAGTCTTGTTTCTTATGTACTACCTAGAAATATAATGCATATTTAGAAACTATTTGGAATTATGAGTTTTTATAGACAGACAAATATTTTTCTGAAAGTACTTCTTAAGCTATTGGGAAATTATAAGACCAATAACAGAATGTTTAAAAAATTCTTTATTTTTAGTGACTTGTAATCTTTGATGATAAATAAGCTAAAAAAAATGCCTCCTGGCAAAGTTTCCACACAATTGATCATTGTCTGTTAAAGTCCATGAATCCTGTAGTGACTTTTTCAATTCATGGGTTGAATAGTATTGAAGCCCCCCCTTTGTACAACTTATAAGCAAGAATACTCCAACTGGATTCAGGTTGGGAAAACGTGCTGGCCAACCCAAAATGTCAATATTGTGGTTCTGTAACCATTGTTGTTTGCTTTGTACCTGAGAGCATTGTCTTGGTGGAACTTCTAGTCAGCACCAGTGACTTCTTCTGTATAAGTTAGGATGGAAGAGAGGGAGGAAGGAAAACACCTGATAAATAATTTTTTATATTTAGCAGCATTAAAAAAAAAAACAGGAAAATTTCATTAGAGTACAAAGATAAGAGTACTGAACTGTTACGTAATATCAGCCTTAAGTGAATGCTCGACTATAGAAGAGACTTGAAGCAACAGAAATGTGGTTCTACAGAAGGATGCTGAGGATACCATAGACCAAACATCTGAGCAATGACAAAGTTTTAGAGAAAATCGAGACAAAAAAGACACTTATATTTAACATTAGAAAGAGACAGTTGACATTTCTAGGACACATAATGAGGGTTTAGACACTCACAGGATATATTGAATGCAAAAGAGACAGTGGAAAACGGCACATAACCTACCTAATGAACTCATGTAAATAGTTAGCAGAACAAGGTTTAGGAGAGTTAGAAAAAAGACAAAATTTACTAAGTGCTACAAAAGCCAGGAAATTGTGGAGAACCATGATTGCCCATGTCCTGAATGAACACAGTACATCAAAGAAGTAGCCAAGTGCTGATGAAAGCTATTGGTGATTTTTCAAGTTGTTCAAAAGCTGCCCAAAACATACTTGTGAGGTATCCTTGCTAGTCAGTTATATGAAAGTGAAAGTTGAATTCAGATATGATTTTTTATCTACATGTAGTAGATAATTTTTCACTACAGAATCTTTCTTGCATGTTTATAAGCATTCATCTAAGCATTCATCCATGCTTAGAATATTGCTATCATATATGGTTGGTGTTCCTGTTATATATTTAAAGATATAAAATAAGAATCTGCAATGTTACTTGTTCTGACCTGGCATCTCAGCTTCAGTCACTTTTCCACCACTGTAATGTATCTTCCTGTTGTAGAGTAGTTTTTCACAGTGGAGGCTTGTACTTCACTAAGTCAGTCCTAAAAAGTCTGACGTACAAAACGTTAGGAACTTGCAATAAGAGTTAATGACGCAGCAATCACTCACTCAACACCACTGAGCCCCATTGTCGACCGCTACTACTACTAATACTTATTATGTGTGGGAGAGTCTATTAATAATAGAATAGGTACATCAGGTATGACACTTCCCGATAAATACTTTGACAGTAATTGTTCTGATGAACTTTCCTGTATTGCACCTAGACTTTATGAATTTAAGTGCAGTATTATATTGGTAAACAAGGTCTCACTGATTTACAGTTGAGATGGCTATATGTAACCATAAGTTCTATGCTAACAGTTTCTTTCCTCATACTTTTTGCTTGTAGAACTCTCTTCTTGATTCTTGCTTTCCAGTCAACTTTGATCTGCAAAACTTTGAAAGCAATGTCAATCGTTAGCTACTGCCTTTTTGATTTCTCTTTTATAGTTCTTGCTCCTTAATAATGTTTTTGTTTTCTTATTCTTTCACATTCAGCAACTCCTTGTGCCTTAGTGGCTTTGTTGCCTTGCTTGGTGTGAAAAGATTTTTAAAAAAAAGGCCAAATGTTCCAAATATTTAAAAATAGGTTTGTTTTTTTTTTCCAGTAAATAAAGGTATACATACAATGTTTACAGCTTTACTTGGAGTATCCTGGAAAGAACACCAAACAAACATGGAATTCTGCAGAAAATTGAAATTATGAGAGAATCCCTCATTAGGGATGATTGAGGATGAAAGAAAAACTGTTAAGTAATGGACTCTTGTGGGAACCTAAATATGGAAATCAAAGGAAGACTATGTAGATCAGCCATGAAACAATATTGGTTTGATGAAGATCATAGGGGACAGAGAAAAATGAAAGAAACTAGTTAAGTGCATTTGAGTTTGCTCAAAAAAGAACTGAGTATAATGTTAAAGTAATAAAATGATTCATACGTGACTAGAATTACACAAACATCTTTTGATTAGAAATGGGCCTGATCTACAGAATCTATGACCAACTGAAATCAGCAACTACATTGGTTATCAAGGCTCTGATAGCTGCAAAATGTACTCTCATTGCTTGGGTGCCCTTTTATAGAAGGGGAACTTTAAGGGAATGACATTTGTGTTTCTTCAATAACTATTAAAGATTTATTTAGAAAAATTGTGATTTATTATAATGCTAACTCATTAATGTTGCAAAAATAAAAAGACAACATTTAAGTAATTTTTGCAATTGCATTGAGTATGAAAGAAATTTATTTTCAGGTGGCTTTGGTTTCTTTCAAGCCACAGTGAAAAGTATTCTGGTCTATGGTGCTGAAAGCTGGACTCTAACAAAGGAACTGAATAATACACTTAATGGAACATATACATGGATGCTCAGGTCTACACTTGGTGTATCATTGAAAAGAGCACAAAACAAACAAGGAGCTCAATAGAAAACTGCAAAACTATGGATTAGAAGATTGTCATTCATTGGGAACATTTAGAGAAGGAAAGAACTGTCGAATAAAGGACTCTTGTGGGAACGTAAATATAGAAAACAGAAGGAAATTATGTGGATCAGCTAAGAAACAATATTGGTTTGAAGAATGAAGATCATAGGAAACAGAAAAATAAAAGAAACTAGTCAAGGATGTTTGAGTTTGCTCAAAAAAAGAACTGAGTATAATGTTAGAGTAATGTAATGATTCATACTTAAATAGATTTACACAAACATTTTAGTCAATCTTTTGATTCTACATGAAGATGGTTTGATTAGAAATGGGCCTGATTCTACAGAATTTATTACCAATTGCAATTAGCAACTACATTTGGAATGAAGCCTGTGATGGGCCAATTTAAAAGCTGCAAAATGTACTCTCATTGGTTGGGTAGGCTTTTAGAGATGGGCACTTTAAGGGAAGGACATTTGTATTTCTTCAATAACACTGAAAGATTTATTATAATGATAATTCATTAATGTTGCAAAAAAAGAGCATCAAAAAAGAAATATTTAAGTAATTTAGCAATTTCCTTGTATTTTAAATAACTCTAAAAACCTTATTTCTTGAATATTAAACTAAAAGTAAAATAAAATAAAAAGAATTGATCCTCTACCTTGCTGCCTAATTGCACTATCATATTCTTAGGCAGCAAGAATTCATGAAAATGATGTAGGAACTATTTTGGATTTCAGAATTTAAAGTTGCCTGAATTTTGCTATGCTACTTGGCATAATTGAGTATAAAAGAAATTTATTTTCAGATGGCTTTGGTTTCTTTCAAGCCACAGTGAAAAGTATTCTGGTCTATGGTGCTGAAAGCTGGACTCTTAACAAAGGATTTGAATAATCTGCTTGATGGAACATATATATGGATGCTCAGGTCTACATTTGGTGTATCATTCAAAAGAGCACAAAACAAACAAGGAGCTCAATAGAAAACTGCAAAACTATGGATTAGAAGATTGTCATTCATTGGGAACATTTAGAGAAGGAAAGAAGAACTGTTGAGTAAAGGACTCTTGTGGGAACGTAAAAACAGAAAACAGAAGAGAAGAAGATTATGTAGATCAGCTAAGAAACAATGTTGGTTTGAAGAATGAAGAAGTAATGAAGATCATAGGAAACAGAAAAATAAAAGAAACTAGTCAAGTAACTAGTTTTAGTGATTAGCTACCTCAATAATTTAATGTGTAAGGTTTCTTATGGGGATATTTTGTAGTACATGAAATAATGATGATGAAGAGAGTACATGCACAAAATAACTGACCAACTGATTTGCAATGAAAAATATTTATTAAGCACATTAATAAAAGGAAAGTTTAAAACAAGAGTTTCTTTTGTTAGAAGTAAATTGCATACACAACAAAATGTTCATGAATATTTTATAATGGGACTTACTGTGTTAGTGTGTTTTATTGTGAAGCATTCGCAGCCCTCTTAGCTTCAAGATGGAAAGTTCATGTCACCAGTTCAAAAGAGGAAAACCCAAAAGAGAGAGAGAGAGAGAGTTACTTTAGGCTTTATATGTTTTTATATTTGAGAGCTGCTGCTGATACAAGGTTTATTATGTTTAAGGGCTGCTACTGATATTAAAGAGCACTATATAGTCAAGGGTTTTTGTGTTTGCTTGTAATAAAAGAAGTTAACCACATGATACTTTTTTTTATGAAAGGAAAGAGAGTTTCTTTCTTAAAAGCTGATTTTCACAATCTAATATCAGATCCATTACATATGTTCCACTTCTTTACAATTGTGTACATATTAAAATATTAACATATGATCCCTATATATGTATTCACATCTCATAATGACATCCCAGTCTTATCTGCAGGTTCATATGAGGCAACAAACGAACAGTCTTCTTTGTCACCATGGCTTATTTTGAAGAATGAGGAATTAATGAAGATCATGGCTGGAAGAAAAGTATTGTAGAAATTAGTCAATTAGTGTTTGAGTTCCCTCGAAATAAAAACTGTATGTAATGTATAGAAATATTATTACTAATATAGGAATTCAATTCTATATATATTCTTCAACCAAAAAAATCCCATCAGATGGTTTGTTTGATAAACAATCATTACTAGGGCAAATACTGCCAAAATACTTGCGGATCTAGTTGCAGACCTACCACATGTTAGTTTTGGACCATTTAGATAATAACAATAATAACTCCTTTGACCACTCCTACAAATTTGAGAAAAATATTTTTGTGAGCCAGCGTGAAATTATTTTTTAACTAATGAAAACCTTGTATTCAAAAAAGTTCACACCTCTATGTGAAATTATATTTTGGATCTCACTTATGGATATAAAAATAGAAGTATACTGCTTCTCATGGCTCTCAACAATTTTGGAGGCCAGTTTGATCTACACGTGTGTACATGCACATACATTCACACAATGGTAGAGGAACAGCCCACAACTCTTGATTAAGGCCTTGTGTACACACACAATGGCTTAGAACTCACAAATACATTAAGATGACCATCATAAAGTAAGTCTGTTCATTCATTTCACACCAGACTAAGAATACTTAATTACTTCATAAAACAGACTTCACTGCAAGGAAAATTGGACATTTTCTTGTATTGTGTATTTCCGAAAAGAGTATATTAATGTTATTTCAACTGATATTATGCTTCTACATTTCATCCATAAAATAACTTTTTTCATGTTTCATTTAAATTTTGTGTTGTTTAAAATGTTTGGAATTCCAACACTCAAATAGCAACTAAAGCCTGGGTAGACATTTCTCCAATACTAAAACCAAAAACTCTTTGCAATTATTTGACAGAAATGTTCAGAATTCAACTTGAAAATTCAACTTGCCACTTGTTAAATATTATGGAAAACATTTTGGAGGATGTTCAAACACCATATGATACTATTCATTTTCAAACACCATCTGATACTAACAGAAGAAGGTTAATGAAAAGCAAATTGCCTAAAGCAATGGTACCTCAGTCTTCTTCAAAGTATTTTTTAGGGGATTACAATCAGTTATATTCCCATATTAAACTCAATCTCATCCATGATGATTCAATGGTATTTTCAGCTTTTGGAAAAGCCAGAAATTGCAAGGAGACACATCTAAACTGTATTGAGACTGGGTGAGGTGATGTTTTGCTAATAATCATGAACAAAATGAAAATGCTACTCTTGGTCATTATGAAAGTAATAGTTGCCCAGTACACAAGTTCATTCAGTAATGTCTCATTCCTGACTGAGTAACCCTGTGGGAGAGTGTCTGTTTGTAGATATTCAATAAAGTCCTTTCTAATTGGTTGACCAATCTGGTTGATGTAATGTTTTACTAAAAATCCTGCACAAGGTGTAAAGATACTACTCACTTGGTCATTACGAAAGCGACAGCTGCGCAGTACACAAGCTCATTCAATAATGTCTCATTCCTGACTGAGTAATCCTGTGGGAGAGTGTCTATTTGCAGATGTTCAATAAGGTCTCTTCTAATTTGGTTGACCAAGTTATATCAAAGCCAAACAACTAGTTCTTGAAATATTAAAAATGGCTGGATTCTTTCCGGACTGACCTCAAAATTGACAGCTGCTGAAATTGACAACCATGAAATTGACAGCATGTGAATATTGTTTTGAAATAGTACAACTAACCTGGGAATCATGTTATTCACTTGACCAGAAAACTAGATTCTGTCATCATAAATTGTTAAAAGATCAAAGTATTTTTGTAAGAATTATTCCTTTTCATTATATCTTTTAACCATATTGAGATATCTTTTATATCCTTTGATCTATATATCCCACTTCTGATAGCAGCTCGGAATGAGAAATTTGAGAGCCAAGTTTGAATTTCAGTTGGCTTTGCTATATTCACTTACATGCAAATACTTTTGAGAGAGATATGAATACATTTGCTCATCCCCAGCTATGGGCTAAATAACAGGACTTAAATCTGGAAAAATCATGTTATTTAAACAAATTTGTTAATGCAATATTTACTTTATTCTTATGATTTTTGCAATCGAAAATATGCTTTGGCTTTATAACTTGCAAAGGGTTGATAAATCATAAAAAATTAATCAATCAATCAGACTTATTATGGCACAAGGCTGAATAGGACTAAATTTTTAAGGCAGAAGAGCCTGATTCCTTTGAAAATAACACTTTTTAATTCTTGGTTTTTACCAATGTTTGGTCATCATGCAATAAGAAATATGAACCCATTAAACAGGCTGTGAAGTGATATTTACTAAACTTAGTTTATCCACATTATTAAAACATTATCATGAGAAGCAAAATCACAACAATCTCTTTATGTTTGTAAGGGTTACTGACCCATAAGGTGTCTAATAATCCCCATTGCATTTATATTATTGCAAATGTGACACAAAATAAAGAACAAGAGAACAATGATATTTATGACAAAAGTAATCTGTATACCAATAAATTTTATATCGTGAAGGTACAAACAAATGTTGAAGAAGTTGTTTAAAAAAAATTTAAATGTTCTTGTCTTTCAAGATTTGTGTTTGGGTAATGTTCTGGTTTGGCAGATGTTGAGTTGTGGAATAATGTGTGTAAAAATGTGAAAGTACAATTCAATTTAATTTTGTTTATGTTGAAAATGAACTGTTTAAGGATTTTGAAAAGTGGTTTGAGTGAGTGAATAAATGTATGAAATGTGCTTACTTTGTGTTTTTGACTTGGTTGTCTTTCTTTGATATTTGTTGGCTTTAGTTTACTTGGGTCAAAAAAAGAGATGCAGACTGTTTTAATGTTAAGAGAATTTTAACATATAGTCTGAAATCGTCATGAGTTGTGACACGTGCAGTATAGTTCTTGACTAGAATCCTTTTTACCTCCCCATGTTTCTGAATTTTCTGTTGTTAATATACACAATATATGTCATGTGGTAAGCTCCAAAATTTTGGCGCAAATGTATTTTTGCTTGGGTCAACAATTGGGTCGGTATATTTGGATGTAGTTGACAACACATAATTGATATTTTTCAGCCAATCAGAATGCGTTGTTGTATTATTAAATTTGGAGCCTGTGATTTGGGGTTTTCTACGAATGATATAGGATCGTGATCCTATATGTTCCATCAGAAAATAGGTGATCATGGCTCTCTACAGCATTGTGTTTTTTGTTGATCCCACCCATACTTTCTTCTTTTAAGCCCCTCTTTGTCATCATGGCACTTTTCCTTCTATCCATTTTGTCCAACTATTTTTCTCACAACTTTATTTCTCTTGCCTTAGTGATTTCTGTGATGTGCTTATCATCCATTGCATTAAATTGGATGCTCCCATGGATTTCTTTTTAAGCATTCTCCTCTCTGTTGTGTTTACACATATTTAAAAAAAAAAGCAATCAGATGCCAAAATCCTTTTCAATACCTTTATTAAATTTAACATTTTTTTCCTTGCTTTTAATTCTTTATTGCATCTTTCCAGTCCTGAAACATACATAGAAATCTCATGTATTATTTGTGTCACCTCTTATTAAAAAAGTGAATGACAAACAAGGAGGTAAAGAGAGGTGAGTGACAATGTTATAATAATGGAATTTATTTTCTCATTGACTGAAGAAGACAATAAAAGGAATGGAGAAATGTCATTTGTTCCTTGAGGCCAGTTTTCACTGATGAATCTAAAATGTTAAATTTTTTCTTAAAAAAACATAATAGCATTCTTAAACATTTTCTGATTTTCTTGGTCATCTTGGAACAGATACTTCTTGTTAAAATGGTAGAAATTTAATTGGTGTATAAAAATGAAAAAGTGGTCAGTGCTTAAAATGTTTCATTGAGCATTGTTGAGATGACATCATCTCATGATGACATCATCTCACAATAACATTATCCATGGTGAAAATTAAACTAAGGAAGATAGCTATATGTAACAGCCTTGTAGTGGTAGTCTTATGAATGACGGAGACTATAGTCTCCCCTAAGTAAAAACAACAAGTTGTCTATATTCAGTTCAGTTGTTCATATTCAAGACTCAGGTGAACAACAATTACATTAAATTCCTTAAAATTCAACTCCTTGACTTTCCATCAGATAGGTTTTAGTAATTTCACTTTGACCTAGAAGGTGTCTTGAGCCTTGTTCAGCAACCTTTCAAGAGATGATGTCTAGATAAAAGTGCCCAGCTTCCTGTGTTGTAAACATACATAATTTTACTTATTGCCCAGCTCATACTCCTTCCTTGTCTATTGAAAAGTAAGACAAGATGATTTTTTCACTTTTTTTAAAAAATCAAAATTACATTCAGTGTAAAATCTGGAGTTAGCTGTGACACCAAAAATTAGATTCACAGCTTTTACCAACTTTTGAACATTTAGTTTTAAAGACCAACTGAAAAATGTACATAAATAACCTAATTTCCACAGTTTAAAAACTGACTTCAAAATTTTACTATTTCAAGAATAAATCCAAATAACATTGATATATTTTGTATTAGATACGTTGAATGGAAAATATATTCAAACCAGAATTCTAATTATGAATCACCACAAGCAAAATATTTTTACTGCACTTGATAAGTAAGATCTGTGTAAAAAAAATTGTAAAAGATTACAAAAAAAGAACTACTTAGTGAATAAGATTTGTTAGATCATAAATAATAAAAACAAAAAATAGATAAATGAATATATAATACAATAATACAGCTGGGTACAAATTATAAGACAAAATGTTTTAAATTTGCATTGTTTATTGAAAATCATGCTAAAACTATGCACTGTATAACATATTACATCATAATATAGCTAAATTGTTCAATATACTTCCTTTTGAAGTAAATGGAGTTCTTATTTGATGGCAGAATGATTAGTAATAATGTGCTTGTGCCATGCATCTTGTCCATATACAATTTGTAAAGCTTCTGCAAATTATAAATTTTATAAGGCCATGCTATAAAGTTTTCACTCATTACTGGAATTAAATTACAATGCTATGATTTTGAACCTAAACTTAATCATGTAACCTTGTTTGCTCAAAAAATGGTAATGATTTGGAAAAAAACTATTATTATCTTTTTTTATCATGTCAAACCTCAATTTCAAATTGAGTGCAATACCATGGTTCCAAAATTAACCTGCCCTATTGAACAGGAGTAGAGTTTTATCCTTTCCTCCAAAAAAATTAAGATAGTTCAAATTATTAATGATTTGAATTATCTTAACTTTTCAGTGATCTGACTGATCAGCGACTGCTTCTTTACATTTTGAACTTATTGTGTTGGCAGTTTTCTGATTGCTGCATCATGATTTGTAGAAAGGCGTCCAAACACATTGGTAGAATTTAGAGAGGCTACTCTAGTCAACTGTCACATAATATTGGAGTATTTGCAGTGCCATGTCATGCATGGATAGGTTTCCCTGCATGTACTTCTGGTAGGCAACTCTAAGGCTACATTATGCTATAGTCTTAGCCACCTTTTGGGTGGTTGAATTCCCATAGATGATGGACAGTGATAATTATTTGGGCTTTTTTTTACCATGACTGTTACCTTTAAAAATAATAAAAGTAAATCAAAAATCACTGAAACCCCTGAACCTTTCTACATGCAATATCCATGATATTTGTAACAATTTTTTTTTTTTTTAAGCATTTCACCCCAAGCAATGCAGGAGTGCCACTAGCATTCAAGGGGCTACAGAGAGCGGGAGCAAGAGTAAAGAGATGTGATTGAGGAAAGGATAAAGTGAAAGATGGGGAATTAAATCAAGGTATCAGAAGGTGTCGATTGACATTACATTTGAATATATAAAGAGAATAACTGTCAGGGAAGCAAGTAAGAGGAAGGGAGTTCCACAGACGGGAAGTGCAAGACATGAAACTATTGAAGTAGAAGAGACGGCTACATTTAACCATTTCAACAGTGAAAGGGTGGAACTGAGATGCTAACCTAGTAACAGGCTTAAATTCATGCAGTTTGGGAACCAGCAAAAATAGTTCATCGGAGCAGTTACTGTGAAAGTACTTAATCTTTTTCCCTCAAAATGTTCTCCAGATAGCTTAGCACTCTGCAAAACTAATTTAAACTATTCTATCTCTACCTGTAATTATCTATTCCAGAAATCATTTCACTTTGTTGAAAAGATTTTAGTGTACATATGTATGACCTGGGTGTTTATTTTAGTGAAAACCTTCCAATGGCAACGGAATCCTATCTAGAGTTCTCCAATGATTCTTTCATGTGCTTTCAACTTCCATTAATGACACTATCTCTTTTTTCCTTTACAGAGGGCTAACTTTACGGTGGTAGGAGAGTAACTGAAGCTAAGATGCCAGATCAAGACCTATAATATTGCTGATTCTTATTTGGATTTTACCAAGGTTCTCTAGATATGTGGTGGGAACACCAGACCATATGTGGGACCAATATTCTAAGCATGGATGAATGGTACACTTATAGATAAGTAAAGTAGATTATGGAGGGAAAAATTGTCTAGCATGACACAGTGAACCAACTTTCTTAGCAGCTGATCTAGAAATGGATTCAATAGTCATTCCACTTCATGTCAGCCAAGAATGTTAGTCTGAGATGGCAAAACAAATCACTTTTCTGGAGGTTAGTATCAGCCATGCTGATGAGAAGGCAGAAAGAGGTCAGATGATTAATAAAGAGCAGTTGTTTGTAGGTTGTTAAAATTAACAAGCCATCTTTTGCTCCAGTTAACAACAAATAAAAGTGGGGCATTATACTCCAAAAAGATTTTCATGCTACCAGCAGCTAATCACTTTTGCCAACACACATAAAGTGAATGACACCAGTTGAATCTTTTCTCTCTGTGTATGCAACCCCTCTCTCTTATTCATGCATACACATATATACCCTTTATTTGAACTCCAACATTCCAAGAGAACATTTATTTTAACAGAATTGAAATGACACTAACTTCAATAGGTACATTTTTTAAATAAAACTTTTGATGATTTAAATGGGTCAACTTTAATTTCACAGTTTTTTTATGAACAGGGATATCTACCCAAGCACATGTACTCACTTAAATGATGTTTATAGTGATAAGAAACATTGTTAGATTAAAAAATCCACTAATTAATATAAGATAAAGAACAAATAAGAACAATTTATCTATCTAACATGTTTAACTTTTATTAAAGCTTCAGCAGAGAATGAGATATGGAGAAAAAGAAGAAAGAAATTCTGGTATGTTTATTTTTGCGTTGTCTGATTTTCATTGGCCAGTCATGTTTCATATGCATTTGACTCTTTTAATCTAATGTTAGTATAATTTACAGCATTTCAAATTGAAGAAGAGATGATACATCCCTTTAAACTTCTAAGAAATTAACAGATTCTACACCTATAAACTGTAAAGATTGCTTTATGTAATTAAGTCTATAAATATTCTATTTTGTCTACATGAGATTCAGATGATAATGTATATTTATAAGTGTGTGTGTCTAGTAGATATGTTTGTTGGTTTTATGTATATATTTTTTGTTTTAGATAAACATATGCTAGATTCTTAAGAATGTATTCAGTAAAAGATTGTGTTGTAACCTTCTTTTTCTTTATGTGCCTTGTTCCTTCAGGACATTGGCAATCATGGCACTCCTGTTTTCCTGCCCTTTGTAGTTCTTAATAAATTTTGTCATTTTGCTATTTCTTCTAAACCTTGTTCTCAAACTCATCATGTATGTTATGTGCTGTTTTTCTCTGTGAGTATCAGATTTTCCAAGCCCTCCTTTCTCATTACATGCCCCAGAAATTTCAACTGTCTCTTCCTGACATTAATTATAAGTTTCCCTTCTGTTTCCATTCTCTCTACAATCTCATTGTTGTTCACATGTTCAGTCCATGATACCCTCAGCATCTGTCTCTACAACCACATTTCTGTTGCTTTAAGTCTCTTCTTCATCTGTGAGGAGATGTATTTATAGTTGGTAATATAGTTATTAGTAATCCATCAAAGTACTTTTGATGTAAAGAATTATGTCCTCTTTTTAATTAGGGTGGCATTTATAAAATCAAAGTTATGGCCAGTTTTGTTCCTGTGTATTATGAGTGACTTTGAATGGTTGTCTAAACATAATCTTTTTTTATATTTGTAGATGCAAGCTTTTAGATTTTCAGATGTTTCTCTGATATAAATGCTTTTACATTGTAAGAAATTAATTTGATAAGTACCGGCATCTGATTTGGTGTTAGATTTATTTTTCTTTCTAATCATATCCCCAGTTGTCTTGGATGGGATGGTAAAGATCCTAGTATTAGGGATAACTAATTTATTTACAAGTTTTGTAGAAAGAATGTTAGAGGGAAGGATTATGAATTTTGTATTGTTAGTGCTGTTGGTGGTGTCTAGTTTTTTTGGAATTGTGGATTTTGTAAGCTTGTTTTCTAGCATTAAGGATAAAATGATGTGTGCAGTGAGGAAATCTAAATGTTTTCTCAATGTATTTTGCTTCTTCAGCTAGGTATTCGGGGCTACATACTTTAAGAGCTCAGAAATAAATTTCTATGACTAATTCTGATTTTATTTTTTAATTGTGATGGAAATAGAAATTAATTAGATTGTTTTTGTTAGTGGGTTTACAATAAACTCTAAAATCTAATTTGTTATTACTACATATTAATAAAATGTCATGGAAATATTGAGATTTGTTTATTTCATATTCATATGTGAATTCAATAGTAGGTTCAACCTTATTTAGTTTCATTATTATGTCTAATAGATTTATATTATTATGATATAATAAAAGGATGACATTTATGTATCTTAGGGAAGATAACATAAATATATTAGCTTGAGAAAGTAGCATTTCTCTTGAGGAAGGAAATATTTGGAAAAGTCCAGGATGTAGATTTATAGTTGAGCTAATACTAATTAATGCACTTTCAAGAAGTTTTCCTTTATTTTCACTCTTAAAAAAGGACAGGATTTTTCAGATTGAAATTGTGGTTGAAATTATGTCTGTGTATAAATAATGCATTGGATATATCATTATGTAGGAGATCTTTTTTGTTTTGACAAGCATATTTTTTAAGTTTCTGATGCAAACAGACATGAAAACCTACACATAATCAAGAATAAGCTTTCGAGTGAAATTCCCATTAGTGTCTGCCACATTCACACTTTACTTTTGGGCCATCACAAACATAATTTGTCAAGTATAGGTTTTCTAATTTACAGCTTTCTCCTCTGCCAATTTTATCCATTTGATTGTCTCTGACTGCTACAACAATTTGTTCAAGTAATCTGAACAAAAGTGTGATGTACACAATAATTATTAACGAAAATTACTTGCTTAGAGCTCTTCTAATTCTTGTAAAAAATTAAATTAGTTTTCTTTCTTTTATTTTTTGTACCAATTGCAGCCATTTTTATTTACAACCAAGATTTTCCTCTGCAGTGGTTGCCCATATAATGGTGAAAAGTCATAAAAGTGTTGGAAGAATGTTGATTTTATTGATTTGTAGATATTTTTATATTTCTTATTTGGATGAAGGTTTTTGAGTTTTGTAGTTTTTGTGAATCAGGTGTGCAGCATACAATTTTCTGCATTTATGAAGTGATTTTCTTGATGTTAGTGGAGTGCACATTTGCATTTTTGGTGCCAATAAGCTACAACTGTGCCTGCATTTGTAAATGCTGATTCCAACATCTGTTTCCACTTGGAAAATTATGGGATGAATGAATTATCTATGATACATTACAAAAAAAAAAAAATACTTTCTTACTATGTTGTGATGATAAAAGAAAAAAAAAGGAATCTTTTATCAGGAACATTTAAAATTCAATATGAAATTTATCTTCTTTCTTGTTAATTCCAGCTCTTTTAACTTTATCTCTCCTTAATAATGTTTCCTTTTTCTCATTTTCTTTCACACTCTGTAACCTCTTATGTCATAGTGGCTTTATTGCCTTTCTTGGGGTAAAATGATAAAAAATTATCAGATGGCCTAAAGATTGCATTCAAACATGAAACAAACGGTCATCATTCAGTGATGACCTCAGTGTAAACTTTTATATTTTCACACACTCAATTCCTGATATTGTGGGCACTTTCATCTATAAATATAGCATACCTTAAAACTATATTTTTATCATATATATATATATATATATATATATATATATATATATATATATATATATTAATAACAATTGGTAATTGGTAGGGATAATTCCAAGGAGGACATTAATCCAAAGAAAACTCAATGTAAGTAACAGAGCAATATAATAATAATAAGTAAAGACAATACTTAAAAATCCATTTCTCTCTCTCTCTCTATATATATATATATATATATATATATATATATATATATATATATATATATATTGTGTATTTAGGCATCAATCCTTCATTTATGCATGTTTCATTAAAAATGACAGACACGGTACTACAATTAAGCTTTTTATTTAATTTTTCTTGTATTTAAACAAGTGTTTTCTTTTTTGGACACAGGGTGTGTAGAAACAGTTCAAATGTTCTATAACTCCAAACACTTTCGATTATACTTGATAATGGCTAAAAGTATAGCCGAAAGTGTGCAGAATTATAGAATATTTGGACAAGTTTGATTAAATTCAACTGTCAGGTATGGGTGTTAAATTTTTTATAGTCTTTTTCTAGTCTAATGTATATTAGGATCAAAATTGTGGATAAACTGTCCAAAGTACTTTTTTGTTCTGTTATTTTGTTCAAGTACTTTTGACTGTCTTATTCATTTTCAACAAACATGTGGCATTCATGTTGTAAGCAAGATTCTGTTAGATACAACCTCATATTCTTTAGAGAGCTGAAAGTTTAAAATAGTGCACAGTGATATCATGTGTAATGGTTAAGAGGAGACATACTACACCAAAAAGAATTCAGCAATATTCTTCATTTCTTATGTGCATATCAAATATTTCATGCATACTGTCTCTTGTGTCAAAAGATATTTTATTTAATGTACAGGGTGGTCTGAAAGTCCTACCACTATCGTCCTCTTCGAAGGAGCTGGCTTGCCAAATCTTGCAATAAAGTCATGTCGCACATCCTCTTACCAGAATAAACAAGTATGTAATTTTTATATATATTATTTATATATTATATATGCATGGTACTTATTGTAAAGCACTCAATATCAGGGATAGAGGTAACATATTTAGTTGGATTGATGTGAGTTTGTGACCCTGAGTTTCACAGTTTTTTGAAACCCAGGGTCACAAATTCACATCAATCCAATATATATATATATATATATATATATATATATATATATATATATGTACACACACACTTCTGATTGTATATATATATATATATATATATATATATATATATATATATATAAACCAAATGAACAAATATCAGAATTTATTATAAAAAATCTCTATTGCTCAGGCTGTGAATTTTCAGCTACTTCTCTACTTATATATATATATATATATATATATATATATATATATATATATATATATATATATATATATATATATATATATATATGTAGATATATATACACACACACATATATGTGTGTGTCTGTGTGTGTGTGCACTGTAATAGAAATGTATATCTACAATGTATAAACTAGCACAAATGTGTTATTTTTAAATTACACTTATACATTTTTCCTATTACACATACACACACACACACACACACACACACACATATATATATATATATATATATATATATATATATATATATATATATATATATATATATAACAATTTAATACCACAGAATGCATAGATTGTTTTAAACAAAAACTGTTTAGTGTTCATCTTTCTTCTTTTTTTTTTTTGAACCTTTGGCGAACACTTCTTCAGGGACCAACGTTGACAAAATTATTGTATCAAAATTGGCATGAATAGATAAGTAATATGGAGGAAGATTTGGAATATGTCTGAAACATGTAAATTAGTAATTAAAATATATAAAATATACGTAAATTCAAAAGTTGTAAATACTCTAGTGTGAGTGTAAATATGAAAGTAATTAATGCTCATGATCCTCAAAATAAATGAAATGACCGAACATAATTCTCCTTCTGCTTACATAAAGAATGTTGCTGTAATTTAACCCATTCAGCTTCCAACACTTGCAAATGGCATTTGGAATGAACCTTATGCAAAATAGAGAATGAGTTTATAGAAAATTTGGAAGAGCACATCTCATTCTCCAAAAGGTGTTGTCCAGTTGCAGATTCATGCACAGATTGCAGAACATGAGTGTGATTATGATGATTAAATCATAATCACATAATCACAAATGCTGGTACGAGTTGACCCAACCAAGTTTCCAACTTTAGACATGTTCGTCCTATATATTCAGCTGTGCACTGACATTTAAATTTATAAATTACAGAACTTTTATTCAGATAGGACAAATGGGCCTTTACAAAGGAAATAAAAATAGAGCAAGTCCCAAAGACAACACATAATTTGGCAGTACAAAAAGTGGAAAAAATTTAATTAGAAACTCTATCAATCAGAGTCTAACATTTTCTAGAAAGCCATGGCAATTTCAAGTAAATTAGACATAGACTGAGAGTTGGGTGGGGTCTATTGAAGCATTCAATCTTATGTTCCATCACTCACTTAACAACATTAGTAGGATAGCCATTATTACATAAACTGCAATGAATCTTATCCAACTCTTGCTGGAGAGTGCATGAAAGAGCATATCATCAAGGCCCAATGGAATAATGTGAGAATTAGAACGCAGAACAAAAGAGTTCCAACTCATGTATAAACCAGTAAATTTGGGTTACGATAAATACTAGTGATAAATTTGTTGTCTTTATATTCCACCAAAACATCTAGAAAAGGAAGTGAATTTCCTTCCTCTACCTCCATCATGAATACCAAGGAGGGATGAAGAAAATTCAACTGTTAGCAAAAACAAGCTGCCTCATTGATGGCATCAAACATAGAAAAAGTATCATCAACATAACATATGTATATATACGACTTCTGATATTTCTCAAAAATTTTGACCAAAGCAGGACCCAAAGGCTACCCATAGAGACTCCATCAATCTGGGTATACATAATGTACATATGTATATATATATATATATATATATATATATATATAAATAAATGATATTTAAATAAATGACATTTTACAAACAAACATTGCATTACTAAAGATACAGTAAATAAACAAATCCTTGTATACTGGCAAATATTGCTCTATCTTGAGTCTGGCCTAAATTAAAAATACAACACCCAAACTTATATGGTTCATGTCATTTATACATACAAAGTCATGTGTAACTAATATACATGTAAATGTAGATGAATATAAAAATACAAATCCTCCCCCTCCCCCCAACTATATATATATATATATATATATATATATATATATATATAAAGGGAATATCAAAAATACTTTTACAAACTTTGGGGGCAGGTTTCTCATGCAAAAACAAGGACAAAAGTCCTTATAAACATACGCCCACAACTCCTTCATTTTTTGAGCTATTAAGTTTAAAGAAAGTTTACAGTAGATGACATTGTGTTGCCATGTAGACTAGGTTTCATTTGTCATTCATGTACATTTGTGCCTAGTCTGTCTTCAGTGTTTAACATGTGTAGTAGTGAGTTAATTGAGAAGTATTCCATTTAACAATGGCAAGATATTCATATCATGAGCAGGCAGATATGATTTTTACATATGGCCGCGCGAATGGTAATGGACATGAGGCTGCACAGCTGTATCCGATTGTGTTTCCATACTGAAGGCAGCTGAATCATCCAACCTTTGCTGCTGTTTATCATCACATTGCTGCAACAGGATCTGTGACACCACAAACTATGGATCAAGGAAGACTGAGATCTGCTTCTGTTTGTATGCCTGACCATAAAGAACACATTCTACAATCCAAATATCAACACATATCAGGTGACCCTAGCATGTTGTACATCTCATAGTACCACATGGAGGGTACTTCAAGAGCAGATCCTGTATCTGTATCATTTGCAATGTGTGCAGGGTCTTTCACCCTCTGGCCCAAACTGCTGATCTATCATTTGTTTCTTCAGTCTTGTTTATGGATGAGGCAACATTTTGAGAAGATGGAGCAACAAAGTTACACAACAAACATTTGTGATCAGAATCCCTATGGTATAATACAGGTTAGACAACAACATCAGTTTACAATTAATGTGTGGGGTGGAATTGTAAGTAACTGTCTGGAAGGTCCATATATTCTCCCAGCATGCCTTACAGAAGTTGTCTACAGGGACTCTATTTCAAACACACTTTCAGACCTGCTAGAGCCAATACAATGATGAATGTTTCATACATGATAGTGCTCCAGCACATTTTAGTCACATTGTTAGCAATGCACTAGCTGACAACTACCATGAAAGATGCATAAGTAGGGAAGGACCGATTCCATGACCTGCATGTTCTCCTGACCTCAATCCATTGGATTTTTATCTGTTGGGGCCACATAAAACAATTAGTTTATGCAGCAGACATTAACAATGCAGAGACACTTCATTAACATGTCATGGAGGCCTGCAAAAAGTATTGTATTAAAAGCCTCCAATGAATTTCAGCTCCTTACGTTCCAACTAGAGAAATCGGATCATTGCTTTTTTACTCCTTTGTGCACACTACTAGCTGAGCGGCCGTGTTTACACTGTAACAGCTGCAAGAAAACTGGTGTGATTGAGCTCAAACTTTGATCATGTGACCACAATAGTATCAACTAGAAGCACATATGAGCAGAAAGCCATGCAAAAAACCTAAAGATTTGTTATGGTGAAAGTGCAAATAATTTTTGACTTACCCTTTTGTGTGTGTGTGTATATATATATATATATATATATATATATATATATATATATAATATATATATAGTTTATTTATATATATATACATATATATATATATAAACTTCTTAGATATAATATTTAATCTAAGCAACAACACATACAAAGCATACAGAAAAGCAAACACCAACCCTATATACATAAAAAAATCCAACCACCCTCTTAATGTATTCAAGCACATACCTATATCCATAAACAAAAGAATATCAACAAATTCCAGCAAAGGATGTTCTACCTCACCACCATATTAACAATGTAATTTACCAGTCCAGATGTAGTCGTGGAGCTGACAACATAGGTAGAGCTACACTATGGCTAGACATGAGAGTGCATCAATAAGTACGTAAGAAAATTTCAAAACAACGACTAACTCGTGTATATACATGACACGGAAACTATATACATAAAAACCTAACCTGAACAAAATAAACTATGAAATCTCCACAAATATTCTTAAATGCTTATAATTGATAACAAAAGCCATTGGTTTATACTAATGGCTTCTCATACCTAATACTTCTCGTTTTCACTCTCATGTGCTCATGGTTGAAGTCACTAGCTGCAATGCGATTTTCGCTTCCGTGTCTCGTATACACAAGTTAGTCGTTTTTTTTACTTCTAAGTCATACACAAATGTACATATATATATTGTCCAACACAGAGAAATTATAACATGTATGCAAAAACAAGCAGTGTATAAAAAAAAAGGAGCCTTGCTTTTAATATTTCCCAAAAGGAAAACTGGAGTTATAGAAGTTTCACTATGAACCTGATAAAGCCATATGGCTTTTCCTGTAAGACCAAATGCTGTGGACTCAGGAGATCTTTATTATCCAGGATTTACATCATCACCGCCCTTCATCACTCTATCGCCTGACATCTCACTGTCTGTCATGTGACCCTTGTGACTTTATCTCAATAAAAAGGAGATAATCACTTTTATATCCCTACACTGTGTGCCCATTGAAGTGCTTAAAATTACACACACACACATATATTTATTATTACTTTAAATATGACATTTTACTGGATACACATGTTTAAGTAGATCCCTTGACATTTTAAACAGTGTGAGTTACATTTACCTTCGCATTTGATTGTATTAATAAAGAAAATCTAACTTCTAGCAGGGTTTGAACCTGTGTCCTCTTTTGTAGGGGAAACAACTGTCTAATTCAGTTTCCTTTAGAATACTGAAGAGAGCTTTACAGCCCAGCCATATTCAATTATCCTTTCAAGGACTGTACATCTAAAAGGGTAGTTGAGCCTTGCTGGGGTGTGAAATTCTCTGTGGTTGAGTGGTCTAAAGCCTACCAGATCTGATTGTGGTTTGAACTCTGCAAGAGAACACATCTCTTTTATTAAGACTCTCGAATGCACAGGCTGGTAGATGTAACTCACAGTGTTTGTAAAAACTCAACTCAAGTCTACTCAAACACATGTATTCACTAAAATATAACATTTAACGTAATAAAAAAATAATGTTGGATTCCTTTGAAAAAAAAAATATATTGTATTACAGACTTTATCATTCAAGTGAATATTTTCAAATTAAAATTAGTAACCAACCAATATAGGTAAAATTGTTAGGCGATATTTCACTTTTTATGGGTGATATATTGTGTGAGTTTCAGCTTAAAATATCTATCATTATTAAAAATATTAATAATATGTAAAGATATAAATAATTATTAATTATTTGACCATAGAAACATATTTGATTAAATCTGAAGGGCTGAGTGGTAAGAACAATAGTGTTCTGATGCTAGGACTTGGGTTCAATTCTCATTACTGTCGGTTTTTCAGAGAAGTGATTTCTTACTAATATCAACCTGGAGAGATGATCATTAGGCTGAGCCTGTAAACCCTAACACAGACAGACCCAAGCTTGGTTTGTGAAATTCTACCATGAAACTGTTTGGAAGCCCTTGATGGTTGTACTAGCATAAAGTCACAAGTCATTGTAACTGAAGCTTTGAGTGTACTGACTTTGTTCAGCAACTGATCATACGAGATTGTATGCTCTTTCCCAGAAACTGTAACTTAGGTTCACCTAGTGCAGTTGCTGTATAAACCACAGATTGTTGCTATGGGTGTTGGAGAAGTATATATGTGGCTGAGGGGAATTTGGTAGCCAACATAGTAGACTCTATAGCATCCTGAGACTGATGAATGACTACTAATTTTATATGTTAAAGTAGGTCTGTTCATGATCTATAACCTTCAATAGTGTTTCACCTACTGATTTTGTTAATATTTTCTACTATTTTAACTGTAATATGACTTATAGTAGTTTTTGTTGCTTCCTAGATATCTTCTTTCTTTGAAGACTATTTTCCATTTGTCTCTTATAATGATTGTTGATTGATTTATTTTTTACAGCTTATCAACCATTTGTGGATTATTTAAAGCAAAAAACATATGTTGGATTGTAAGAATAATTGCTTTTTTCCAAGTGGGTATTGCATTAACAATTTCTCAAAATAACAATGATTTGCCAAATACAAGTTTTTTTTTTTTTTTTTAATCATTTCACCACCAAGCAAGGCAATAATGCCACTAAGATGCAATGGGCTACTGAAAGTGAAAAAGTCTGAGGAGTGAAGAGAAAAGACAATAAAAGAACAGGGTTCAGGAAAACAAAAAATGGTGATTGTTGTTGCATTTAACTTTTTAAAGATTGTAGCTATCAGGGAAGCAAGAAATCAGAATGAAGTTCCACAGGCAAGAAGTGTTGGAAAATAAACTAATAAAATAGAACTTACTGTTACATCTAGATATTTCACAAGTAAAATGATGATAGCTGTTTGTCAATCTATTAGTATGCTTTAATTCATTTGGTCAAGGCACCAAGTGGGTGAGCTCATTAGAACAACTACCATGTAAATATTTATAGAAAAGACAGAGAGTAGCCATGTCATGGTGATGGGAAAATGACTGAAGTCGAGATGCCAGGTCAGGACAGATAACATTACAGATCCTTCTTTGGATTTTGTTGGAAACCTTGAGATGTGTAGGGATATTATTATTGTTACAAACAAATAAAAATAATAATAATGAAAATTATAAATAAAGTAAAATAAAACAATAATATTTAAACCTTGTTTAAAATAAATTAAATAAAAATAATAAAATTAACTCCCAGCATGCAACAAAAACTGTTCCTGCTGAAAATACAGACATCTAACCAAAAGACATGAGATTCAATCTCGTTGCCCAAGATCCGTCAAGTTGACAACACATATGTAACTTCCCTCCATGATAGGACTTGTGATATTATGGAGTAAATTTCTCCCTTTTATAACATGTACATTATCACAATTGTAATCCAAAATACACACACCAATACACAGAAATACATAAATAAAATTGTATACCAGAAAATTTTCCATGCCTTCTCTGTATTGTGTATGTTTATTTTTCCTGTTATCTTCCACTACCTACTACCATGGTGTGAGTGAATACACCACAGCAATAATGCTGACCACTGATGTGTACAAGAAAAACATATGACCACCTCCACAGATATATAGTACCAGACCAGATATGCCAGTAATATTAAATGGAAATCTGAATGGTAGATTTATAAATGTGTAAGAAGGATTCTCATGAAAACAATTGTCTGACACGACACAGTGAACCAACTTTTTTAGCAGCAAACCTAGCAATTGATTCAATATAATTTTTCTACTTCGGGCACAATTAGTTACTCTCATGAAGGTTGGCAATGAAGGCAAAACAGGTTCTCTATGGTGATTAAAAGATAGTAGTTTCATTTTGGAAACGTTAAAATTTACAAGCAATTTCTTGCCCCATTTAACAACTGATTGGAGGTCCTTTTCAAGAGCACCTACCAGTTATATTTTGCTGGACCTATTGTATTTAATATTATGTATCATCAGCATAAATACCTTGTTGGGAAATGACGAGAAGTTCTAATATTTAAACCACAGCTGGAAGGAGGAAATGGTTTCATACATTTCCCAAATGTTTTCATGCATAAGTGAATGCAATGAAGATGACTGGAATGTGAACTCTGCTCTCCAATTTTTCATTTCAAGCAACTAC
Source organism: Acanthosepion pharaonis (assembly GCA_903632075.3). Lineage (NCBI taxonomy): Eukaryota > Metazoa > Mollusca > Cephalopoda > Sepiida > Sepiidae > Acanthosepion > Acanthosepion pharaonis. Next base: position 941,751 of record CAHIKZ030003927.1, read on the forward strand.
CCATTACACCACCCACACATCCACTAAAATTACACAACTCTTAAAATGATGGACCACATGTTTTTAGTAGATGAATATCTAGAGAGTCCTGTTATCCATTCATTAATTTGGACTCTGAGACATATTTTGACAAGTTGAGCAATAGTCAGTATTACAGAAGGTGAAGGAGTTTTCTTTTACATTAGCTTAAATCCTCTTAGTCGTAATCTCTGCCAATCAATAAATTACCTGTTCTACAAACTTAGCCTTTGAAAAAACATTGATACAATCTACTTCTAAAAACAAACATAATTTTTTTGGAAGAGGCTATTTTGCCAGTTCCAGTAATATAGACAAACATGCTTTTAAACTTATTTTAATGGTCTAGGTAAAATTGAACCCAAGGTTATTTTGCCATTAAATATATTTATTATTATGAAGGCAGGTAATGTTAAAAATAACAACACACAGATTTAACACAGAAGTTTATTTATTTTCACCATTAATTGTTAAGACAATTTAAAATCTTTTCCACAATCAATTGTTAAAACACAAGTTAAAATCATTTATTCATCATCAATTATTAAAAGAAATGTAGAAGTCTCTGAACATTTCAAGCACTTCAGACATACAGTCTTCACATCTAAAACTTGCCCTTGGCATGTTTCTTTTGCCAATACACTTCAGGTGCACCTACTGAAGACAACAGTCACAGACTACAGAATCCAAGTTCAAGTCTTGTCTACACAGCTCACAAACAACTGCACTGACAATCTCAAACATTGCCTTGGTGTCTATTTTTCATTTTTGTTACGTTTCATTAAGTTTTATTAAATTTCATCTGTTGTATCATCTTGATCTGTTGATCCAGTTGTCAAGCAATTTTGAAGAAAACACTTTATTTAATCTATAGGAATACATTGTTCTCTTTCCACTGTCCATGTCTAGGGCTATCTCATCTTCTATTTTATATTGTTTACTCTGTTTCCACAAGAGTGTAATATCTGGCCTGTGGGACAATAGCATAATGGATTAAAGCATTGGTTTGGGAATTTGGTGACATTGTAATTCTGTGTTCAATTCCTGACTTAAATTCAGTGGAAACAGGATGAGCAATAAATAAGTACTAAATAAGAACAAGATGAGATATTCTGAAACATGGACAGCAGAATAAGAAAACTCTACTCCTGTAGATTAAATAAAGTGTTTACTTCAAAATTCTCCAAAAGTTATTTGAATTAACAAACACTTGAAATAGGCTGGAGGGTGCAATAGGTGAAACATTTTGATAATAACAACAAAGATGAGGATAGTTGTCTGAATGTAAAAAATGTTATAATGAAATCTCCTCCTATTACAAAGAAAACTCAGAGAGAGAAAATCTGTTATAGTGTAAATAATTTTTTTGTTTTGTTATGTTGAATTAGAGAGATATGTTAAAGAATATATTTTTTCCTTTAATGAGCAACTTTGGGTATCCTTGCTTGCATATTGATCAAAGAGTATCTAAAATAAACATAATGCAAAAGTGTGTCAAATTTGAAAAAAAAAATGTCTTACATTATAGTTGGGTTTTTAATTGATTTTTTATAATTTGAGACAGAAGATCTGTTCTCATGTGAGCCTCTGAATATGTCTGTCTGCTTCTATTGATGTATCTGTATATAATCTGTATATAAAAGCTTCTGCATATGTAGATATGTAGATATATATAAATATGTGTAGGTGCGAAGGTGCATGCACATATGTGTTTGTGTCTGCAGATCTACCGACAATGAAAGAAGAAAAAAGATGCCTGTGGGTTATCTGTATTTTGTGAACAAACAAGAATTGTCATTAACATTTATGTTATTCTCAGAATATTATGGCTCAGCTTCTTCAGTGACGATTTGGGAAGGTCTGCCACATCCATTACTGGCACTTAGATCATTTATGTTGCTTTTACAAGAGAGGCATGGTAATGGTAACATTAATGGTAATGTTGAAATTAACCGTTTCCCTACAGGAAATATTCAGCATTCACTAACCAAACAGTCTTAGTTGAAATTTATAAAATTTTTTCTTCAAACAGTTTTTCAAAAAATTAGACTTATCGAAGCCACTAAAACTCTTTTTAGTAGGGATGGAGTTTCCTTTGTTTAAGTTGGTGTGGAAAATCAACATCTTTATTATATGAATATTTTCCCTTCATTACATGTGTTATCCATTCCAGTTTACCTTATTTACATTGTTTGGATTGTTATCCTCATCTTTGGTGTCATATTCACAATGTTTCAGCCTTCTTCAGGTGATTGGAAATGAACCCTTTATTTCTTCCACTGGGATAGATTGCCATGCTTCTTCCAGATGTTTCATTTATCTCCCTTTAACTCAACTCTCCAAGGTTTTTTTTCCCCTCAGCTGTAGCCATGTATTGAAACTCACAACTATTTTGTGTCAAGTCCCTGGATTCAACCAACACTTTTAACCACTAGGCCATGTGTTCTTGAGGACATCAGTGAATGAATCTTTGGGACTTAAAAATGTATCAATATGATTTCTCACATATTTTTAGAAGATAAGGAAATAAATTCCTTCCTTTTAAGTCCACTCAGCTAGCTATCTGTGTTTCATAGGAATTTTGTCTCCCGTCCATCCTTGAGGCAACTGAATTGCTAGGTTTTCAGGATTCATGTCTTCAGTCGACCTTTGAATTACCAAACATAAAATTTTATCAATGATTTTAAATAGGTATAAAAGTAGATTTTTGAAGATTTGCCCACTCATGTGGCTTTGGGGTGGTCTCAAAACTTCCGGAATACAAGTAGATGGACAAGGGTGTGGGACCCCAGCAATTATCCATATAAGCAGAGAGAGGCAATCAAGGAGAAAGGGGTCCAGCCATGAAAAAAGTAGGTAGGTGACCAGAGGAGTTAGTAGCTCCCCAGTAGCCAGGGGTTGAGATCACAAGTGAGTAAGTGGCCAGTGACAGAAGGACCAGTAATGAGAAATCACATGGGACTGAAGTGACCAGCAGGAAATGTAAGTATTCTTTTCCATGGCTAGAAGTTAGTAACATAGCAGTTCACTTCGTTAAGTTGAAGGAAGGACCCATGGTTAAGTGAGAAATCGTATTGTTGCTACTTCCCAACCAGAGAGCCTTGAAAAGCAATTGTCTTCATTTTTTGTTGAAAGCAATCACAGCTAACAAAACAAACCTGTGCACATAGAGTTGCGTGTTAAATATAATCAACCTTCAATGTCATCACAGGTGCAGTGAACAACAGATGATCAAAACTTGTCACAATTTGCCACAAATGGCGTTGCATAAACCAGTAACCATTTTTACCATTCTTTTTTTTCAATTTTGTTGCTATTGTTGTTCTTCACTGGCACTCCATATTACTTGATCCCATATTGTATTATTTCTATGCTTGAAGATTTTTGTGGCCTAGGATATGCGCTGATTCCATAAGTTTTCGTATTTTCTATTGATGTTCTCTGTCTATTATTTCAATCTCATCCCACAGGGTCAGTGGTCTCAAAGATAAAGAACAATGTAAATAATGTAAATAATTACAATAACTCATCTCAGAAATATAGACACTCATTCTAGTTTAAGCAATATAGTTTTTATTATTTGGTAAAATTGTTTGTCATTTTGTAGCACATATCTATAGAGTCAAATGAAGGACTGCCTTCTTTAAAATCTGTAGGATTCTTCCACTTGAAGCCATTTTTAATCATTGATGTAAAAAAATAATTGTATATAGATACAATAGCTTAAACATTTATGAATGAGTTGAATGTCATACATAACATCCATATGAGAGTCTAAAACTGAGAAGGCTATTTAAGAACAGGAGTTCTTATGGTGTTGGACAAAATTAATCCTAACACAATCTATCCTGTTACATTATTTGGACTGTTATCCTCATCTTCATTGCCATATTCACAATGTTTCGGCCATTGTATGCTCTTGCTTTCTTCAGGTGATTGGAATTTTGAATGTCTCCAATTTCAAATATAACTGAGACATCTCTTCTGGAAGAGGCATGGCATGTGGAACTAGAACAATCTACTCCGGTGAATGAAATAAAGGGTTCAGTTTGAAAATTCCCATCACCTGAAGAAGGTTGGAGCATACAATGACCAAAACGTTGTGGATATGGCAATGAAGATGAAGATAACAGTCCAAATAATGTAAATAATATAAGTAATCATAATTCCTTATCTCAAACATATCGACAGACAATCTATTCTATGTTCAATTTTCTTATCTTCTATACTAACTTTGTTATAATGGATTCATACACTAAGATATTTGAAATATTTAGCATTTATTAGTTCCACATTATGAATTTGTAGGATGAATTCAGGGTAGGTGTCATCACTGGTTTCATTCCAATTCCAGATTTTGTTTCTGTTTTTGGGAATGTTTATCAACTTCTTGACTTTTTTTGGTTCCGGATCATTCTTATATCAGTTATACTAATCAATTGTAGGAGAGCCGCCTGCCTTGTGGAGTGGTCTTGCTTCTGTTGCTCTTTTTTGTAGTTTTATTCAATAAGAGTTCACCTTAACGATCTTGCATCTCCATGTCACCCTCTCAAGTGCTTCTGATGGTGTTTGAATCTACAAAAGTCCTTGTATCTCTTCAATGGAATTGTTGCAGGTGGTATATTGACCAGCAAATAGATATTGAATGAAAGAAGACAACAACATAGGAAGCAAACATTTGAGTAAAAAATATATTGCCAAAATATATCATCATAAATAAATAAATAAAATAAAAATAAAATCAGGTAAAATAAAGTTACAGTCCATTAAGCCAAAAAAATGTCTCTGCATACTCATGTAGATGGTGAGAAGAGAATTGACCTGAGAAGGACAGTTTTGGTAGTCACTGAAGAGTGTTGTCCTGAAAAGGACAATTTATTGCTACTGGTGAGGATGGCTGGAGCAGTAGCCAATGGCTAGCTGAGGATCAATGAACCAGCTGGAACAGATACTGCACTTTGATCCTACTAACAGTGAAACATTTTTTTTTTTTATTGCTGTGAGGCCTTTTAGATATCATGAATCAGTCTTACAATGGTGCTGGTTAAGCTTTTTCTTCTAGTTGTTTTTAAAAAATGTGGGAGTGTTGACAGGATGTGACAGAACTGCTACTTTATTGTTGGTTTGGGTCTAGTTTCCAGAATAGATGAAATAATAATCTTAAGTCCTTGCCATGTGAACAACTCATTGCTACTAAGTATTTTGTAGCATAGATTAAATCCTTTATAAACTGTCAGCTGTATACAACCATTTCCTAAGATCAGTGGTTAAAAATGGCTTTGTCTGAGGGTCTTAGCAAAAACCATCCTTCTTTGAACCTTGTAGACTGGTGCTACAGAATCACAAAGAACTGTACCAAATAAAAGAAACCACATCACTTGAAGACTACCAACATCAACGACAACTAAAATGGATAGCACATGTAACTTGAAGAGAAAATAATGATATAATCAAGATGTTAACATTCCACACTACTTTAAACAAAAGGTTAGGAAGGAAACCTTCATAAACACTGGAAAGAGCAATAATAGTCATTGAACTTGAGAAACATATCTTCCTGAAAAATTGTTTTAAGAGAAAGATTTTATAAATTTCAACTGAAAGCAGTCGTAGATGCTAGGTTAATGAATGCCAAATGTTTCCTTGTAAGGAAACAACTAATATTACCATTACCATTATATCCCTGATTGAGGCAAGAACATGAATGCTAACAATGAAATCAGTCTAAAGCACTTCTAGAAAGGTAGACAAGCAATTCGGATGAAACTACCCAAATAGGCATAGGTGGGCCCAGTATATGACCCAAGAATCAACACAACAGACAAAAGTAGACAGCTGGATGATTTCGTAGACTATAATTTGTATGCCCTTTATGAGCTTTCAATTACCTCAGACATATTAATAAAACATTGATTTCCTTTAGCATATAATAAAATTATTGTATATAATATGCGAAACAAAAACCTTATAATATGTCAAGCAAAGTACAGTGGAACCTCAGGTTATGAACAATCCTCATCATGTACAAACTTTCCAGAGAAAAATGTCTCAGGTGGCAAATGGTGTCTCGAGCGACTGACATGCAAGCCAGTGACAACATGAAGTGACAAAGTGGGAGTATCAGTGGGAGAGTATCAGGTGCAGTGTAGCTTTTGATTCATACATATACATGCTCAAATTTGCCATGCCTTCTCTTGAATTTCATTATGTTTTGTGTTGTTTTATTTTTTTCTGTTTTTTTTTTTATTATTAAATAAGACACTATGGTGCTAAAAAAAGATAATGATAGTTGCAAATTAAAAAAAAAAAACTGACCAGAATTACAATAGAGATCTAAAGTAAAAAATCATAGCCAAACATGAAAATGGTGTTCGTATCTCAGGTTTTGTTACTCAGTTTGGTATTGCAAAATCAATGATCCATACAAAAAATAAAAAGACAATGATCTCTTCAAAAATAAGACAATCAAAGGAACCAATCTTGCAAGAGGAATGACAGTTCTTACTAAACACTAAAGATCACAGATGATTGAAAAAGTAGAGAAATTGCTGTTGATTTGAATAAACAAGAAACTGGTGACAGTGTTTCTGAGATATGGTAAAATAAAGTTTTCATCTATATTTCATCTGTTTAGTATTGTGTTTATCATTTTTTTATGTTAGATTAATGATTTTCATTTGTTTTGTGTATGAAACTGTTTAAAAAATACAGTTGTAAAATTTTAAATAAACTATCATCTAAGCTCCAGGAACAGATTAATGTATATTATATATTTTGTTGCACTAAAATCTCTCAAGTGACAAACATTGTCTTGGGTGACAAACACACAAACCAATGACAACAATCTGGGTGTATTGGCAGGAGAGTGTCATTTGCAGTTTAGCTTTCACTCCATATACAAACCTGCTCAAATCCACTTTGCTTTCTCTTAAATTTCATTGTATTTTATGTTTTTTTTTTTTAATAAGACACTATAGAGCCAAAGAAGGATAATTATAGCAGCAAATTAAAAAGAAAAAAATGACCAGAATCACAACAGAGATGAAGAAAGAAATCATAGCCAAACATGAAAATGATGTTCATGTTTCTGATCTTGCTACTCACTTTGATATGGCAAAATCAACAATGTACTATTTAAAAAAAAATAAAGAGACAATCAAGGAAACCAATGCTTCAAAAGGAGTGACAGTTCTAACTAAACAAAGATCACAGATGATTGAAAAAAGATAAATCCATTTTACATCTATTCCTATGGGAAAAATTGTCTTGGTTTATTTTGGGTCATAAACAACTTTCAAGAACAAATTAACTAGGGTTCCACTGTATTAAGAAAGAGGTAAATTTTGTCAAAAAAGAAAAAAAATGTAGAACTGCTATGAAATCCTCCCATATAGTAGTGAATGCTGGAAAGATGGTTAAGAGACTATACAGATGAAGAGGAGATGGGGCACCAGGTGTGGTTCTACAGAAGGATGCTGATAATACTAGATTTAATGAAAATTGGAATAAAACAGGCACTTTTACTTAGAATTGAAAAGAGATAGTTGAAAGTTCTGGGACACATAATATTAAAAGAAGACTTGGAGAATTTGACACTCACAGGGCATATTGAAGGTGGAGGAACAAGTGGATGCAATAATTAACCTACCTAACAAACTTAGAAAGGTAGAGAGTTACAATATTAAGAGGCACAGGTTATGGGGATATGTGGGGAAGATAACAATTAACCCTAGACTTGAATAGGTTAGTATTGTAATAATCAAGGAAATATCCACTTGGGAGGTGGTTCTAATAAGTAGTGGTTCATGGGAAGAAGTGGGTCAAGTGTAACTTACATCTCACAATTGGAATATGAAGGTAGAAACTGCTCAAGAAAATGGACATTGACGATTTCCCCACTGAGAAACTGTATAGCTGGACACTAGTATTCGAAGATACCCATCTACTAGGGTGGCTAGCCAATCCCTGTTGCAGATGCTTGCTCAGGCACATTTGTGTTTATTCAACACCCACAGAGCCCACCTGTGGTTTATACTGCAACTATGCTGAGCAAACCTTAGTTACAGTTTCTGGGAAAGCGTGTGTTATCTAGCATGATCAACAATTTGAACAAGGCAAGCATGCTCAAGCCCTCGGCCATGATGACTTGTGACTTCATGCTAGCACAGCTATTGATAGGCCCCAAGGACTCCGTCTACCCAGTTTCACTTACAAGGCTTGAAACAACCCATAGTATGGTTTTCAGGCACTTTCCAAAGATGCTGCACACTGGGATCGAAACCCTTCCAGACCGATAACATCAGGAAGTGTCCTTCCTGACAAATCGACCATGGTGAGATTCAAACTGAGAAAATACAAAGCAAATAAACCTGATTGCTTTCCACTATGGATCACAAAATCATTCAATGGAACAGCTGTGGGATAAAACCCAACTTTAATGAACACCTTATACTCATCAAAATCTTGATCCTTTCTATTATCTCAATATTATCAAGAAACCCATATAAAAGAAAATGAAAACATAATCATTAAAAACTACACCTCATTACAACTTCATTTGTAACAGCAGTGATAGTTCTTCAGTTGCCACCTCTGTACTTATCTCCTTGGATAGCATTCCAGTCCCCCGTTAAGATTAAGTGTGATGAATCCACCAGGAACTGCCACAACAAATGAAAATGGAGGCACACTCTGTCTGATCATTGGAGCCCCTCACATTCAAGCCCCTCGCATTCAAGCTGGCTAGCTTGATGGCCATGTTCCAAGTTAGTTCCTTAAACACAGACTGGACAGAAATCTATCGGGAACACCAGTGGATTGTTCTAGACTATCAGAGGACATAATTTGCTTGTCCAGGACAATACTGCCAACGTCCATAAGGAAGATTAGTTTAATGGCCCTATATAGTGAGGGATGGAGTAACACTGGCATGGAGTAACTCCCTGCACAGAGTTTTGACAATTTTTTTAAAACTTCTGACTCTACTTGAGCCATTTTAATTGTAGGAAAAACTTTTTGGGCATTGTCTAAAAAGTCCTACACCTTCAATTTGCCACCAGCATTTCTAATAAGAGTTATTACCCCAGGAACTTGAGGGAAATTCCTGGGATCCTCCATCGAAGGGAAGTCGATGGAAGTGCACTTAAATAATGGTCTCAAGAGGGCCTTCCTCCTCAAGAAGAGGTTCCTTTCGAGAGCCTTTCTGTCTACTTGACAGATTGCTTCCCCTTGAAGAAGAGAATCTTTTTTGAGGTGGGGGTTGGATGTTGATATGGGGGAGTGAGATGGAGAATCCTTAGTGGAGCAAGTGGAGAGGCTCTTTTCCTTGTCAGTATAAATTCCTTCTTTTATATTTGACAAAGCAGGGATGGAGTTGAACTTAGTATGTTCCATGACTTTCTCTACCCTGCTTTGGCCAGATATTTTTCTCTTTTTCCTTATATTCCTTCAATTTATATTTACTCAACAATAATGCACACACTTATCTTTGCCCAGCAATTGGTTCATACTCTGCAATCAACCTAACTGATTTCATAACATATCTCAAGTACAGTTGGAAAGTCTATGATGATTCTTGTAGCAATGACTATTTCCTAGTTATATTAGGAAATTCTGGATCACTATTGGATGAGAAAACTCCAAGTTGGAACCTTAAGAAAAGCAAACTGAGAGGACTTCAAAAATCTATGCTTACTCAAACATAATGGAACTCCATATAAATAAAGAAGATCATATCACCCACTTTACCAAAACAATTATAACAATAGCTGAACAAAGAAAACCAAAATCAAAACCCAAATCCGCTAAATATAAAAGGCCATAGTTTGATGAAAAATGCAGAAAAGCTATTAGACAGTGTTTTGCTGTTCTCTGCAAATTTAATCTATATCCAACAAGTGAAAACCTGAACTCCAACAAAATAAATAGAGCCAAGTCACAAAGAACAATAAAAAAATTCCAAACAAACTTCTTGGAAGAAATTTAAATCCAACATCAACATTAGCACAAAAGGCAAAACTATTTGTCATATGATCCCCAAATCTGTGGAAAAAACAAAGATATCCCTGTAAAACACTTATCACAAAACAATATGAAAGTCACAAACAACAAAGAAATTGCAAATCTACTGGCCAAAATCTTTTCAAAAAATTCCTCCTGTAATAACTATGGAGTTCAATTTCAGGATATTAAAAGAAGAGAAGAAAATAAAAAGTTAAACCTCCATTCAAGCAATAAAGAAGACTACAGCCATCCTTTCTTTTTATCTAAACTAATAGATTAAAAAAAAATCCCACAACTCAGTAATTGGTCATGATGAAGTGCATCATGAATTTAAAAAAAAACTTACCAGACATTCCTCTCAAATACTTACTTGAGATATACAATAATATATGGATTAGTAACAATATTCCCAGTCTTTAGAAACAAGTCACCATTATCCCAATCATAATGACTGACAAAGATTTGGAAAATCCTTGAAATTACTGCCCAATTGCAATTACTAGCTGTCTATGTAAAATTCTTGAAAGAATGATTAACAGCAGACTCACTTAGTTCCTTAAAGTCAATAACATTATTTCAGATGTTCAAACCAGACCTCTTCAGAGAGAAGAGAAACCCAATAGGCCAACTGGTTTGACTAGAAATATTTATTAGAAATGTATATATTAAAAAGGAATATGTGACAGCAATTCGTTTTACTTAGAAAAGGCCTTTGCTCCAGTCTTCAGCTGTAAAAGTTTGATATTGCTTTACAAATGTCAGCTGCTTAGATTTCATAGCTGGAGTTAGCAGTGATTTATAAGCCAGTTTCAATGATTGAAACTGTCATAGAACAGACATTTGTACCATTTTGAAGTAGACCAGAATGTATCTTCATACAATAACTTATTGGGGATTATGTAGCAATGCACTTCATCAAATGGTCATCTCTTGCACAAGTTTTTCTTGGACATATAATTCTCCCTTTATTACTAAATATCCCTGAATTTTTCAAAAATCACAATAGCAGTATGCAGAGTTGTTTTACTACAACCTACTTTGACACTAATCTCACATTCAGAATTGCCGTCATCACATCAAGTCAAAATTTGGGTCCTAAAATTTCTACTTTCATTATCTAATTAATCAAATCAAAATGAAACTATTCATTTTACTTACCTGAACATTATTACCTCCTGGCCAAAATGTTCCATATAAATTTATTTTTAGTCTAATTAATTTTAATGTTTGATAAATTTATATTGCTAAATCATATTTTATCATACATTAGATTTTAAAATGCTTTCTTAAAAATTGTTTGATACTGTAATCAGTCGGAAGAAAATTTAAATGAATCACCATTTTTTAAATTTCCGTTCAAATTATCATTGCTCGAGCATAGTTTAGTTTATGGAAAACAAAATTTGGGTATGTCATAAAATATTTTCATAAATAAATCAACTATTTTACAGTCAGTGAGTTTTTGTGTACCATTTCAAGATATCTATTTTTATTGCTTACAATGTAGAACAATCAGTCTATTTCTTCTGTAGGCCATAACCCTTCAGGAAGTTGGCGATCATGGCTCTCCACAATTTTCTGTCTCTAAGTAAATTTTTTCTTTTTTTTATCTCTCCTAAACTCTACTCCTCCATCCATTTACACAAGCTTTCTAGGTAGGTTATGCATTGTTTTCCTGTTGCCTTCAATCTGTCCTGTGAGTATCAATCTTTTCAAACCTTGTATCCTCATTATATGCCCTAGAAATTTTAACTATCTCTTCCTGATGTTAAGTATAAGTTTCCCTTTTGTTTCCATTTCCTCTAAAACTTCATTGTTGCTCACATGTTTGGTCAATGGTATTCTCAGCATCCTTCTGTAGAACCCCATTTCTGTTGCTTCAAGTCTCTTCTACATCTTTTGAGGAGATTGTTCAGCATTCACTGGCATGTAGGAGGGCTGATATTACATAACAGTTCAATACTCTTTTCTTAGTTTCTAACAAAATATTTCTGTTTCTTACTATTTTGCTTATCTTTTGGAAGGCATCATTTACTATCCCAATGTACTTTAGATTTCAGTGTCACACATTCCATTCTCTGTTATAATATACTTCCTAGGTACTTAAATTTTTGTGTCATTTTGATATTTCCAATTTGTAATTTGCATGTTGGAATGTTTCTTTTTCTAACAACCGTGCATTCTGTATTCTTGAAATTGATGCTTAGTCCTTTCTTCTCACTTTCCTTCACAACCTTCTGTAGAAGTTCTTGTAATTTCCTTTCTGTATCTGCCATTAACACTGTGTTATCTGCATATCTTATGTTGCTGTCACCAATAATGAATCCTTGTAGGGCATCTAATTCTCTTAGAATTGCTTCACTGAATAGGTCTGGTGAAAAGATACAGCTTTCTATTTTTGTATATTTAGTGAACGCCTTTTCTATCCATATACAGGCAGTTTACTGTCAGTATGGGTTTTGGATTATTCTAATTTCTTTTTAAATATGTCAAGGTTACTTAGCAGTTCCAGCAGTTATTTGTGACATTATCATACTTTTGCATGGTCTATAAAATATAGGTACACCTCCTATATTTCTATTGCTCTGAGCATAAACATCATATTCCTTGTTCCATTGTCTTTAACAAACACACATTGTCTTTATCCAATATCCAGTCATATTCTGCTGGGCACTCTATTTATCAGAATTTGGATGTTAAGTTTTATTAAATGGCTCACATGTATTTCTAGTTGTTTTTTTTTTTTTTTTTTGTCATGGAAGAGTTCTTTGATACATTCCTTCTATCTCTGAAATATATTTTCTTAGTATTTCATCCTTTGATTTTATGCATCCTGCTGTTAGTTATTTTTTTTTTTTTTTTGCTTATCTGATTTATCTATGATATTCATTGTTTCTATTTCAGCACGTATTTTGTTGAGCCACTCCTCATTAGCTTTCAGGCATTTGTTCCAAATTTCTTTGTGCAGAGTCCTAGATTCTGAGCCATACCTTTGTATAGTTTTTTGTCTCCTTTTCATCATTTGGATAATTTCATCTGTCATTCATTCCTTTTTTCTTTGTCTATTTTCACTTTTGGGTGAGATTTCAATTGCTGTTGTTACTAAAGCTTCTCTTATTGTTTCCCAATTCAAATGTCCATTTTGGGTTTAAATTCTTTGGTGAATAAAAAGTGTTTTTAATTCACAAGGGAACAAACAAAAATAAAATGGAATGAGGCAAAAGGCAAATGTTAAAATCAAATCAGATGCATTTGTCACCTTCTGCCACACTTTCAAAAACTATACCAAAATTACGAGGAGGGCTGAAAAGTTGAAGGCTGACAATAAGGAGTGATTCTTGCATGCATTCATTTTAATGCATTACTTTTTCCAGGTACGAGGGTTGGCTGAAAAGTTCATAGGCTGACTATGTAGGATTGAAACTAGAGCTATGAAATCTTAAATGCATTAATTTCAACTCTTTTTATTAATAACTGCATTGCTTCTTTCCAGGTACAAGGGTGGGCTGAAAAGTTCATAGGCTGACTATGAAGAATTGATACTAGAGATGTGAAATTTTGCATGCATTAATTTCAACTCTTTTTATTAATAACTGCATTGCTTCTTTCCAGGTACAAGGGTGGGCTGAAAAGTTCATAGGCTGACTATGAAGAATTGATACTAGAGATGTGAAATCTTGCATGCATTAATTTCAACTCTTTTTATTAATAACTGCATTGCTTCTTTCCAGGTACAAGGGTGGGCTGAAAAGTTCATAGGCTGACAATGAAGGAGTGATGCTAGAGCTGCGAAATTGATACTAGAATGTGAAATCTTGCATGCATTCATTTCAAGCTTAGAAATCTTTTTATTAATAACTGCATTGCTTCTTTCCAGGTACGAGGGAGGGCTGAAAAGTTCATAGGCTGACAATGAAGGAGTGATGCTAGAGCTGTGAAATCTTGCATGCATTCATTTCAACACTTCTTATTAATAACTGAATTGCTTCTTTCCAGGTACGAGGGAGGGCTGAAAAGTTCATAGGCTGACAATGAAGAATTGATGCTAGAGCTGTGAAATCTTGCATGCATTCATTTCAACACTTCTTATTAATAACTCCATTGCTTCTTTCCAGGTACGAGGGAGGGCTGACAAGTTCATAGGCTGACAATGAAGGAATGATGCTAGAGCTGTGAAATCTTGCATGCATTCATTTCAACACTTCTTATTAATAACTACATTGCTTCTTTCCAGGTACGAGGGAGGGCTGAAAAGTTCATAGGCTGACAATGAAGGAGTGATGCTAGAGCTGTGAAATCTTGCATGCATTCATTTCAAGGTACGAGGGAGGGCTGAAAAGTTCATAGGCTGACAATGAATAACTGTGAAATTGCATTCATTTTTCCAGGTAACATTGCTTCTTTCCAGGGAGGGGGCTGAAAAGTTCATAGGCTGACAATGAAGGAAGTGATGCTAGAGCTGTGAAATCTTGCATGCATTCATTTCAACACTTCTTATTAATAACTGCATTGCTTCTTTCCAGGTACGAGGGAGGGCTGAAAAGTTCATAGGCTGACAATGAAGGAGTGATGCTAGAGCTGTGAAATCTTGCATGCATTCATTTCAACACTTTTTATTAATAACTACATTGCTTCTTTCCAGGTACGAGGGAGGGCTGAAAAGTTCATAGGCTGACAATGAAGGAGTGATGCTAGAGCTGTGAAATCTTGCATGCATTCATTTCAACACTTTTTATTAATAACTGCATTGTTTCTTTCCAGGTACGAGGGAGGGCTGAAAAGTTCATAGGCTGACAATGAAGGAGTGATGCTAGAGCTGTGAAATCTTGCATGCATTCATTTCAACACTTTTTATTAATAACTGCATTGCTTCTTTCCAGGTACGAGGGAGGGCTGAAAAGTTCATAGGCTGACAATGAAGAAGTGATGCTAGAGCTGTGAAATCTTGCATGCATTCATTTCAACACTTTTTATTAATAACTGCATTGCTTCTTTCCAGGTACGAGGGAGGGCTGAAAAGTTCATAGGCTGACAATGAAGGATTGATACTAGAGCTGTGAAATCTTGCATGCATTCATTTCAACACTTTTTATTAATAACTGCATTGCTTCTTTCCAGGTACGAGGGGGAAAAGGGCTGAAAAGTTCATAGGCTGACAATGAAGGAACTGATGCTTCTAGAGCTGTGAAAATCTTGCATGCATTCATTTCAACACTTCATTTATTAATAACTGCATTGCTTCTTTTCTTTCCAGGTATGAGGGTGGGCTGAAAAGTTCATAGGCTGACAATGAAGGAGTGATGCTAGAGCTGTGAAATCTTGCATGCATTCATTTCAACACTTTTTATTAATAACTGCATTGCTTCTTTCCAGGTACGAGGGAGGGCTGAAAAGTTCATAGGCTGACAATGAAGGAGTGATGCTAGAGCTGTGAAATCTTGCATGCATTCATTTCAACACTTCTTATTAATAACTGCATTGTTTCTTTCCAGGTACGAGGGAGGGCTGAAAAGTTCATAGGCTGACAATGAAGGAGTGATGCTAGAGATGCTAGAGCTGAAATCTTGCATGCATTCATTTCAACACTTTTTATTAATAACTGCATTGCTTCTTTCCAGGTACGAGGGAGGGCTGAAAAGTTCATAGGCTGACAATGAAGGATTGATGCTAGAGCTGTGAAATCTTGCATGCATTCATTTCAACACTTTTTATTAATAACTGCATTGCTTCTTTCCAGGTACGAGGGAGGGCTGAAAAGTTCATAGGCTGACAATGAAGGAGTGATGCTAGAGCTGTGAAATCTTGCATGCATTCATTTCAACACTTCTTATTAATAACTGCATTGCTTCTTTCCAGGTACGAGGGAGGGCTGAAAAGTTCATAGGCTGACAATGAAGAAGAAATCTTGATGCTAGAGCTGTGATTGCTTCTTTGCATGCATTCATAGGCTGACAATTTCAACTGTGAACTTTTTATTAATAACTGCATTGCTTCTTTCCAGGTACGATTGGGAGGGGGCTGAAAAGTTCATAGGCTGACAATGAAGGAGTGATGCTAGAGCTGTGAAATCTTGCATGCATTCATTTCAAACTTCTTATTAATAACTGCATTGCTTTTCTTTCCAGGTATGAAAGAGTGATGAGGGAGGGCTGAAAAGTTCATAGGCTGACAATGAAAAAATTGATGCTAGAGCTGTGAAATCTTGCATGCATTCATTTCAACACTTCTTATTAATAACTGCATTGCTTCTTTCCAGGTACGAGGGAGGGCTGAAAAGTTCATAGGCTGACAATGAAGAAGTGATGCTAGAGCTGCGAAATCTTGCATGCATTCATTTCAACACTTCTTATTAATAACTGCATTGCTTCTTTCCAGGTACGAGGGAGGGCTGAAAAGTTCATAGGCTGACAATGAAGAAGTGATGCTAGAGCTGTGAAATCTTGCATGCATTCATTTCAACACATCTTATTAATAACTACATTGCTTCTTTCCAGGTACGAGGGAGGGCTGAAAAGTTCATAGGCTGACAATGAAGGAGTGATGCTAGAAATCTTGCATGCATTCATGAAATCTTGCATGCATTCATGACAATTCTGCGAAATCTTTTTATTAATTTAACACTTCTTATTATTAACTACATTGCTTCTTTCCAGGTACGAGGGAGGGCTGAAAAGTTCATAGGCTGACAATGAAGGAGTGATGCTAGAGCTGTGAAATCTTGCATGCATTCATTTCAAACTTTTTATTAATAACTGCATTGCTTCTTTCCAGGTACGAGGGAGGGCTGAAAAGTTCATAGGCTCACAATGAAGGAGTGATGCTACAGCTGTGAAATCTTGCATGCATTCATTTCAACACTTCTTATTAATAACTGCATTGCTTCTTTCCAGGTACGAGGGAGGGCTGAAAAGTTCATAGGCTGACAATGAAGAAGTGATGCTAGAGCTGTGAAATCTTGCATGCATTCATTTCAACACTTCTTATTAATAACTGCATTGCTTCTTTCCAGGTACGAGGGAGGGCTGAAAAGTTCATAGGCTGACAATGAAGGAGTGATGCTAGAGCTGTGAAATCTTGCATGCATTCATTTCAACACTTCTTATTAATAACTGCATTGCTTCTTTCCAGGTACGAGGGAGGGCTGAAAAGTTCATAGGCTGACAATGAAGGATTGATGCTAGAGCTGTGAAATCTTGCATGCATTCATTTCAACACTTCTTTATTAATAACTGCATTGTTTCTTTCCAGGTACGAGGGAGGGCTGAAAAGTTCATAGGCTGACAATGAAGGAGTGATGCTAGAGCTGTGAAATCTTGCATGCATTCATTTCAACACTTCTTATTAATAACTGCATTGCTTCTTTTCCAGGTACGAGGGAGGGCTGAAAAGTTCATAGGCTGACAATGAAGGAGTGATGCTAGAGCTGTGAAATCTTGCATGCATTCATTTCAACACTTCTTATTAATAACTGCATTGTTTCTTTTCCAGGTACGAGGGAGGGCTGAAAAGTTCATAGGCTGACAATGAAGAAGTGATGCTAGAGAAGTGATGCTAGAGCTGTGAAATCTTGCATGCATTCATTTCAACACTTCTTATTAATAACTACATTGTTTCTTTCCAGGTACGAGGGAGGGCTGAAAAGTTCATAGGCTGACAATGAAGAATTGATGCTAGAGCTGCATTGCTTCTTTCCAGGAAATCTTGCATGCATTCATTTTGCAACATTTTTATTAATAACTGCATTGCTTCTTTCCAGGTACGAGGGAGGGCTGAAAAGTTCATAGGCTGACAATGAAGGAGTGATGCTAGAGCTGTGAAATCTTGCATGCATTCATTTCAACACTTCTTATTAATAACTGCATTGCTTCTTTTCTTTCCAGGTGACAACGAGTGGCTAGGGCTGAAAAGTTCATAGGCTTTCCAGGTACGAATGAAGCTGACAATGATGCTAGAGCTGTGAAATCTTGCATGCATTCATTTCAACACTTCTTATTAATAACTGCATTGCTTCTTTCCAGGTACGAGGGAGGGCTGAAAAGTTCATAGGCTGACAATGAAGGAGTGATGCTAGAGCTGTGAAATCTTGCATGCATTCATTTCAACACTTTTTATTAATAACTGCATTGCTTCTTTCCAGGTACGAGGGAGGGCTGAAAAGTTCATAGGCTGACAATGAAGAATTGATGCTAGAGAGTGATGCATTCATTTCAACACTTCTTATTAATAAAATCTTGCATGCATTGAAAATTTCAACTGACAATTCTTATTGACTTCTTTATTTCCAGCTTCTTTCCAGGTACGAGGAGGGCTGAAAAGTTCATAGGCTGACAATGAAGGAGTGATGCTAGAGCTGCTGTGAAATCTTGCATGCATTCATTTCAACACTTCTTATTAATAACTGCATTGCTTCTTTCCAGGTACGAGGGAGGGCTGAAAAGTTCATAGGCTGACAATGAAGGAGTGATGCTAGAGCTGTGAAATCTTGCATGCATTCATTTCAACACTTCTTATTAATAACTGCATTGTTTCTTTCCAGGTACGAGGGAGGGCTGAAAAGTTCATAGGCTCACAATGAAGGAGTGATGCTAGAGCTGTGAAATCTTGCATGCATTCATTTCAACACTTCTTATTAATAACTGCATTGCTTCTTTCCAGGTACGAGGGAGGGCTGAAAAGTTCATAGGCTGACAATGAAGGAGTGATGCTAGAGCTGTGAAATCTTGCATGCATTCATTTCAACACTTCTTATTAATAACTGCATTGCTTCTTTCCAGGTACGAGGGAGGGCTGAAAAGTTCATAGGCTGACAATGAAGGAGTGATGCTAGAGCTGTGAAATCTTGCATGCATTCATTTCAACACTTCTTATTAATAACTGCATTGCTTCTTTCCAGGTACGAGGGAGGGCTGAAAAGTTCATAGGCTGACAATGAAGGAGTGATGCTAGAGCTGTGAAATCTTGCATGCATTCATTTCAACACTTCTTATTAATAACTGCATTGTTTCTTTCCAGGTACGAGGGAGGGCTGAAAAGTTCATAGGCTCACAATGAAGGAGTGATGCTAGAGCTGTGAAATCTTGCATGCATTCATTTCAACACTTCTTATTAATAACTGCATTGCTTCTTTCCAGGTACGAGGGAGGGCTGAAAAGTTCATAGGCTGACAATGAAGGAGTGATGCTAGAGCTGTGAAATCTTGCATGCATTCATTTCAACACTTCTTATTAATAACTGCATTGCTTCTTTCCAGGTACGAGGGAGGGCTGAAAAGTTCATAGGCTGACAATGAAGGAGTGATGCTAGAGCTGTGAAATCTTGCATGCATTCATTTCAACACTTCTTATTAATAACTGCATTGCTTCTTTCCAGGTACGAGGGAGGGCTGAAAAGTTCATAGGCTGACAATGAAGGATTGATGCTAGAGCTGTGAAATCTTGCATGCATTCATTTCAACACTTCTTATTAATAACTGCATTGCTTTTTTCCAGGTACGAGGGAGGGCTGAAAAGTTCATAGGCTGACAATGAAGGAGTGATGCTAGAGCTGTGAAATCTTGCATGCATTCATTTCAACACTTCTTATTAATAAGGTTCTTTCCAGGTACGAGGGAGGGCTGAAAAGTTCATAGGCTGACAATGAAGAAGTGATGCTAGAGCTGTGAAATCTTGCATGCATTAATTTCAACACTTTTATTAATAACTGCATTGTTTCTTTCCAGGTACGAGGGAGGGCTGAAAAGTTCATAGGCTGACAATGAAAGTGATTTGAAAGGCATTTCAACACTTCTTATTAATAATTAAGAAAAATAGGCTGACAATGAAATGCTAGAGCTGTGAAATTGCATGCATTCATTTCAACACTTCTTATTAATAACTGCATTGCTTCTTTCCAGGGAGGAGGGCTGAAAAGTTCATAGGCTGACAATGAAGGATTGATGCTAGAGCTGTGAAATTTGCATGCATTCATTTCAACACTTTTTTATTAATAACTGCATTGCTTCTTTCCAGGTACGAGGGAGGGCTGAAAAGTTCATAGGCTGACAATGAAGGAGTGATGCTATAGCTGTGAAATCTTGCATGCATTCATTTCAACACTTCTTATTAATAACTGCATTGCTTCTTTCCAGGTACGAGGGAGGGCTGAAAAGTTCATAGGCTGACAATGAAGGAGTGATGCTAGAGCTGTGAAATCTTGCATGCATTCATTTCAACACTTCTTATTAATAACTGCATTGTTTCTTTCCAGGTACGAGGGAGGGCTGAAAAGTTCATAGGCTGACAATGAAGGAGTGATGCTAGAGCTGTGAAATCTTGCATGCATTCATTTCAACTTCTTTTTTTTATTAATAACTGCATTGCTTCTTTCCAGGTACGAGGGAGGGCTGAAAAGTTCAAAGGTTGACAATGAAGGAGTGATGCTAGGCTGAAATCTTGCATGAAGGATTTGATTCTATTAATAACTGCATTGCTTCTTTCCAGGTACGAGGAGGGCTGAAAAGTTCTTGACAATGCAGCTGTGAAATCTTCAATGCATTCATTTTTTTCTTATTAATAACTGCATTGCTTCTTTCCAGGTACGAGGGAGGGCTGAAAAGTTCATAGGCTGACAATGAAGGATTGATGCTAGAGCTGTGAAATCTTGCATGCATTCATTTCAACACTTTTTATTAATAACTACATTGCTTCTTTCCAGGTACGAGGGAGGGCTGAAAAGTTCATAGGCTGAAATGAAAATGCTCATGAAAGGCATGCATTCATTTCAATGAAATAACTGCATTGCTTCTTTCCAGGTACGAGGAGGGCTGAAAAGTTCATAGGGACAATGAAGAAGTGAATGAGAGCTGTGAAATCTTAGCATATTTGAAATCTTAATAATGCATTAATTTCAACACTTTTATTAATAACTGCATTGCTTCTTTCCAGGTACGAGGGAGGGCTGAAAAGTTCATAGGCTGACAATGAAGGAGTGATGCTAGAGCTGTGAAATCTTGCATGCATTCATTTCAACACTTCTTATTAATAACTGCATTGCTTCTTTCCAGGTATGAGGGTGGGCTGAAAAGTTCATAGGCTGACAATGAAGAAGTGATGCTAGAGCTGTGAAATCTTGCATGCATTCATTTCAACACTTTTATTAATAACTAACTTCTTTCCATACGAGGGAGGGCTTCTTTCCAGGTGACAATGAAGGAGGATGCTAGGGCTGCATTCATTTCAACACTTCTTATTAATAAAAAGTTCATTGACAATAGGCTTGCATGCATTCATTTGACTTATTAATAACTGCATTGAAGGTAATTGATGCTAAAGTTCATAGGTGACAATGAAAATCTTGAAATGCATGCATTCATTTCAACACTTCTTATTAATAACTGCATTGCTTCTTTCCAGGTACAAGGGTGGGCTGAAAAGTTCATAGGCTGGCTATGAAGAATTGATGCTAGAGATGTGAAATCTTGCATGCATTAATTTCAACTCTTTTTATTAATAACTGCATTGCTTCTTTCCAGGTACAAGGGTGGGCTGAAAAGTTCATAGGCTGACTATGAAGAATTGATGCTAGAGATGTGAAATCTTGCATGCATTAATTTCAACTCTTTTTATTAATAACTGCATTGCTTCTTTCCAGGTACAAGGGAGGGCTGAAAAAGTTCATAGGCTGACAATGAAGAATTGATGCTAGAGCTGTGAAATTTTGCATGCATTGAAATTTCAACTCTTCTTATTAATAACTGCATTGCTTCTTTCCAGGTACTGAAAAGTTCATTAATTTGACTATGAAGAATTGATACTAGAGATGTGAAATTTTGCATGCATTAATTTCAACTCTTTTTATTAATAACTGCATTGTTTCTTTCCAGAATGTGTTTTCATGTTTGGGAACAGATGATAGCTAAATATGGAGAATAGGGAGGTGATCAACACAATTCAAAGCCACAGTTATGCATTGTGGCCACTGAAACCAAAAGGAGCATTGTCCCAATGAAACAAGACTCATCCTAGGTTAGGAAACATTCAAGGAAACCAGCTGGATCTGCCAGAAACAAGGTCAGATTTTCCCATGATGTGATCAGTCTGGTATGCTTTTCATCAGATGTCAGAAGATTTGGCACCCATAGATCAGAAACCTTCATCATGCCAAGTACATTGTCCAAAATATTTTCAACTCTCATGATTGAGTCATATCCAAGACTCTCTCTTCTTCTAAATTCAGTTACCCACTTTTGCTCTATTGATAAAGCTGGAGAATCATCCTCTAATGTAACACCTGTCAGCATGAATTTCCTTGGGGACTAAATCCTTTTTCTGCAGGTGATTGACAATACCACAAAGCTAAATTTTTCCATTTTCAAGCGAAATCACTAGCAGTTAAATCTGAATTTTTCTTTGAACAGTCAGATATCAGTTTACCTGAAAAGAAACAATGCAGTTATTAATAAGAAGAGTTTGAATTAATACATGCAAAATTTCACAGCTCTAGCATCATTCCTCCATAGTTAGTCTATGAACTTTTCCGTCCAAACTTGTACATTCTTATTTTCCAAAAATTTTTTTTAAAACTGCAGTGGCATTTTATACAATAATATATTCAAAATGCTGACAAACCTGATAATTACTAGCTGTTCTCATTGGAAGCAACATAAAAAGATTCATATGCAAAAACATAATAATTGATTAACATATAAAGCATTAATTATCCATAATTGTAATGACTTGAGTTGTGAGTTAACTGATAAATGGCCTAGTGAACTAGATATTATATGAATTTAACATATATATTTCAACAGATATTTACAGGTCTATAAGGCAAACTTTCTCTTGCCATCAAAAATATATTTAAAAATTGAAATATATTTGAAAAGTTAGAATTTTACATGGAAGCTAATCCCTGAGGTGGGTTTCTGTACAATAAATCGAGTCAAACACAAAATGGATAAGAGAGAATTCTTCTGAATTTGTCTTAGATGAATTATGTACTAAATCCTTGTGTGGATGTGGGTCCAAATGCCACTTTGTGGGTCCATATGCCACTTTGGCATGGTTTTCACTACATACTACAGTAATCAAATTATTCTTGAAACTGATATATATATATATATTTATTAATGAATTTCAGTTTATTCTTTCAGAAAATATTTTCCTACATTACACATTACACAAATAAGAATTTTCAACAATTTTCCATAATGGCCAACCACTTGTATTTGAGGATACCTATCTGCTAGGGCAGCTAGTTAATCCCTATTGAAGACATAAGCTCAGGCGCATTTGTGTTTGTTTAACACCAACAGAGCCAACCTGTGGTTTATACTGCAACTACACTGAGCAGACCTTAGAATTTCTGGGAGAGAGCATGATCAACAATCTGATCAAGGCCAGCACACTCAAACCTTTGGTCATGATGAATTGTGTCTTTGTGCTAGCACACCCATCAATGGCCCCATGGGCTCCATCTGCCCAATTTCACTGACAAAGCTTGGGTCAATCTATGGTATGGATTTCAGGCACTATCCAAAGGTGCTACATACTGGGATCACGTCCTCCAGATTGATAATATCAGGAAGTTATATTGTTGACAAATCAACTATAGTGAGATTAGAACTCAGGTCTCATGTTCAGAAAGTGAATATTCTAACTACTTAACCACATGGCCATAATATATATATATATATATATATATATATAATAAATATAAAAAGATAAAATTAGCTGACACAATAAATTAGCAGACTTAACTGTGTGACAAGTACTTACAGACAAGAAACATTGTAAACAATGACAAAATTAAAGAGAATATGGAAACAAAAAGAACATTTATACGTAAAATCGGCAAAAATCAGCGGACATTTCTAGGGAACATAAAAAAGAAAGATAGATTAGAAAAACTGCTACAGAGGTAATAGATTGCAGGTAAGAATGACAGAGGAAAAGAAAACATCATTTACTTGGTGAGCTTCAGTGAATGAATAGTGGAGCAGGGTTTGGAAGAGATAGAGAAGAGACAAAATATATGGACAATAATAAAGTAAAGGAAGACTCGTAGAGAAGTAACAATGAGCTGTAAGGATGTCACATATATAAGATTACATCACCATTATTAACAGATGAAATTTCAGGTTTACTATAAAAATTGACTGAGTAGTGATCATCATCACATACATTAGACAAAAGCGCCAATATGCAATGAATCAATAATTCCCTCAATTGACTGATGGAATCATCATGGTCACTCATAATTATTATATAGATTGAATGATTAGTGATCATCATTACATCCATGAGATAAAATCTCCAATATACAATGAAGCGATACTTGCCTCTATTAATTGAAGGAATCATCAGGGTTACTCATATTAAGTATATAGATTGAATGATTAGTGATCATCCTCACATCCATGAGATAAAATCTGCAATATGCAATGAAGCGATACTTGCCTCTATTAATTGATGGAATCATAATGGTCACTCACATTTATTATATAAATTGAATTATTAGTGATCATCCTCACATCCATGAGATAAAATCTCCAATATGCAATGAAGCGATACTTGCCTCTGTTAATTGATGGAATCATCATGGTCACTCATATTAATTATATAGAGTGAATGATTAGTGATCATCCTCACATCCATGAGATAAAAACTCCAATATGCAATGAAGCAATACTTGCCTCTATTAATTGATGGAATCATCATGGTTACTCATATTAATTATATAGATTGAATGATTAGTGATCATCCTCTAATCCATGAGATAAAATCTCCAATATACAATGAAGCGATACATGCATCTATTGATTGAAGGAATCGTCATGGTCACTTATATTAATTATATAGATTGAATGATTAGTGATCATCCTCACATCCATGAGATAAAATCTCCAATATGCAATGAAGTGATACTTGCCTCTATTAATTGATGGAAACATCATGGTCAATCATATTTATTATATAGATTGAATGATTAGTGATCATCCTCACATCCATGAGATAAAAATCTACAATATGCAATGAAGTGATACTTCCCTCTATTGACTGATGGAATCATCATGGTTATTCATATTTGTTATATAGATTGAATGATTAGTGATCATCATCACATCCATGAGATAAAATCTCCAATATGCAATGAAGCGATACTTGCCTCTATTAATTGATGGAATCATCATGGTCACTCATATTTATTATATAGATTGTATGATTAGTGATGATCCTCACATCCATGAGATAAAGTCTCCAATATGCAATGTAGCGATAATTACTACTATTAACTGATGGAATCATCATGGTCACTCATATTTATTATATAGATTGAATGATTAGTGATCATCCTCATATCCATGAGATAAAATCTCCAATATGCAATGAAGCGATACTTGCCTCTATTAATTGATGGAATCATCATGGTCACTCATATTTATTATATAGATAGAATGATTAGTCATCATCCTCATATCCTTGAGATAAAATCTCCAATATGCAATGAAGCTATAGTTCCCTCTATTGACTGATGGAATCATCATGGTCACTCATATTTATTATATAGATTGAATGATTAGTGATCATCCTCACATCCATGAGATAAAGTCTCCAATATGCAATGAAGCGATACTTCTCTCTATTGACTGTTGGAATCATCATGGTCACTCATATTTATTATATAGATTGAATGAATACTGCTCATCCTCACATCCATGAGATTAAATTTCCAATATGCAATGAAGTGATACTTGCTTCTATTAATTGATGGAATCATCATGGCCACTCATATTTATTATATAGACTGAATGATTAGTGATCATCCTTACATCCATGAGATAAAATTTCCAATGTTCAATGAAGCGATACTTGCTTCTCTTAATTGATGGAATCATCATAGTGACTCAAATTATTATATAGATTGAATGATTAGTGATCATCCTCACATCCATGAGATAAAATCTCCAATATGCAATGAAGCGATACTTGCCTCTATTAATTGATGGAATAATCATGGTCACTCATATTTATTATATAGATTGGATTATTAGTGATAATCCTCTCATCCATGAGATAAAGTCTCCAATATGCAATGAAGCGATAATTACCTCTATTAACTGATGGAATCATCATGGTCACTCATATTTATTATATAGATTGAATGATTAGTGATCATCCTCATATCCATGAGATAAAATCTCCAATATTCAATGAAGAGATACTTGCTTCTATTAATTGATAGAATCATCATGGTCACTCAAATTATTATATAGATTGAATGATTAGTGATCATCCTTACATCCATGAGATAAAATCTCCAATATGCAATGAAGAGATAATTCCCTCTATTAACTGATGCAATCATCATGGTCACTCATATTTATTATATAGATTGAATGATTAGTGATCATCCTAATATACTTGAGATAAAATCTCCAATATGCAATGAAGCGATAATTCCCGCTATTGACTGATGGAATCATCATGGTCACTCATATTTATTATATAGATTGAATGATTAGTGATCATCCTTACATCCATGAGATAAAATCTCCAATATTCAATGAAGCGATACTTGCATATATTAATTGATGGAATCATCATGGAGACTCCAATTATTATCTAGATTGAATGATTAGTGATCATCCTCACATCCATGAGATAAAATCGCCAATATGCAATGAAGCGATAATTAACTCTATTAATAGATGGAATCATCATGGTCACTCATATTTATTATATAGATTGAATGATTAGTCATCATCCTCACATCCATGAGATAAAATCACCAATATGCAACAAAGCGATATTTGCCTCTATTAATTGATGGAATCATCATGGACACTCATATTTATTATATAGATTGAATGATTAGTCACCATCCTCATATCCTTGAGATACAATCTCCAATATGCAATGAAGTGATACTTGCCTCTATTAATTGATGGAATCATCATGGTCACTCATATTTATTATATAGATAGAATGATTAGTCACCATCCTCATATCCTTGAGATAAAATCTCCAATATGCAATGAAGCTATAGTTCCCTCTATTGACTGATGGAATCATCATGGTCACTCATATTTATTTTATAGATTGAATGATTAGTGATCATCCTCACATCCATGAGATAAAGTCTCCACTATGCAATGAAGCGATAATTCCCTCTATTAACTGATGGAATCATCATGGTCACTCATATTTATTATATAGATTGAATGATTAGTTATCATGCTCACATCCATGAGATAAAATCTCCAATATGCAATGAAGCGATACTTCCCTCTATTGACTGATGGAATCATCATGGTCACTCATATTTATTATATAGATTGAATGATTAGTGATCATCCGCAAATCCATGAGATAAAATCTCCAATATTCAATGAAGTGATACTTGCTTCTATGAATTGATGGAATCATCATGGTCACTCACATTATTATAAAGATTTAAAGATAAGTGATCATCCTCATATCCATGAGATAAAATCTCCAATATGCAATGAAGCTATAGTTCCCTCTATTGACTGATGGAATCATCATGGACACTCATATTTATTATATAGATTGAATGAATACTGCTCATCCTCATATCCATGAGATAAAATCTCCAATATGCACTGAAGTGATACGTGCCTCTATTAATTGATGGAATCATCATCGTCACTCATATTTATTATATAGATAGAATGATTAGTGATCATCCTCTCATCCATGAGATAAAATCTCCGATATGCAATGAAGCGATACTTCCCTCTATTGACTGATGGAATCATCATGGTTACTCATATTTATTATATAGATTGAATGATTAGTGATCATTCTTACATCCATGAGATAAAATCTCCAATATGCAATGAAGCGATACTTGCCTCTATTAATTGATGGAATCATCATGGTCACTCATATTTATTATATAGATTGAATGATTAGTGATCATCCTCATATCCATGAGATAAAATCTCCAATATGCAATGAAGCGATACTTGCCACTATTAATTGATGCAATCATCATGGTCACTCATATTTATTATATAGATTCAATGATTAGTGATCATCCTCTCATCCAAGAGATTAAATCCCCAATATGCAATGAAGCGATACTTCTCTCTATTAATTGATGGAATCATCATGGTTACTCATATTTATTATATAGATTGAATTAGTGATCATCCTTATATCCATGAGATAAAATCTCCAATATGCAATGAAGCGATACTTGCTTCTATTAATTGATGGAATCATCATGGTCACTCATATTTATTATATAGATTGTTTGATTAGTGATCATCCTCACATCCATGAGATAAAGTCTCCAATATGCACTGAAGCGATAATTCCCTCTATTAACTGATGGAATCATCATGGTCACTCATATTTATTATATAGATTGAATGAATACTGCTCATCCTCACATCCATGAGATAAAGTCTCCAATATGCAATGAAGTGATACTTGCTTCTATTAATTGATGGAATCATCATGGTCACTCACATTATTATAAAGATTTAAAGATTAGTGATCATCCTCATATCCATGAGATAAAATCTCCAATATGCAATGAAGTGATACTTGCCTCTATTAATTGATGGAATCATCATGGTCACTCATATTTATTATATAGATTGTATTATTAGTGATCATCCTCTCATCCATGAGATAATATCTCCAATATTCAATGAAGCGATACTTGCCTCTGTTGATTGATGGAATCATCATGGTTACTCATATTTATTATATAGATTGAATGATTAGTGATCATTCTTACATCTATGATATAAAATCTCCAATATGCAATGAAGCGATACTTGCCTCTCTTAGTTGATGGAATCATCATGGTCACTCATATTTATTATATAGATTGAATGAATACTGCTCATCATCACATCCATAAGTAAAATCTCCAATATGCAATGAAGCGATACTTCCCTCTATTGACTGATGGAATCAACCTGGTCACTCATATTTTTTATATAGATTATTTGATTAGTGATCATCCTCACATCCATGAGATAAAGTCTCCAATATGCAATGAAGCGATAATTCCCTCTATTAACTGATGGAATCATCATGGTCACTCATATTTATTATATAGATTGAATGATTAGTGATCATCCTCATATCCATGAGATAAAATCTCCAATATGCAATGAAGCGATACTTGCCTCTATTAATTGATGGAATCATCATGGTCACTCATATTTTTTATATAGATTGTTTTATTAGTGATCATCCTCACGTCCATGAGATAATGTCTCCAATATGCACTGAAGCGATAATTCCCTCTATTAACTGATGGAATCATCATGGTCACTCATATTTATTATATAGATTGAATGATTATTGGTCTTCCTCATATCCATGAGATAAAATCTCCAATATGCAATGAAGCGATACAATGCGATATCTCATATCCTCTATTAATTGATGGAATCATCATGGTCACTCATATTTATTATATAGATTGAATGATTAGTGATCATCCTCATATCCATGAGATAAAATCTCCAATATGCAATGAAGCTATAGTTCCCTCTATTGACTGATGGAATCATCATGGTCACTCATATTTATTATATAGATAGAATGATTAGTGATCATCCTCTCATCCATGATATAAAATCTCCAATATGCAATGAAGCGATAATTCCCTCTATTAACTGATGGAATCATCATGGTCACTCATATTTATTATATAGATTGAATGATTAGTGATCATCCTCTCATCCATGAGATAAAATCTCCAATATGCAATGAAGCGATACTTCCCTCTATTGACTGATGGAATCAACCTGGTCACTCATATTTTTTATATAGATTGTTTGATTAGTGATCATCCTCACATCCATGAGATAAAGTCTCCAATATGCAATGAAGCGATAATTCCCTCTATTAACTGATGGAATCATCATGGTCACTCATATTTATTATATAGATTGAATGATTAGTGATCATCCTCATATCCATGAGATAAAATCTCCAATATGCAATGAAGCGATACTTGCCTCTATTAATTGATGGAATCATCATGGTCACTCATATTTTTTATATAGATTGTTTGATTAGTGATCTTCCTCACATCCATGAGATAAAGTCTCCAATATGCAATGAAGTGATACTTGCCTCTATTAACTGATGGAATCATCATGGTCACTCATATTTATTATATAGATTGAATGATTATTGGATCATCCTCACATCCATGAGATAAAATCTCCAATATGCAATGAAGCGATACTTGCCTCTATTAATTGATGGAATCATCATGGTCACTCAAATTTATTATATAGATTGAATGATTAGTGATCATCCTCATCCATGAGATAAAATCTCCAATATGCAATGAAGCTGATAATTCCCTCTATTTACTGATGGAATCATCATGGTCACTCATATTTATTATATAGTTTGAATGATTAGTGATCATCCTCTCATCCATGAGATAAAATCTCCAATATGCAATAAAGCGATATATCCCTCTATTAATTGATGGAATCATCATGGTCACTCATATTTTTTATATAGATTGTTTGATTAGTGATCATCCTCATCCATCCATGAGATAAAATCTCATATTTATTATATAGATTGAATGATTAGTGATCCTCATATCCATGAGATAAAATCTCCAATATGCAATGAAGGATATTCCCTCTATATAGATTGTTTTATTAGTGAATTGATGGAATCATCATGGTCACTCATATTTATTATATAGATTGAATGATTATTGGTCTTCCTCATATCCATGAGATAAAATCTCCAATATGCAATGAAGCGATACTTGCCTCTATTAATTGATGGAATCATCATGGTCACTCAAATTATTATGAAGATTGAAAGATTAGTGATCATCCTCATATCCATGAGATAAAATCTCCAATATGCAATGAAGCTATAGTTCCCTCTATTGACTGATGGAATCATCATGGTCACTCATATTTATTATATAGATTGAATGATTAGTGATCATCCTCCTCCATGAGATAAAATCCATGCAAGATAAATATCTCTATTGATTGATGGAATATGGTCACTCATATTTTTATATAGATTGTTTTGATTAGTGATCATCCTCACATCCATATTCAATACAATGATACTTGCCTCTATTAACTGATGGAATCATCATGGTCACTCAAATTTATTATATAGTTTGAATGATTAGTGATCATCCTCTCATCCATGAGATAAAATCTCCAATATGCAATGAAGCGATACTTCCCTCTATTGACTGATGGAATCATCATGGTCACTCATATTTATTATATAGATTGAATGATTAGTGATCATCCTCACATCCATGAGATAAAATCTCAATATGCAATAAAGGATATTTCCCTCTATTAATTGATGGAATCATCATGGTCACTCATATTTTTATATAGATTGAATGATTAGTGATCATCCTCATCCATGAGATAAAAATCCAATGAGATAAAATCATCATATTTAATATGCAATGAAGTGATCATTCTTATCCATGAGATAAAATCTCCAATAGGATAAAATCCTCTATTAATTGATGGAATCATTGACTGATGGTCACTCATATAAAATTTATTATATAGATTGAATGATTAGTGATCATTCACATCCATGAGATAAAGTCTCCAATATGATAAAATGAGCGATAATTCCCTCTATTAACTGATGGAATCATCATGGTCACTCATCATCCATCAATATGCAATGAATTCCCTCTATTGACTGATGGAAAATGGTCACTCCAATATATAGATTGAATGATTGATATCATCCTCTCCATGAGATAAAATTAATTGATGGAATCTATTAATCATGGTCATCATGGTCACTATTTATTATATAGATTGAATGATTAGTGATCATCCTCATACCCGTGAGATAAAATCTCCAATATGCAATGAACCGATATTTGCCTCTATTAATTGATGGAATCATCATGGTCACTCATATTTATTATATAGATTGAATGAATACTGCTCATCATCACATCCATGAGATAAAATCTCCAATATGCAATGAAGTGATACTTGCCTCTATTAATTGATGGAATCATCATGGTCACTCATATTTATTATATAGATTGAATGAATACTGCTCATCATCACATCCATGAGATAAAATCTCCAATATGCAATGAAGTGATACTTGCCTCTATTAATTGATGGAATCATCATGGTCACTCATATTTATTATATAGATTGAATGATTAGTGATCATCCTCATATCCATGAGATAAAATCTCCAATGGTTCCCTCTATTAACTGATGGAATCATCATGGTCACTCATATTTATTATATAGATTGAATGATTAGTGATCATCCTCACATCCATGAGATAAAATCTCCAATATGCAATGAAATCGATAATTTCCTCTATTAACTGATGGAATCATCATGGTCATGCAATCATATTTATTATATAGTTTTGAATGATTAATGATCATCCTCTCATCCATGAGATAAAATCTCCAATATGCAATGAAGCGATACTTCCCTCTATTGACTGATGGAATCATCATGGTCACTCATTTTTATTTTTTATATAGATTGTTTGATTACTGTGATCATCCATGAGATAAAAATCCATGAGATAACTTCCCTCTATTAATTGATGGAATCATCATGGTCACTCATATTTATTATATAGATTGAATGAATGATCATCCTCTATTAAAATCTCCAATATGCAATGAAGTGATACTTGCCTCTATTAATTGATGGAATCATCATGGTCACTCATATTTATTATATAGATTGAATGATTAGTGATCATCATCACATCCATGAGATAAAATCTCCAATATGCAATGAAGTGATACTTGCCTCTATTAATTGATGGAATCATCATGGTCACTCATATTTTTTATATAGATTGTTTTTAGTGATCATCCTCACGTCCCATGAGATAATGTCTCCAATATGCACTGAAGCGATAATTCCTCTATTAACTGATGGAATCATCATGGTCACTCATATTTATTATATAGATTGAATGATTATTGGTCTTCCTCACATCCATGAGATAAAATCCAATATGCAATGAAGCGATACTTACCTCTATTAATTGATGGAATCATCATGGTCACTCAATTTATTATATAGATTGAATGATTAGTGATCATCCTCATATCCATGAGATAAAATCTCAATATGCAATGAAGCTATAGTTCCCTCTATTAATTGATGGAATCATCATGGTCACTCATATTTATTATATAGATTGAATGATTAGTGATCATCCTCTCATCCATGAGATAAAATCTCCAATATGCAATGAAGTGATATTCCCTCTATTAACTGATGGAATCAACCTGATCACTCATATTTATTATATAGATTGTTTGATTATGATCATCCTCACATCCATGAGATAAAGTCTCCAATATGCAATGAAGCGATAATTCCCTCTATTAATATGATGGAATCATCATGGTCACTCATATTTATTATATAGATTGAATGATTAGTGATCATCCTCATATCCATGAGATAAAATCTCCAATATGCAATGAAGCGATACTTCCCTCTATTAATTGATGGAATCATCATGGTCACTCATATTTTTATATAGATTGTTAGATTAGTGATCATCCTCACATCCATGAGATAAAATCTCCAATATGCAATGAAGGATAATTCCCCTCTATTAATTGATGGAATCATCATGGTCACTATATTTATTATATAGATAGAATGAATCATCATGGTAAAACTCATATTTATTATATAGATTGAGTGATCATCCACATCCATGAGATAATTAGTCATCCTCATTTATTATATAGATTGAATGATTAGTGATCATCCTCATATCCATGAGATAAAATCTCCAATATGCAATGAAGTGATACTTTGCCTCTATTAATTGATGGAATCATCATGGTCACTCATATTTATTATATAGATTGAATGATTAGTGATCATCCTCATCCATGAGATAAAATCTCCAATATCATCCTCATATTCCCTATTGACTGATGGAAAATCTCCAATTTATTATATGCAATGAAGTGATCACATCCATGAGCCTCCAATATGCAATGAACTGATAATGGAATCATGATGGAATCACTCATATTTATTATATAGATTGAATGATTAGTGCTCATCATCCATGAGATAAAATCTCAATATGCAATGAGATTAAAATCTCAATATGCAATGATAGCAATGAAGTGATACTTGCCTCTATTAACTGATGGAATCATCATGGTCACTCATATTTATTATATAGATTGAATGATTAGTGATCATCCTCTCATCCATGAGATAAAATCTCCAATATGCAATGAAGCGATGTTCTATTGACTGATGGAATCATCATGGACACTCATATTTATTATATAGATTGAATGAATACTGCTCATCCTAACATCCATGAGATAAAAATTCCATATGCAATGAAGCGATATCCCTTTAACCGATGGAATCATCATGGTCACTCATATTTATTATATAGATTCAATGATTAGTGATCATCCCTCTCATCCATGAGATAAAATTCCCAATATGCAATGAAATTGACTTCTATTGACTGATGGAATCATCATGGTTACTCATATTTATTATATAGATTGAATGATTAGTGATCATCATCCATGAGATAAAATCCAATATGCAATGAAGGATACCCTATTAATTGATGGAATCATCATGGTCACTCATATTTATTATATAGATGATTAATCATCTCTCATCCATGCAATATGAACACTCTATTAATTGATGGAATCATCATGGTCACTCATATTTTTATATAGATGTTTGATTTCCATCCTCTCCACATGCAATTAATTAACTGATGGAATCATCATGGTCACTCATATTTATTTATATAGATTGAATGATTGGTGATCATCCTCATATCCATGAGATAAAATCTCCAATATGCAATGAAGTGATACTTCCCTCTATTAACTGATGGAATCATCATGGTCACTCATATTTATTATATAGATTGAATGATTAGTGATCATCCTCAAATCCATGAGATAAAATCTCCAATATTCAATGAAGTGATACTTGCTTCTATTAATTGATGGAATCATCATGGTCACTCATATTTATTATAAAGATAGAAGATTTGATCATCCCTCATATCCATGAGATAAAATTCCAATATGCACGAATGAAGCTCATCATATTTATTTATATTGATGGAATCACATGGACACTATATTTATTATATAGATTGAATGATAAATATCCATGAGATAAAGTCTCCAATATGCAATGAAGTGATACTTGCCTCTATTAACTGATGGCATCATCATGGTCACTCATATTTATTATATAGATTGAATGATTAGTGATCATCCTCTCATCCATGAGATAAAATCTCCAATATGCAATGAAGTGATACTTGCCTCTATTAATTGATGGAATCATCATGGTCACTCATATTTATTATATAGATTGAATGATTAGTGATCATCCTCATACCCGTGAGATAAAATCTCCAATATGCAATGAAGCGATACTTGCCTCTATTAATTGATGGAATCATCATGGTCACTCATATTTATTATATAGATTGAATGAATAGTGATCATCCTCTCATCCATGACATAAAATCTCCAATATGCAATGAAGGATATTAACTGATGGAATCAACCTATTTCCATATTTTTATATAATTGATGGAATCATCATGGTCACTCATATTTATTATATAGTTTGAATGATTAATGATCATCCTCATATTTATATATAGATGAGATAAAAATCACATCCATGATTAATTGATGGAATCATCATGGTCAATCATATTTTTTATATAGATTGAATGAATGAATCATCACATCCATGAGATAAAATCTCCAATATGCAATGAAGTGATACTTGCCTCTAATAATTGATCTATTGATTAATATGATGGAATCATCATGGTCATGGTCATATTTTTATATAGATTGAATGATTAGTGATCATCCTCACATCCATGAGATAAAGTCTCCAATATGCAATGAAGTGATAATTCCCTCTATTAACTGATGGAATCATCATGGTCACCATATTTATTATGATTGAATGATTAGTGATCATCCTCTCATCCATGAGATAAAATTCCAATATGCAATGAAGCGATACTTGCCTCTATTAATTGATGGAATCATCATGGTCACTGATATTTTTATATAGATTGTTTGATAGTGATCTTCCTCATCCATGAGATAAAGTCTCCAATATGCAACGAATTAACTGATGGAATCATCATGGTCACTCAAATTATTACTGATGGATTATTGATCATCATGGTCATGAATAAAATATAGTTTTATTGACTGATGGAATCATATCATATTTATTATATAGTTTGAATGATTAGTGATCATCCTCTCATCCATGAGATAAAATTCCAATATGCAAATGAAGACTGATGGACATTCACTCATATTTATTATATAGAGGAATGATTAGTGATCATCCCTTCATATTGATACTTCCTCTATTGACTGATGGAATCAACCTGTTCACTCATATTTTTTATATAGATTGATTGATTAGTGATCATCCCCAATATCATCCATGAGAAAATCGATATTTTTAATATGCAATGAACCGATATTCCCTCTATAATTGATGGAATCATATCATGGTCAATACTCATATTTATTATTTAGATTGAATGATTAGTGATCATCCTCACATCCATGAGATAAAAAATATCCAATATGCAATGAATTGATGGATATTTGCCTCTATTAATTGATGAAATCATCATCATGGTCAACTCGATGCGATATTTATTTGAATCATCATGGTCACTCATATTTATATAGATTGAATGATTATGATCATCCTCATATCCATGAGATAAAGTCTCAATATGCAATGAAGCTTGATACTTGCCTCTATTAATTGATGGAATCATCATGGTCACTCATATTTATTATATAGATTGAATGATTAGTGATCATCCTCATATCCATGAGATAAAAATCACTCATATTTGCAATGAAGAATGATTAGTGATCATCCTTACATCAATATAAAAACTGATGGAATCATCATGGTCACTCATATTTATTATATAGATTGAATGATTAGTGATCATCCTCATATCCATGAGATAAAATCTCCAATGCATTGATGGATTTATTGACTGATGGAACTCTACATCACTATAAAATTTATTATATAGATAGAATGGGATTATGGTCATCCTCATCCATTATAAGATAAAATGATTTCCAATATGCAATGAAGCTATAGAATTGACTGATGAACTATCATGGTCAAATTTATTATATAGATGATTAGTGCTCATCCATATTAATTGCAATGGAATCATTAACTGATGGAATCACCATATTTATTATATAGATTGATTTGAATGATCATAATGATATTGAATGATCATCACATCTATGAGATAAAATCTCCAATATGCAATGAAGTGATACATGCCTCTATTAATTGATGGAATCATCATGGTCACTCATATTTATTATATAGATTGAATGAATACTGCTCATCATCACATCCATGAGATAAAATCTCCAATATGCAATGAAGCGATACTTGCCTCTATTAATTGATGGAATCATCATGGTCACTCATATTTATTATATAGATTGAATCAATACTGCTCATCATATCCATGAGATAAAATCTCCAATATGCAATGAAGCAATACTTGCCTCTATTAATTGATGGAATCATCATGGTCACTCATATTTTTTATATA
This sequence comes from Acanthosepion pharaonis, assembly GCA_903632075.3. Lineage (NCBI taxonomy): Eukaryota > Metazoa > Mollusca > Cephalopoda > Sepiida > Sepiidae > Acanthosepion > Acanthosepion pharaonis. Next base: position 979,431 of record CAHIKZ030003927.1, read on the forward strand.
GATTGTTTGATTAGAGATCTTCCTCACATCCATGAGATAAAGTCTCCAATATGCAATGAAGTGATACTTGCCTCTATTAACTGATGGCATCATCATGGTCACTCATATTTATTATATAGATTGAATGATTAGTGATCATCCTCATATCCCATGAGATAAAATTCCAATATGCAATGATGATACTTGCATTCTGATGGAATCATCATGGTCACTATATTTTATTATATAGATTGAATGATTAGTGATCATCCTCTCATCCATGAGATAAAATCTCCAATATGCAATGAAGTGATACTTGCCTCTATTAATTGATGGAATCATCATGGTCCTCATATTTATTATATAGATTGAATGATTAGTGATCATCCTCCATGAGATAAAATCTCCAATATGCAATGAAGATGGATACTTGGTCACTCTATTAATCCATGAGATAAAATCATCATGGTCACTCAAATTTGGAATTATGACCATATTTTGAATAGATTAGTGATCATCCTCACATCCATGAGATAAAATCTCAATATGCAATGAAGCTATAGTTCCCTCTATTAACTGATGGAATCATCATGGTCTCTCATATTTATTATATAGATAGAATGATTAGTGATCATCCATGAGATAAAATCTCCAATATGCCATGATTGATATGGAAATCATGGTCACTCATATTTTTATATAGTTTGAATGAATAGTGATCATCCTCTCATCCATGAGATAAAATCTCCAATATGCAATTGATACTTCCTCTATTGACTGATGGAATCATCATGGTCACTCATATTTATTATATAGATTGAATGATTAGTGATCATCCTCACATCCATGAGATAAAATCTCCAATATGCAATGAAGCGATAATTCCTCTCTATTAATTGATGGAATCATCATGGTCACTCATATTTATTATATAGATTGAATGATTAGTGATCATCCTTCATCCATGAGATAAAAATCTCCAATATGCAATGAAGGATAGTTCCCTCCTATTATTACTGATGGAATCATCATCCATGATAAAACTCCATATTTTTATATAGATTGTTTGATTAGTGATCATCCTCTCATCCATGAGATAAAATCTCCAATATGCAATGAAGCTATGATTGCCTCATTAATTGATGGAATCATCTTCCCATATTTATTATATAGATTGAATGATTGGATCATCCTCATATCCATGAGATAAAATCTCCAATATGCAATCGATATTTCTATTAATTGATGGAATCATCATGGTCACTCATATTTATTATATAGATTGAATGATTAGTGATCATCCTCACATCCATGAGATAAAATTCCAATATGCAATGAATAGATTGAATGATAATTCCCTCTATTAATTGATGGAATCATCCATGAGGTAAAAATTCCAATATGCATATTTAATTTCTATTATGAGATTGAATGATTAGATTGATCATCCTCATCATCCATGAGATAAAATCTCCAATATGCAATGAAGCGATAATTCCTCTATTGACTGATGGAATCATCATGGTCACTCATATTTATTATATAGTTTGAATGATTAGTGATCATCCCTCATCCATGAGATAAAATTCCAATATGCAATGAAGTGATATATTCTATTGATGATGAATCAACATGATCACTCATATTATTATATAGATTGTTTGATTAGTGATCATCCTCATCCATGAGATAAAGTTCCAATATCATGATTAATTGATGGAATCATCATGGTCACTCATATTTATTATATAGATTGAATGATTAGTGATCATCCTCTCATCCATGAGATAAAATCTCAATATGCAATGAAGGATACTTCCATTAACTGATGGAATCATCATGGTCACTCATATTTATTATATAGATTGAATGATTAGTGATCATCCTCACATCCATGAGATAAAATCTCCAATATGCAATGAAGTGATACTTCCCTCTATTAACTGATGGAATCATCATGGTCACTCATATTTATTATAAGATTGAATGATTAGTGATCATCCTCAATGATGAGATAAAGTCTCCAATATGCAATGAAGTGATACTTGCCTCTATTAATTGATGGAATCATCATGGTCACTCATATTTATTATATAGATTGAATGATTAGTGATCATTCTCACATCCATGAGATAAAATCCTCCAATATGCATATTTATTATATAATTGAAAATGAATTGATGAATCAATGGGCACTCTTGATCATCCTCATATCCTATTAATTGATGGAATCATCATGGTCACTCATATTTATTATATAGATTGAATGAATACTGCTCATCTCATCCATGACATCCATGAGATGGAAAATGGTCTTATATTTATTATATATGAATGATTAGTGACATCCATGAGATAAAATCCAATACAATTGCCTCTATTAATTGATGGAATCATCATGGTCACTCATTTATTATATATTTATATAGATTGAATGAATATGGTCAATCAAATTATTATGCTCATCATCATATCCATGAGATAAAAAAATCTCCAATATGCAATGAATTATATAGATTGAATGAATACTGATCATCTCATCACATTGAGATAAAATCTCAATATGATGGAATCATATATAGATCATTGGAATCAATCATGGTCATCATGGTCACTCATATCTATTATATATCATCATGGTCATTTATTATATTGAATGATTAGTGATCATCCTAATATCCATGAGAAAAAATTCCAATATGCAATGAAGCTAAGGGTTCCTATTAACTGATGGAATCATCATGGTCACTCATATTTATTATATAGATAGAATGATTAGTGATCATCTCTCATCCATGATAAAATTCCAATATGCAATGAAGTGATAATTGCCTCTATTAACTGATGGAATCATCATGGTCACTCATATTTTTTATATAGATTGAATGATTAGTGATCATCCTCACATCCATGAGATAAAGTCTCCAATATGCAATGAAGTGATACTTGCCTCTATTAACTGATGGCATCATCATGGTCACTCATATTTATTATATAGATTGAATGATTAGTGATCATCCTCATCCATGAGATAAAATTCCAATATGCAATGAAGCGATATCCCTCTATTAATTGATGGAATCATCATGGTCACTCATATTTTTTATATAGATTGTTTGATTAGTGATCATCCTCACATCCATGAGATAAAGTCTCCAATATGCAAATGAAGTGATAATTCCCTCTATTAATTGATGGAATCATCATGGTCACTCATATTTATTATATGGATGAATGATTATTGAATGATAAAATTATGCAATGAAGTGATATTTCCTCTATTAATTGATGGAATCATCATGTCACTCATATTTATTATATAGATGAAAAAATCTCCATCGTGAGGATAAAATATGATAAAATCTCCAATATTTATTATATAGAATGCTTCATCATCATCCATATTAATTGATGGAATCATCATGGTCACTCATATTTATTATATAGATTGAATGATTAGTGATCATCCTCACATCCATGAGATAAAAATCTCCAATATGCAATGAAGTTCCCTCTATTAACTGATGGAATTCATGGCCTCATATTTATTATATATTTAATATGAATGGAATCATCCATGGTCCAATATGCAATGCATGTTGATACTTGATTGGTCAATTATATTTATTATATAGATTGAATGATTAGTGATCATCCTCTCATCCATGAGATAAAATCTCCAATATCATGAAGTGATATTTTTCTCTATTAATTGATGGAATCACATCCATGAGATCATAAAATCTCCAATGAGTGATCATATTAATTGCAGCCATTAAATTTATTATATGAAGATCATCCTCATATCCGATAAAATCTCCAATATGCAAGTGCCCTCTATTGACTGATGGAATCATCATGGTCACTCATATTTATTATATAGATTGAATGATTAGTGATCATCCTCTCCATCCATGAGATAAAATCTCCAATATGCAATGAAGTGATTCATGACGACAGCCAATAATATTCTATTAACTGATGGAATCAACATGGTCACCATATTTATTATAGCAGGATTTTTTGATTAGTGATCATCATCACATCCATGAGATAAAGTCTCCAATATGGTGATACTTCTCTATTAACTGATGGCATCATCATGGTCAACCATATTTATTATATAGATTGAATGATTAGTGATCATCCTCACATCCATGAGATAAAAATTCCAATATGCAATGAAGTGATACTTCCCTCTATTAACTGATGGAATCATCATGGTCACCATATTTATTATAGATTGAATGATTAGTGATCATCCTGGCAAATCCATTGACTGATAAAATCATGGTCCATATTTATTATATAGATAGAAATTATGATCATCCTCTCATCCATGATATAAAATCTCCAATATGCAATGAAGCGTTAATTCGCTCTATTAACTGATGGAATCATCATGGTCACTCATATTTATTATATAGTTTGAATGATTAGTGATCATCCGCACATCCATGAGATAAAATCTCCAATATGCAATGAAGCGATACTTCCCTCTATTGACTGATGGAATCATCATGGTCACTCATATTTATTATATAGAGTGAATGATTAGTGATCATCCTCTCATCCATGAGATAAAATCTCAATATGCAATGAAGAATTGATACATATTTTTCCTGTTTATTGACTGATGGAATCCATGGTCACTCATATTTTTATATAGATTGCTTGATTAGTGATCATCCTCACATCCATGGATAAAGTCTCCAATATGCAATGAAGGATAATTCCTCTATTAACTGATGGAATCATCATGGTCACTCATATTTATTATATAGATTGAATGATTAGTGATCATCCTCATATCCATGAGATAAAATCTCCAATATGCAATGAAGGATACTTCCCTCTATTAATTGATGGAATCATCATGGTCACTCATATTTTTATATAGATTGAATGATTAGTGATCATCCTCCCATCCATGAGATAAAAGTCTCCAATATGCAATGAAGTGATACTTGCCTCTATTAACTGATGGCATCATCATGGTCACTCATATTTATTATATAGATTGAATGATTAGTGATCATCCTCATATCCATGAGATAAAGTCTCCAATATGCAATGAAGTGATACTTGCCTCTATTAACTGATGGCATCATCATGGTCACTCATATTTATTATATAGATTGAATGATTAGTGATCATCCTCTCATCCATGAGATAAAATCTCCAATATGCAATGAAGTGATACTTGCCTCTATTAATTGATGGAATCATCATGGTCACTCATATTTATTATATAGATTGAATGATTAGAGATCATCCTTACATCAATGAGTAAAATCTCCAATATGCAATGAACTTGCCTCTATTAATTGATGGAATCATGCCATATTTATTATATAGATTGAATGAATACTCACATCATCATCTCATCCATGAGATAAAATTATATTGATGGAATCATAATTGATGGAATCATCATGGTCATATTTATTATATAGATTGAATGAATAGTGATCATCCTCTCATCCATGAGATAAAATCTCCAATATGCAATGAAGCGATACTATTGCCTCTATTAATTTCATATTTTTTATATAGATTGTTTGGATCATCCTCACATCCATGATCCAATATGCAATGAAGCGATACTTGCCTCTATTAACTGATGGAATCATCATGGTCACTCATATTTATTATATAGATTGAATGATTAGTGATCATCCTCTCATCCATGAGATAAAATCTCCAATATGCAATGAATTGATACTTCCTCTATTGACTGATGGAATCATCATGGTCACTCATATTTATTATATAGATTGAATGATTAGTGATCATCCTCTCATCCATGAGATAAAGTCTCCAATATGCAATGAAGTGATACTTCCTCTATTAATTGATGGAATCATCATGGTCACTCATATTTATTATATAGATTGAATGATTAGTGATCATCTCACATCCATGAGATAAAATCTCCAATATGCAATGAAGTGATACTTGCCTCTATTAATTGATGGAATCATCATGGTCACCATATTTATTATATAGATTGAATGATTAGTGATCATCCTCACATCCATGAGATAAAATCTCAATATGCAAATGAAGTGATACTTCCTCTATTAACTGATGGAATCATCATGGTCACTCATATTTATTATATAGATTGAATGATTAGTGATCATCCTCTCATCCATGAGATAAAATTCCAATAATATCAATGAAGTGATCTATTAACTGATGGAAAATGGTCTCATATTTATTATGCATTGAATGATTAGTGATCATTCATCCATGAGATAAAATCTATTAATGTGATGGAATCATCATGGTCTCATATTTATTATATAGATGATTAGTGATCATCCTCTCATCCATGAGATAAAATTCCAATATGCAATGAATTTATTATTATGATGGATTGGTCAATTTATTATATTGATTAGTGATCATCCTCACATCCATGAGATAAAATCTCCAATATGCAATGATAATTCCCTCTATTAACTGATGGAATCATCAATATACATTTATTATATCGATTGAATGATTAGTGATCATCCTCTCATCCATTCCAATATGCAATGATGGAATCTATTGATTGATGGAATCATCATGGTCATCATATTTTTATATAGATTGTTTGATTAGTGATCATCCTCACATCCATGAGATAAAGTCTCCAATATGCAATGAAGTGATAATTCCTCTATTAACTGATGGAATCATCATGGTCACTCATATTTATTATATAGATTGAATGATTAGTGATCATCCTGCAATGTAGTTTATATCCATGAGATAAAATCTCCAATATGCAATGAAGTGATATTTGCCTCTATTAATTGATGGAATCATCATGGTCACTCATATTTTTTATATAGATTGAATGATTATTGTGATCATATCCATGAGATAAAGTCTCCAATATGCAATGAAGTGAGATTAAAATCATATCCATTATATGCAATGATTAGTGATCATCCTCACATCCATGAGATAAAGTTCCAATATGCCTTTGCTCTATTAATTGATGGAATCATCATGGTCACTCATATTTATTATATAGATTGAATGATTAGTGATCATCATCCATGAGACATCCAATATGCAAATGAAGTGAGATTAAAAATCATCTCCAATATGCAATGAAGATAAAATCTCCAATATGCAATGAAGTTTATTACTTCTCTTAATTGATGGAATCATCATGGTCCTCTATTTATTATTGATTGGAATCTGCTCATCATAACATCCATGAGATTTCCAATATGCAATGAAGTGATACTTGCCTCTATTAATTGATGGAATCATCATGGTCACTCATATTTATTATATAGTTTGAATGATTAGTGATCATCCTTACATCAATGAGTAAAATCTCCAATATGCAATGAAGCGATACTTGCGTCTATTAATTGATGGAATCATCATGGTCACTCAAATTATTATGAAGATTGAAAGATTAGTGATCATCCTCATATCCATGAGATAAAATCTCCAATATGCAATGAAGCCATAGTTCCCTCTATTGACTGATGGAATCATCATGGTCACTCATATTTATTATATAGATAGAATGATTAGTGATCATCCTCTCATCCATGATATAAAATCTCCAATATGCAATGAAGCGATAATTCCCTCTATTAACTGATGGAATCATCATGGTCACTCAAATTTATTATATAGTTTGAATGATTAGTGATCATCCTCTCATCCATGAGATAAAATTCCAATATGCAATGATAATTCCCTCTATTGACTGATGGAATCAACCTGGTCACCATATTTTTTATATAGATTGTTTGATTAGTGATCATCCTCACATCCATGAGATAAAATCTCCAATATGTAATGAAGCGATACTTGCCTCTATTTAATTGATGGAATCATCATGGTCACTCATATTTTTTATATAGATTGTTTGATTAGTGATCATCCTCATACCCGTGAGATAAAATCTCCAATATGCAATGAAGCGATACTTGCCTCTCTTAATTGATGGAATCATCATGGTCACTCATATTTATTATATAGATTGAATGAATACTGCTCATCCTCACATCCATGACATAAAATCTCCAATATGCAATGAAGTGATACTTGCCTCGATTAATTGATGGAATCATCATGGTCACTCATATTTATTATATAGATTGAATGATTAGTGATCATCCTCATATCCATGAGATAAAATCTCCAATATGCTATGAAGCGATACTTGCATCTATTAATTGATGGAATCATCATGGTCACTCATATTTATTATATAGATTGAATGATTAGTGATCATCCTCATATCCATGAGATAAAATCTCCAATATGCTATTGATTGATGGAATACTTGCATCTATTAATTGATGGAATCATCATGGTCACTCATATTTATTATATAGATTGAATGATTAGTGATCATCCTCATATCCATGAGATAAAATCTCCAGTATGCAGTGAAGCGATACTTGCCTCTATTAATTGATGGAATCAACCTGGTCACTCATATTTTTTATATAGATTGTTTGATTAGTGATCATCCTCACATCCATGAGATAAAGTCTCCAATATGCAATGAAGCGATACTTCCTTCTATTGACTTATGGAATCATCATGGTTACTCATATTTATTATATAGATTGAATGATTAGTGATCATCCTCATATTCATGAGATAAAATATCCAATATGCAATGAAGCGATACTTGCATCTATTAACTGATGGAATCATCATGGTCACTCATATTTATTATATCGATTGAATGATTAGTGATCATCCTCATATCCATGAGATAAAATCTCCAATATGCAATGAAGCGATACTTGCCTCTCTTAATTGATGGAATCATCATGGTCACTCATATTTATCATATAGATTGAATGAATACTGCTCATCCTCACATCCATGAGATAAAATCTCCAATATTCAATGAAGCGATACTTGCGTCTATTAATTGATGGAATCATCATGGTCACTCACATTTATTATATAGATAGAATGATTAGTGATCATCCTCTCATCCATGAGATAAAATCTCCAATATGCAATGAAGCGATACTTGCCTCTATTAATTAATGGAATCATCATGGTCACTCATATTTATTATATAGATTGAATGATTAGTGATCATCCTCACATCCATTATACCAAATCTCCAATATGCAATGCAACTATGCTTTTCTCCATTGTTAGATGGAATCATCATGTCCTCTTATATTTATGATAGAGATTGTATCATTACTTATCATCGTCCCATCCTTTATAGAAAATCTCCAGTGTACAATGAAGCAATACTTGCCTCTATTGATAGACGTAATCATCATCATCTCTTATATTCATGAGGAAGATTGAATCTTTAGTGATCATCCTCTAATTCAGTATACAAATTCTCCAGTAATCTAGTAATGTGCTCACATGGAACAATATTTAAATTAATAATGCTTATATAATTCTTGTCATAAAAAATTGCTTCTGCTAATTACAGAAATTAAGTCATAAAATATTTCTTAATAAAGAAAAATAAAGCTTTCATGTGTTATTTATTTATCTTATGTGAATATAAATATTAATAGCCTGGAATGATTTGTATGTCTTCCTGACACAATTGCAATCTGTGATGAATCTATCAAAACATGCAATGAATAATCATCTAGAACGTGTTATCCGAATCTAAACCAACTATTTCGCAAACATTAACTGTTCTTAAAGAAGAAGAAAAACCTGCCTACAGTTTTGCTGGAAGCTAATAATTTGAAAAGTAATCAATTTGATTAGTATATGGCCTCTTTACTTATTTGGCCTTTTTGTATACATAAATCTATACTCTACTTATAACATATATACATATCATATAACTGGGTTTGATAATTTTGTGTACATATCTGTCATGATAGACAAAATTAATTAACTGAGATAGCAGGATATAGAACAGTTAATGACAAGTATAACAATGTTCAAACTGAAAAATAGATAGGTAGTCATCAAAGAGATAATGTAATGAACATATGAATACAATAAATAGATTGATTGATATTGATGAGACTGTTAATGAACATATGAATAAAATAAATAGGTAGGAAGATTGACAGATAGATAGATATTAAAGAGACAATGTTAATGAATGCATGAAGAATATATATATATATATATATATATATATATATATATATATATATATTTATATATATATATATAAAATAATAATATTTTTTTGTTTAAAATATGATTCTTCGCTACATAAGAGTTCTCATGTTTCAAAAACGAGAGCCAAAACCATCCAAATAATTATTAAAATTAAGTTTCATCTTCAAGTGGAATTTTAGGAATCCATGAGAAACATGAGAACTCTTATGTAGAGAAGGAATCATACTTTTAAACAAAAAATATTATTATAATAAAGCTCTACTTCTGTATCTTCTTAAAAATAAAAACAAAAATACTAAGGAACTTTGGATTATGCACCCAATGTGTTCTTTTCTATTTTCTGCATATCTGCACACTTATATATATATATATATATATATATATATATATATATATATATATATAGATAGATAGATAGATATTGAAAAACATTAAATGATTCAATGAAGTAGATAGATAGATAGTTAGCTAGCTAGCTAGCTAGCTAGCTAGATAGATAGATAGATAGATAGATAGATGCATATCAAAGAGACAATGTTAAATACATGAAGGAAATCGATAGATATTGAAAAAACATTAAAATGGTTCAATGAAGTTGATAGATGGATATAGATTGATAGATCATAATAATGAACTCAGCATGTATATACAGTTCAAACAGACTGTGTTAATTATCACATGAAGAAGATATATATATATATATATATATAGAGAGAGAGAGAGAGAGATAGATAGATAGATAGATAGATAGATAGATAGATAGATAGATTTTAACAGAACTAGATAGATAGAGATTGAAAGATCATGATAATGATCTCAGCATGTAGATAAATAGAGATACATTTCAAACAGACCATGTTAATTATCACATGAAGAAGATAGATAGATAGATAGATAGATAGATAGATAGATAGATAGATAGATAGATAAGAAACAATTTTAATGAAAACATGAAGAAAATAGATATATATATATTATCTATCTAGTAGATAGATAGATAGATAGATAGATAGATAGATAGATATTGAAGAAACATTAAAATGAAGTAGATAGATATATAAATAAATATATAGGTAGGTAGATAGAGATAGGTACTTAGGTATGTAGGTAGATACATAGATATCAAACAGAAAATATTAATGAACACATGAAGAAAATAAATATTGAAAAACATTAAAATGATTCAATGAAGTAGATAGATAGATAGATAGATAGATAGATAGATAGATAGATAGATAAGGAACTGACCAAGATAGATATTCATTTCCACATTTCATCGATAGGATATGACATAACAAGCATAGCTAATCCCTTCAAAGTGAATATTGGCCTTTGTTTGAGAGAAAGATTTTCCTTAAGTGAAGTCAGTATTATTATCTTTGTCTTTTATTCTGTTATGTTACAACAATTACATACAACTTGTAAGTTGTTTTATATCAGCTCATCGGTGTGTCTGTGTGTCTGCGTGTCTATCAGTGCGGGTGTGGGTATTCTGGTCCTTACTTGATTATTTATTTATTTATTTAATCTGTGCCATCCTCTTCCAACATTCCCTCACCTTTCTCCTTCTCTTCATATATTGGAATAGATAAATATTATTGCATGGTTTAAGCAAAGAAAGAGTAAAGAAGAAAGAAGTAGTGTGTGTGTGTGTGTGTGTGTGTGTGTGTGTGTGTGTGTGTGTGTGTGTGTGTGTGTGTGTGTGTGTGTGTGTGTGTGAAGACACATGTTTTCTCCTAATCAATATCCACTTGAAACTCCTCCTTTCTCGTTCGTAAAACCAGCCAGTGTGGATTGAGCGCCCACTTCCCTTTCTGCCGTCTCGTCGGTACCATCAGCCTGTTCCATACTGACTGAAATGGAAATTGAAGAAGAGAAAGAACACAACATTAGTAGAACGAGGAAGATCACAATGATGCTAATGTTGATGATGGTGTAGCAGGAGTCAAGGTACCTGCCACAAACCATCATTATTACTGCTACTAGTGCACTAGTTTAGAGATGTCGCCACCACGACACACGGATTTTACCACCTAAAAAAAAAAAAAAAGAAAAAATTTTAAAAAAATAAATAAAAATAACACCCATATTCTACCGTCTTTTGGCGAAAAAAATAAGGTAAATTAATTTTTGATTAATTTAAAAAACTATGCTTGTTGCTTTTTTGGTTAATTATTTTTACAGTGATCGAATTTTTACGGTTAAAAATTGTCAGTGTTTCTGTTTTGCTTCTTACGCTTTTTCTCAAATGTATGATGATTTTGGGAGAAATATGTCTATGGAAACGGTGTTTCAATTCTTTAATAAATCATTCTCTATGATCATGTTACTTCTAAAAATTTATATGCCTTTTAATTAGTTGTCTCTTTTATTTAAAAGAAACCTTGTCTGTCACAAAATCTTTAGAATTGCGGGTCGATTCTTCTTCCTTATTAAAGATTTAAAGAATATATTTAAAATTGCTTGTCATCCAGTTGTTGCATGTCCTCGTTCTTCTTATGTGTACATGTGTTGAGGACTCAAGAGAAGAGGACATTTAATAAACGAGTAATAATTGTTAATTGCTAGTAAAAGTTGTTTCAGTTTTAGTTTTAAAAACAGTCAGTAGTGTTTAGTGTGTATATATGTATGTGTGAAGTACTTGTTGTTAGTGATTTGCATTTTTTATTAAATCCGTTCATATGTTAAGCATAGTGACTTTATGTGTAAACTGTAAACGGCTGTGTATATATAAAAAAATCCTCGGAGAATACACGAGCGTGTGTGTGATGAGAAAGAATTGTTTACATGTGTTTTTTGCTTGATTGTTGCATCCATCTTAGTTTGTTCATGTATGTGTATGTATGATGGATTTTTTAAAATATATTGACAGCCGCTTTAAGTTTAATAAATAAATCTATCTAGTTAGAGAGGTAGGCACCTCTGATAGACACTATTATTGAGAGAGAGAGAGAGAGAGAGAGAGACATAGATAGATGCGCATGTTTTGGACTGTTTCTTTTATTTTTGGCTAGAAATTTTCTCAATATCAATTTCTATCTCTCTTTTCATCTGTTTATATTTCTTCTTAATTATTCTGTCTCTTTATCTATCTCATTCTATCCATAATTCCATTCATCTATCTATCTATCTATCTATCTATCTATCTATCTATCTATCTATCTATCTATCTATAATTCTGTTCATTTATCTAATTCTATTTATCTAATTCTATTCATTATCAATCTATATTTAATTCCATTCCTGTGTATCTTTCTTTATTTCATTCCATTCATATCTCTTTTTTATCTCAGTCTATCTCATTCCATTCATATCTATCTCTGTCTATATCGCATTCTATTCATATATCTCTCATTCTATTCATATCTTGTTCTATTCATATCATTCTATTCATTCATCTATCTCATTCTATTCATTCACCTATCTATCTCTCTATCTATCTATCTATCTATCTATCTATCTATCTATCTATCTATCCATCATCTATCTATCCATCCATCTCATTCTATTCATCTCATCTATCTATCCCATTCTATTCATTCATCTATCTATCTATCCATCTATCTATCCATCTAATTCTATTCATCTCTATCTATCTATCTATCTCATTCTATTCATTCATCCATCCATCTATCTATCTATCTATCTAATTCTATTCATCCCATCCATCTATCTATCTCATTCTATTCATTCATCCATCTATCTATCTATCTATCTAATTCTATTCATCTCTATCTATCTATCTATCTCATTCTATTCATTCATCTATCTATCTATCTATCTATCTAATTCTATTCATCTCTATCTATCTATCTATCTCATTCTATTCATTCATCTATCTATCTATCTATCTATCTATCTATCTAATTCTATTCATCTCTATCTATCTATCTATCTATCTATCTCATTCTATTCATTCATCTATCTATCTATCTATCTATCTCATTCTATTAATTCATCTATCTATCTATCTATCTATCTATCTATCTATCTATCTATCTATCTATCTATCTATTTTTCCCTATGCTTTTCATGTGTTGTGGTGAACAAGTTTGTCTCGTGAGGCGTTGATAGTTCAATATTCAATTCATGCTATTTTCATTGCTTCTGAAAATTGCCCTCCTTCAAAACAAGCTAAACTTAGTAAATAAAATATGCATAATAAACTTTTTTTTCTCTCAAAACAAGACGCATATAAAACGTCAACAAACTATGAATTTTTTTATTATTTTTTTGTTCAATGCTTCAACTGCATATGTCGCTGATCTTTTATATTTTTAATCTTAATTTTATTTTCAGCTTTGATATCTTGCTAATGAAGCGATTTTTAATAACTGTTTTTTCACGTTTTAAATGAAAATCTCAGAATTTTCTGTTTTAAAATGATTTGACATTGTTGGTGGTAAAGGAAGGAATCTCATTCCAATATCTAAAAAACACCAACCCCCTCCCCCCCTCAAAGAAAAAAGAAAGAAAGGAGAGGACCATTTCCATTAGAAGTGGGTGTACAATATAATATCCGATCGGGTACAAGGGCAAGAAATTGTTTCCTGTGCCTCTGCATTCTAAAAGGGGTACATTTTCTACTCCAAGGATACGGCAAGCGAAGGCTAATTGTAAAATTGTTTCCTGTGGTCTGATCTACATGAATTTTGTTTTTAAATCAATCTTTCCGTAATAAATAAATAAATAAATAACGCTTGTAAAAATGCTATCATTTTAAAATTCTCTCTCTATCCAAGCGTATTATTCGTGAATAGTAGGAGAGTGTAAAGAGGTAAACGAAAACGTGGGGAAACGTTGGGCTTCCACGATTCGATGCACCATTTTTCATTTTTATATTTTTTGCGTTAGACCAGAGGAATTCTTTCTTCCCTTTCTTGTTTTTAAGTGTTCAAAAGGAAAAGTCGGTGTATGGCTAAAAACCGAAGTAGTTTTCAGTTTTGTTATTTGCTTAAATGCATGATTTATTCTGCAGATATTGGTAAGCAATATGTAAGTAAGCATATGCGTGTTTCCACTCAAAGAAGACTTAAATGTCGATTGATAGAGAAACTACCGCGACTATTTGCAGGGTCTAACTGTGGCTCAACTAGTAGAGCGGGTGTTGTTTTTGTTATTGATTTGATCATGGTTCGATCTTAGAAGGGGACCTTAATTTGCTTCGTAATTCTTTTTGCTTTTCAGAATAATTATTGTACAAAAAATCAGATCGTCGAAGGAGAGATTTATTTGCTAAAAAAAAAGTGTTTTTTTTTTATTTTATTTGCATGAATTGTTCATGATTATTGTGTTGCAAATAGAAATAGAAGTATATGAACTTTGTTCCGGGGTTTTTGTGTATGTGCAAATTTATATCTCGTGTTTTTAGATAATTGTTTTACAGTTTTATTTGCCATACACATGACTACATTATTTTAGGGTTCACACACTTAATTGAGTTTTTTGTCGCTGTATTTTTGTCGATAAATAATATTTTCCTACAATAAAATATTCGTGAATTTTAACATGCACTTTCTTGTAAATTTAGGTACATATGTAGTCGGTAAGTTTAAAAAAAATAATGTTCATGAAATCTAAAACTAAAAATACATTTACCAAAGAATGCGCGTCGAAGTTTTAAAAATGTAAAACCACCTCTATAGCAATAAGCTAATCAGAGTAAGAATAGGCCATAAATGAGAAAACTAACTGTACAAAAACAAATAAAATTTGTTAAGCAGCAAGTTGAAAGAAAATCTTTGTTTACTCATAATACCCGCATATTCTTGAGATTAGAATTTTAGACTTGATTCGGAGGTACCCCAGAAAGCCTTTCTGGTATAATTTCACAAGTATTTTTAACAGTCCTTATTTCTACAGCTGCTACTGACTGCAGTTTAAAAAATATCTATCTCACAATCAAAATGCACATGCACAAAAATGGCGGTTTATTCAAGATAATGAAAACATTTTACGTACTCTCCCTCTCTCACTATTTCTCTCTCTTTTTCTCTCTCTCTCTCTCCCTCTCTGCAGGCATTAAAATACTGAAATTTAAATAAAATTATTATACCCTGTAAGTGTACATTTAAAAACTAAAAGGGGCTGGAATTTTATGTCTTGCCGCGTGAGTAAATGAGGATTTAATCAAAGACACCAAAGCACTAAAAACGATTTCCTACACATGCACTTTACACACATGACTGCATTATACGATAATGAATGGATATCGTCCCTAAAGACTTTGAAATTCTAAATATAAAAGTAAAACCATCTCAATAGCAATAAGATAATCAGAGGAAAAGATCATTTGCAATTGTTTGGCTTTGGCATAATTCTTGTCTCTGAGATACATTTCCATTTAGCTTTTCTCTAGCTATACAAGATTAATATAATTCTAGCATCTGTTTTTTTTTTCTAATTATTTTAGAAAAAATTGCAAAGGAAGATTTGAAAATAGCTGAGTGTATTTGTAAAAATGTTATATAAATAATTAAATGAAAACCAAATTCGTGTATGTGCATCTGTGTGTACACATACATTTTTGTTGTCACTCATATTAACGCAACTCAAGCATCTATCTACATACCCTACCTATCTACCTCAAGTATTGTATCTATCACACAAATAGAAGTTCCGTGCCGTCTTGAGCTAATAATGCTAAATCATTGACATTTTAAAGTATTTTAAATTTTGTTGTAAATTAAGAACTGTAATCTTAAGAAACCCCAACAGGGCCACCACTCAAACAATATTAATCTTGGAGAAACCCCCCACCCCAAGAAATATCTTGTTAGAACATTTTAAAGGAGTTTTGAAATAATTTTCTCTCTATTCTCTATTTATAGAGAAATTGTAATATTCACATGCAGAATTTAAAACCTCTTTATTTTTTTTCAACAAATGCTTTCTTACCTTCCTCTACTCAAACCCCACTTTGAAATTAAGGAATATTATGTTTGCCTTCGTTTTAGAGGCCTTTTCTGATTAGTTCATAGCTAATGGAATATAGCTTTTTACTGTTATTAATTAAATTATCTGTTTAGCATTTCTCCTTCTCCATGGAAATGAATCTTTATTGATCATAAAATAAATAAAAATGAAAAATTACAGGATTTGCGGAAATATTGCTGAATCAAAAATTACTACTTTACATTACAATTTTTACATTTACAACTACAATACATGGTTGTCGTCAAGCATATTTTTAAGAACTTATAAATTAAATATCGTTGAATGAAATGACATGTTAATGTTCTAAACTGGCATCGACCAAAAAATAATTAAAAAATATATTAAGAATAGCGGCCTAATGATATTCATTTTAAAAGGATTATTTGCAATAAATCACTTAAAGACTAGTTTTAAAGACAAAATAAATACAAAATAAAAAAACGATGTATTGTAGTCTCTTTATTATGTTTTTGCTTTTTCTGGAAATCCTTTTAATTTTTTTCTACTTTGAAAAAATTAATAATAATAATAATAATAATAATAATAATAATAATAATTACAGCAATAACAACAACACTTGCAAATGATGCCATTAAGTAAATTTTCTACAGAACTGTAAAATAGGTCTCTAAGTACAAATTGATTTTAAAACTAAAAGCAAGCATAAACTACTTGTTAAATTAGTTAAAACAAAGAAATTTTAGGCTCGAAAATAATTTCCCAGTCGTCCGAATCGAAAATAAAGGATAGATAGATAGATAGATATAGATAGATAGATAGATAGATAGATAGAGAGAGAGAGAGAGAGAGAGAGAGGAGGGGGAAGAGAGGAAATCTCGAACCGGTAACTCCAAGACTTTATTTATTTATTTCTCTTGTTCGCCCAATTCAATGTCTGAGAGCCACTCAAGGTAGATGGTTGCGAATTGAGATTGTTGTATGTATTCAATTGTAAAGTAAACTAGGGAACAAGGGGTGTATTTATGAAGATTTATTTATCATCGTCATTATCTGTGGTGTTGTGTGAAACTCTTTAAAAAGAAAGCAATGGTTGAGTAACAAAAACGAGGCACTGAAGAAAAGTGGAATAATGCAAAAAACTAAAAGTGAAACTAGATTCTAGAATCACGTGAGAAAAAAAAACAAACAAAAATAAAACTTCACTAAGTCAGGCAGAACAATCACCATCATCATCATTATCACGATAAAAGTTTTCATCAATCGTCGCTAAAAAGAAATATTTACAATTTACTTCTTTATTTTTATATATGTGAAAATAAAAGCGAGGACTATTGAAGAAGAACTAAAAAAACACAAACTGAATAAAACTTTTGAAAATCTGTGATCGTTAAATTTAAAAAAAAAACAGTAGTACAGTACTAGAACTAGAATTCTAGAAAACTTGACTATTTTTTATCATGTAATTATTTTGCCGTTAACTATACCGATGGCAACTTAGCAACTAAAAATCAAAAACAAAAAAAAAAATAAAAAATAAAACACTGTGTAATCTTCTATAGTCAGTGCATGTTATTTTTGCCGCCGTTTCTTATGAGGCGGCAAAAGTTTAAAGTCTAATTTAATTTGTATTTGTCATATGACGATTGGTAAAAAAAATAAAATTATTGTAATTTGAAATAGGGAGATTAAAGTTATATCATTTTTTTACCCCACCCCAAACCACGAATTAATTGTGTCGGTCATATTCATCTTTCGTTAAAAAATAAAATAAACTAATTCTCTAATTTCTTAGTCTGGTAGTAGTTTCTTATGTCACTGATTTTTCACCCATAAATTCCATATTTACCAATTTACCACTGACCCCCAACACTTTTTTTACATCCTTCAAAACAACATTTCTCTTGATGCGGTTGGAAAAATGTCAGAACAGAGTACAAAATGCATACAATCGTAGCAGTGTTTATTTTCAAATATTTCTCGATCAAAAACAAAACATCTTGGAAAAAAAAGAAGCTTCCTTTTTGTTAATCATACATCCTAAATTACTACTTTACTTTTTATTTGAAACTTTCAAGAGCCTATCTTTGTTTTTTCGCATTAATGGTCAAGACTCAAGAACAACAACAAAAAGAAACACACGTTAATTAAGCAATAAAAAATATGGAGAATTTTTTTTATAATGCAATTTTATTTATGGAAAAGAGAGTTGCGTCTGAGACATTTGATTGTGTCTTCTTATGAAGATATTTCAATATTTTACAATTTATAATTCAGACTATATTGAATTGTCTTCATCTTTGCCCTCATAAGTTTCGGTATTCTTCGGTTTTCTTCGGGGGTATTTTCTATTTAACAGTATTAACAGACATCTAAAGAATGGGGAAGAATTTATCGGCCGAAACGTTCTTTTAGTTAATCGCAAATTACATGCGTTTTCCTCCTTATTCGCTTTTGGCTTTCAGTTTTTGCTGATTGTCTCTTGACTAATCATTAGCTTGTCTCTCGATGTATTTATTTCATCTCCATGCCTTCCTCCTTTTTATATGCATATACATTTTTTTCTTTCACCTGGTTTTCTTTTCATTTTCTCTAGCTTTCTTACCTCTTTAGGTTTCCTCCGTTACACCCTCTTTTGCCTCCTTCTCTCCCGCACTTTTCCCAATTCCTTCCCTCTTATTATGGAATCTCAATCAGAAAGTTTATCAGTTAAAGCTTTCTGATTGAGATTCTAGCTCATAAAGGACTGCGATCAGACCATATACTACACACTGATCTTAAGTAGAAAAGCATAACGATCGTATATATAAACAAGCAAAATAATAGTCTAGATAAGAAAAGCAAAAATCTGCCATTCGATAGAAACCAAATGAAAAAAGTCAAACTTATTGTGAACATTGACACTTTGTGAAAGAACCTCAGTGAAACTAGAAAAAAGTATTACCTGTTGTCTTCTGTCGTTAAACTTATATGCTGGTTAGTGTTCTTTTTGTGTGTGCGTTTACAAAAGAGCAGAGTTTAATGAAGAAAAGAAACTGATAATCGCAACGTCATGAATAAAAAGCAAACAAAAGAAAAGCAGAGGGAAGAAAGATAAAAATTAAAAAGGAAGGTGTTATTTCCTGAATAAGATTTTTTAAGTGATTATCCCGCTTCACTGTTCTGTGGATGTTGCAGAAACAATTTTCACTGACAGAAGGAAGAGGAAGGAAGAGAAGGGAAGAAAAAAAGACAGTTGAAGAGATCATCATTGTAAATTAATTGCATTCTAACGTTTCCGCTTCCTTCAGTCGATCTATTCTACTACCATAAATGGTTTATTTTGGTAACGGACTTTAACCCAGATTCAAATTTTAATGGTCAACTTAGTCAAAATATCCACGTTGTCTGTTATCTTTCATTTGTACAATTCACTATTCCAGAAACGACTTCTTTATTCTTTTTTCTTTAGCGATTTATCAAGAAGTCTTTTCTCTCCTTCTCTCTCTTTTTTTATACGATTCATCATTTAATTCGTTTATCCTTTTAATGTTATATTTCGTAGTTTTTTCTTCTCGCTATTTCTTTCTTCTTTTTGTGGGGTGGCATTCATTCTTTTTCTTCTTTTCCAGTTTTTAGACTAGAGATATAACAACAACAACAACCACATCAGTTTATAAAATGAAAAGACAACTGCAACATGTTTATAGAAAATGCGTTCTCTTGGAAACTTTCTTGTTTGCTTATTATGCTTGGCAGGTGACATTTTACAAGTATTTCTCTCCGAAGAAAAAAGTCAAGAAACTTTAAATATAATATTAATAGTGTCGACACGAATCAACATTGCATAGTGCCTGTCACTTGTACGCCTCAGATCATATATTGGAGTGCGGTTAAATGGGACATCGGTTACAAAGAGATAGGATCAAATGTGCAATAACAAATATGTAATATTTTATCCTTTTTGTAAGGATATAGTACAGTGGATAAAGGCGTTAGTTAGATTCAGTGACAGTACCCAAAGAGTGTAAGTTCAATTCCTAGTTAGGGCGGTGGAGAACTTGGAGAGGTGAATTAACAGGAGATAACTGATAACTGACATCCATTAGAAATGGCACGTAGAACTAGAACACTCTACCCCAGTGAGCGAAATAAAGAGTTCAGTTCGACATTCCAACCACCTGAAGAAAACCGAAACGTTGTGATAAGTATGGCAACAAAGATGAGGATGATAGTCCTAACAATGTAAATAGTGTACATAATACCTCATCTCAGAAATATAGACAAATGCAAATCTATTTAAAATAAAAAGGCACAAGTGATTGCAGGGATCAAATTTCGCGATCCCAGTGTGTTATATTTAAGGGAATCCAATATATATATATATATATATATATATATATATAGATAGATAGATAGATAGATAGATAGACTGATTAGTGGTTAATATACGCATACATATGCAATCATACTCTTTTCCGGTAAATCTTTAATGTATTAGACATCCGAGAATATTCATATTTCTCTCACTTAAACCGTCTTTGACTCCCCTCTTTAAAACTTCTCTCTGTTAAATTTTAATCTCCCCCCCTTCATCTTTAGACCTTCCTGTTCTTCTCTCGTCTGTTACCCCTCCCTATAGCTTTCATTTACCCCTACATTCGTCCCACACTCTCATGCATACACTCTCACTAAATTTTATTTTTATTCCCGGAGTTGTTTTATTTTTTCTGTTTTCTTTTTGAATTTGTAGGTCTGATGAATTGGATCGTATTTACGATTCCAATTGAATAAATTATGACCATGGAATATTAGTGTTAAAGCCTTTTTATTTTACACACACACACACATATATATATGTGTGTGTGTGTGTGTGTGTGCGTGTGTGTGTGATAAAATATAGTTTTAAGGTATGGTATATTTATTAGAACGTATGTAAATGTAAAAGTGGGCATTGAGGTCAACACTGACCTACAACAGTCTGTTTCATACTTAAACGCAATCCTCAGGCCATCTGATATATAGGTAAGATAAAAAAAATCTACATACACGTACAAATACTTACACGTACGTATAAATATATTTCTTCCTCGGGCGTTATAAATACTGTGCTCAATGTTATGAAATGGGGCTATAATATATATTAGTAAATATCAAACGTTGATAACACTACCCGAAGTTTCATGCAGTCCATGCATTCTTCAGGTGATTCCAAGTTGTCCTACCGACGTTGGCTATATGCATATTCACTAATATATATATATATATATATATATATATATATATATATATATATATATATATGCTGTATACTCATGGGAAATAAATTGCAACATCCAGAAGGATGGTACCAGATAGTAGATATTCTGATAACATTTTCAAAGTTTTTGCCATCTTGTGCACCATTTGTTCTTGTTTTGTTTGTTTTTTTAATCATTTCACTCTAAGCAAGGCAATGAAGCCACTGAGGCGTAAGGGGGGAGTACCTTTAAATGTTGACGCATGCCGCGATAAGTTTAAGTGTGATGAACGAACCCAGTGCAAGTAAGTGTCATGCCACGAAGACACACATATGCTTCTTTTGTTCAGTTTGAGACATTTGAGATTATAAGTCTTCCAAGGGTTAGATGGTTATTTCGGAGGACAGCTGCGCATGTTGGACATGACGCGCCAGTGGTGCTTTGTTGTTGCCAAAAGTGGTCAAATGAAGATTCCTATGTCTGTAGATCAGGTTCTGGATAGCCACCTAATACAGAGGCAGACCGCACAACATAGATAAAATCAAATGTGTCCCCAATAGTGTGAGCACAGGGAATCGTTTACTTTCCTTGGGACTATGAACAGCATGCCTCTAAAAAAGACTGACATAAAACCATTCGCTACGTCTGCAGTGGTGTCGCCAGTGAGGCATCTTGAGGGTCGAATGACGCTCTATCATATTCAGTGATGACAGCAGGTTTTGTTTTCATGCAAATGATTGCCGTTTGTTTGTGCAGCGTAGGTCTGAGAGCGACATCTTTCAAGGTGTATTCACCCCACGTCACAATCCTAATCCTTAGGATCATGGTGTGGGTCGACATATGTTACAAATATGGCTCACCTTTGGAATTTGTGAAGAAAATGATATCCAGAATATTGTTGTCATTCCTGCAACGAGAAGGTGATGTGTTGTCCTAGTAAATTATTCACCATGCTCTGCCTGATATTCAGTAACATCCCAAGCCGGCACGATCGCGATCTTTCCGCCACTGAATGTGTATGTTAGCCCACCTACAACTCCAGCAGGATAATGCCTGCCCACGTGATGCCCATGCAACTCGACATCCTCTGCAGGATGTTCGACAACTTCCCTGACTGGTACAATCACCTATGCTCCTCGTGTACATGTATGGGACAACGCCTGAATCATTCAGTCATCCCACCTACAACACTTGTTGTATTGCGTCAACAGAGGCAAGAGGCGTGAAATTATGTATCAGGATGGTATTTGCTATTTTTACAATCGTATGTATGCGAGAGTACATGTTTGTATCAACGCCAAAAGAGGATGTACACTATTTTCATATGAGGTCTTAGTACTGTTAATATACCGCTTATTTTGGAACTTGTGCACGTATTGATTTGCATATGTAATATATTAGTTGTAGATTTAATCTTGAGTAAATTGAAATATATTCAGAGTGTTGCAATTTCATTTTCCGTCTGTGTGTGTTCTTGTAGTCAGTTGTTTTTTTTATTATTTGTTTTATAACCTCAAGCTCTTCAACGGATATGTGGGCCCTTTGAATTCATAAAACTAACATTGACTTTGGATATAAGTTCTAAGGTTTGACATGAAATACCGAATTTCAAAACGAAACCATTTCAAATCGAAATAACCAAAAATAATTTTCAATAAAAGCCGTGTGGTTTTTATTGAGTACAAAATTGTTTAGTACGTTTAAAAAAAATAAAAGAGCAATTCTTAAAAGGATTCCTGAATAACATTTTGCCAGAAATTTTAGAGTTAAATCAAGATGCAAGGGAGCCACCAGAAGTGAAGGAGAATGAAAAGATTTTAGAAGGAACCTGAAAGCCAATCCTAAACAGGAAAAAAGGGATATATATGCCTTTACTCTTCTTCTAAAGACCGGGAAGGAGTGTGAACCGGATGACAGTCGAACCTATCTACTTCTATTGAGGAAAGAAAAAAAAGTAAATTAATAGTAAATAAAAGTTCAGAGTTTTAGGCGGAGGCATTAGAAGTATAGAGTTGTTTCGGCAGTAATACGAGGAAACGGTTTTTTTTCTTTCTAAGTGTATCGGATTTGCTAACTAAAATCTACACAAGCACATACATAAAAAATAGAAAAAAAGAGTCACAAGGAAATCACTAATTTATAACCAGGATAGATAGAGTCACTTTATTCTCAATAATCCTTTAAAATCTCTTATGCCCATAAAACTATTTTTCTATAATCAAATTCACCCCATGCAATTAAAGCCACTAAAGCAAAAGAGGTTACTGAGTGTGAAAGAATTAGAAAACAGAAACATTAAGTAGCATGAACAATAGAAGAGTAATCAGGAAGACAATTGATAACGATTGACATTGTTTGAACAGATGTGAAGGCCCCTTCGCAGCTAGCAAGAATAGATCCGAGGATCCAATTGCCAAAATGTAGCCTCTGAATAGATTTTGGCGATTTCATCGAATCCATACGACTGGGGGTTCGGGTGCTGCAAGCACCCAAGAAAATGTTGTAATTTGACTAATTATGGGGGAATTTGCGGTCATATGTAATGGGCATTAGAGCATATTCTAAGGCCAACGTTAGATACTTCAACCCATTGGCTTATGATTATATCACTAAAATGTCCTTATTTTAATAATAATTGCTTTAATCATTTAATTTGTTAAAAAATTCACTAATTTAAAAATAAAAATTGCTTCTGGGTCCCTCTGGGAAACGTACAAGTCTAAATGAAAGAAATGGGAGATTCAATTTCAAAGGTAGTAGGAATACTCTGACTTGCAAAGTTATCCTTAGAGATACCTAGGCTCGAACACCAATCTCTGGCAACGGTGGAAATTGCATAATTATTTCAGCCACAAAGCAGCACCTTGTTTATATTTAGAAGATTTACTTTTTTTTTTTTTGCTATAGTACTGGATACTTCTATAAAATGTTAAGATTTCTTATTCTTGCTGTGTAATGTATTTCTAGCGAAATTTCGCTCGAAACAAGGAAAAGAATATTAAACTGTTACGTGATATATGTCCTCCTCTATAGCAGTGAATGCTGGACAATCTCCCCAAAGATGAAGAGACTTGAAGCAATAGAAATCCGAAGACGCACTGGGATAGCCAAAGATGCATTCCAGAAGCTAAGCAGAGTATTAAGAAATAGGAAAACTTCGTTAGAAACAAGGGAAAAGCACTGAACTGTTACGTGATATCTGTCCTCCTGTATGGCAATATAAATGGACAATATCTTCAAAGATGAAGAAGGGACTTGAAGCAACAGATATGTGGTTTTTATAAAAGGATGCTGAGGACACCATGGGCAGATTATGTGAGAAACGACAAAATTTTATAGAAAATGAAAACAAAAAGGAAACTTATACTTAACATGAAGAGACAATTGAAATTTCTAGGGCACATACTAAAGAAAGAGGGTTTGGAATCTCACAGGACAGATTGAAGGCAAGACAGACGGGGAAAACAAAGCATAGCATACTTAGTGAGATTGAGTAAATGGATAGTGGAATAAGGTTTAAGAGAAATAACAAAAATGCAAAATTTATTAAAAGCTACAAAGGGTAGGAAGTTGTGGAAAGCCTTGATCGCCTATGTCCTGAGGGCTCATGGTACATGAAGAAGAAGTGTGTTACTTGCTACTGTGATAGATTTTCTTTTATGCCTAAAAATGATTCCCCTCTCAAAATCTTGGCCTGCGTTGGGATTGAAATAGTTGCATAATTTTCATTGATGTCTAATCTCGAAGAAAAATATGACAATTTAATTCTGGAATACTGATTTTGAACTCACAAGATTGGGGCAGCAATAAAATAATCCAATCTTTTACACAGGCTCATTATGTAGGTTATGCGCTATGTGAGTATCAAATTCTCCAAGCCCTCTTTCCCCGTTATGAAATTTCAACTGTCTCTTTCTGATGCTACGTATAGGTGTTCGTTTTGTTTCCATTTTCTCTAAAACTTTGTCGTTGTTCACATGTTTACTCTATGGTATTCTCATCATTCTTCTGTAGAACCACGTTTCTCTTGCCTCAACTCTCTTCTCCACCTGTGATAAGATGGTCCAGAATTCACTGAGATATAAGACGACCGACATTACATAACAGTTAAATACTGTTGTCTTTGTTTGCAATGTAATTTTCCTTCTTTTTTTTTTCTTTGGCTTCACTTTTGTTAAGAAGACAATTTTTGCTATCCCAGTGCGCCTTCCAATTTCGGTACCGTATTTTTCATCTACACTTACTTTGAGACACAGCAAAAAGATAAATTTTACTAAAGGCTACAAAGGGTTGGATGTTATGGAGAGATATGATCGTCCACGTCCTGAAGGGACACGACGCATAGAAGATCTAAATTCTGCTTGGTGGCTTTCAAACAAATATGGAATCAAATTGGCTGCAAAATATGTCACGCATTTTAAGAGGATTTATTTTATTTTATTTTATTCTTTTTCATATGAGCACAGGAAAATTAGACTGAGCTGAGTTCATAAAATCGTGATGAAAATGAATTTTACTTGGCAGAAACTGGTCTTAAAAGGAGGGCACCGTGACCTGGGGTAATGATTAACGAGTGATTTCAATTCTTGTGGCGTGCGCGTTTCTTGTTCTTGTTATGTTACCAAAGCTAAACTTAGTAAAATTAAATATTTAAATTTTAAATGTTCTTAAGAGTATTTGGTAGAGCCCCGGTTCACTCACGATACAAATTACTTCTATTTAAAAAAATATTTAATTTTACCGGTTTTAAATGTAAAGCTTTTTTTGTTGCATTTTATTTTATTGACGAATAGGCGAGGTTTATGATTACGTCGCTGATACTCTATTCTAAATAACTGATTGTGCAGACCTAACAGCACTGACTTTTTTAATTAACAAGAAAAAAGATATTTCTTTTAAAACAAGTTGTGTAAAAATTAATTACGCAACCCACGTCCTTAGAATTTGATAGGGACTTCTTGTTAGTTCTCAACGTGAGAATTTGTTAGTGGCAACTTACAACAAACGAAGTTTTTCACCATGAATCGACGGTTTCGGTCCGAACCAGAAATGTTTGTAATTTCAAATAATTGTTTCTAACTACTGGGATATTTTTTTTATTTCTCTCGAATAAACAAGTGGGGTAAGTTACTTACCGTAAGTTATAAAAACAATTTAACATTATTTATTTATTGTGTAAAAATGAAATGTAAACGAAACCCCCAGTTCAAGATTTAAGTTAAGTTGTTTTTATAACTTACGGTAAGTAACTTACCCCACTTACGTGCTTCGGACACCAAAGGGAAAGGGTATATTTTAAAAGGGCAATTTGTTCTAAGTAATTATTCATATCAAGTCTGCGGTAAAAATGCTATTAATTTTTTTTTTAATATCTATCCCATTTTGAGCGCTATTTTTATACGAGTCTTAATGCAAAAATAAAAAAAAAAAAAACTTAAAAAAAAATTTTTTTTTAACCCTTCCCGTCAATTATTTTGGGAAAAACGTTTCATTTTTAGACGAATTTTTAGTGTATTTTTAAATTAAATAGTAACTAAGAAACTGAGGCACCTTGAAGTACTCGAGAGGTGGCTAACAACACCTCTACCAGACGTATGAATTGACAGTTAAACTTATTCCAAGCTCATAAGTGCATACAAAAGCATTTAAGATCGACGTATAAACACATCTGTAGATGGGTTTGGACGGGTTTATTCGTCAGTGCACTTTCAGTAAAAAAACGTTACACGTCTTCGCTATGGAAGGTATAAGAACATATGTTGAAAATATAAAATGGCAATTCAGAAAGCCGTAGATATTTTTTTTAACGAAACCAAAAAGTTGTAACTCTACTAAGCCTGGGTCAGAGGCACGATTAAAGAACGACTCTACAATATTCTCCTTAAATCCGGTCCAGCTAAAAATGCCTTTCTTGTCCTGTTGGAGGTCTAGATGTTTAGGATATTTTTATGTATCTAGCGAAAAAAAAAAAACATCGTTTCGTTTTCTTGTAACTTTGCCACATTCGTAAATTCTGATCGCATATTCTGTGTACTTTGTTTTATTGTCAAATCGGAATTGGTTTTATGGCCAGAAAAGAAAGATGACATAAAAAAAAACCCAAATTACTTGCTTGTTGGAAAATATGAACGAGATGATCATTGTTGCATGAAATTTAGAAATAATCGGTAAAGAATGAATTTCATTGATAAATAAATACGGATGTTTTTTTTTTCCCCCTCTTCTCATTTTGTTTTTTGTTTCAAAATATAAGAGAAACTGAAACGTAAGCAAAATGTGCCTCTCGTTTTTCTCTGCCAAAAAAAAAAAAAATGTCAGAGAGAGAACTATAATTTATTTATTTATAAACTGGCAAGGCCACCCGTTGATTATAAAGTTACTAACTCTGGGAACCTTAGTATTTTTTTTTTTCTAATGCTCATCCAAAAAACACACAAAGTAGAGGGTTACTGAATGAAAGGAAAGACTAAGAAGAGTTTTTAGAAGTGCAGTTTATGAGAATATGTGGAGAAAGATAACTCAGACAGCTTCTTCTCCATAACTTATCTTGTACTTGAAAAGATTATAACTGTAGTTGTTGGGAAAGGATCCTTTTGAGAGAATTTTTTTTTTTTCCATAAGGTTCACCCTGTAGGCCACTCGAGGCAGAGGGTTACTACATTAAGAGGCAATTTGTGCAGTTAAGAGGAAAAGATAATGGTTAACCCTAGAATTGAACAGGTTAAGATTGTAGTGATCGGGGAAACATCCTCTTGGGAGTCGGTTCCACAGAGCAGTGGTTTGTGGGAAGAAGCTGCTCAAGTGGAACTTCTCACCAATGAAATACAGCGGGAATGTGGATGGTTTGCTACTATGTTTTCACAAAGTAACGGTTCAGGAGAAGAAGCTCTTTAAGTGGAATTTCCTCCTTACTAATGGAATATAAAGAGAATGGGGTTAGTTCAGTCCCATTATACATAGGTATGGCATGTCTTATAGAATCTCTGGGAGATTCTTCTCCATTATCAGGTTTGAAGGTTGTTGTTAATTATCAGTCTTTGAGATACTTGAAATCAATGCTGGTCTCTCCTTGGCCCTACCCTCTTCCCACTTTATATTAAAGATGCCTAAGGACATCCTTAGATCTATTAGTAAATATATGTGCAGATGATACCATAATATGGGTGTACCTCTAAATATCTTGATGATGAGGGCCTGGCAGCTGACCTCACCTCTGAATTAACTTTTGTGAAGGTTAACAAAGTTGTGAATTTTGTGTGCATTTTTATTTGAAGCTTCAAATAAATATATACGCAAAACTCACAAAATGAATGAAAAAAAAAACAAATAAATTTCTTTTCCTATGATGCAATATGTAAACAAAGAAGATAGAAGTAATATATAAAAAACTTGTTTTTCTGCTGTGGATTTTTATTCCTTTTCTGTTGTATTATGCTGTATTGAAATAAAAGGTTTCTTGAGTATGTCCATTTGCCTTTTAGTTCTGAAATGATTTATGGGAAGTAACAATACAATCAAGTAAGGTTAATTGAGCTCAAATCAACCCGAGTTGGGAAAAAATTGAAACACTCCTTCATGAGTAGGACTGCTAAAAAACATTCAACAATATTCTTGATAAGTGAAAAAAGTTCAGTGGACCAGGTAAACTAACTTCCCCCAGTGGGAACACTATTACTGCATGCTTCAAATCTTGAAGCCAAGAGGAGAAAAAGCAAGATTCAATCCTTTCTGGAAGAGAGGTCATACAATTGCACATGTGACCAGAAACCCTTTCCAGTTTCTTGCATCATGGGAAAAGGAATTTATTTTTTTTTTTTTTATTATTCATTATTATTTTATTTATTGGTTTTATTTCGGTTTTCCTGCACTCTCACAACTCAGATGAAAAACTAGCTTGTATCATTCAGTGCAGAAAAGACTAACTTTCATTCAAAACAAATCTAATAACATTTAATCACCACTAAGCAAACGCATAATTTCCGCCAATCCTGATGAGGAGTCGGGTCCTTAAGGAAGTTCTTTACCTCAAATGCCTATTGGGCCTTAAGCTCACTCCAGACCTCAAATGGAACTAAAGATGCTGGAAGAATGGCTGGTTCCCTGTATTACTCCAGAATGCTTAACTCTTGCTGCCATGCTCTGTCTTTACAAGAGTCAGATTAGACAAGAATGGAGTATTGCTGCCATATCTGCTTTGGTGCTTTCTAGTCCTTGCTCTCCAACCTTGACAGAATTCAAAAGGCCATGTATCACTTTTGAATTCTGTCATGGTTGGAGAGCACCCTTTAACCCTTATTCCACAGACGAAATGTTACTAGCCTTTCACTATTTTATCACTATTGTTAATTTGGCAAATGTTTTTATGAGTTACATTTCTTAATTCCACCAGTTCAGACATTCACAGCTAGGGCCCAATATGCCATGTTCACGGTTGCAAATCATTCATATTCCCTTTGTGTACTTTTGCTAAGAAGTAAGTTCAACTCAGACAGCTTCTTCTCCATAACTTATTTACTTTGTGAAAGAAACTCCTGAGTGGATGCTTCCCTAATTACTACAATCTTAACATCTTCAAGTACATGTTTTTCTTTATAATATGCACTTCCTGCTTCCTTACAATAATCCCACTCAGTAAAACTCTACTTTGAGTGGTATTTGGACTTTGTATTGGATGAAATGAAGTTAAAAAAAAAATAATAGAATTAGTGAGAGGCTTGTAACATTTCATCTGTGGGGAAAAGGATTCGTCACCCATAAGGCTGCATAGATGCTTTTGAACTCTATCAAGACTGGAAATTGAAGACAGTGGCTCCAAACTAGATATGGCTGCAATGCTTCATTTTCGGTCTGATCTGGCTCTTGTAAAAAATATACTAAGTTTAACAAATAATTTGTGCTATTGGCGTTAAGTTAATTTTTTTCTCTTTTATTTTTATGTTGACTGTTGTAGTTATTTCTCCTTTTCATTATTTTCTCATCTCTTCATACTCTCTCTCTCTCTCTCTCTCTCTCTATTCCTTTATACTTTCAAATCTTATTTGAATTTTCCTAAACACAGCACAATGTGTTTATTTTTGTTCTAATGGGAAAATTATTGTATATTCAAAGATCCTTTCATAGGTTAAATATTTACTGTCTGCTTTTTCAATGGATTTTTCTTTTATTGAATATTAACCTTAAACTTAAGAAAAAAGCCAAAGATTATCTCAGAATATTGTTTGCTTATATTATTTACACTCAAACTATTGTCCTCATTTCTGTTGTTTTTATCACAACATTTTGGATGTCGTGTGTTATCAATCCAGGTAACCTTCAAGCAGTTTCAAATAGAAACCTTTAATTAAGCTATGGGATTAAATTGTTCTTGTTCTGCTTACCATGTCTAGGGATATATTTTTTAATCAAATTCACCCCATGCAAAGCAGTAAAGCCAGTAAGGCACA
This sequence comes from Acanthosepion pharaonis, assembly GCA_903632075.3. Taxonomy (NCBI): domain Eukaryota; kingdom Metazoa; phylum Mollusca; class Cephalopoda; order Sepiida; family Sepiidae; genus Acanthosepion; species Acanthosepion pharaonis. Next base: position 1,011,067 of record CAHIKZ030003927.1, read on the forward strand.
AGGGGTTATTGGGTGTAACAGAATTAGAAAACAGAAACATTATTAAGAAACAAGAACAATAGAAGGATAATCAGGAAGACAGTAGATAACAGTTGACATTGCATTTAAGTTTTTGAAGATCTAAATTAACTGGAAAGCATGTGGCTGGAATAGAGTTCCACAAGTGAGAAGTGTGAGAAAAGAAACTGTTAGCATATAACTCACAGATACATCTAGCCAATTCGGCTGGAAAATTGATGAGACTTTGTTGATAATCTAGTACTGTGATTAAATTCATAAAGTCTAGGTACTATAGTGAAGAGTTCATCAGAACAATTACCATGAAAGTATTTATAGAAAAGGCACAGGGAAGCAGCTTTAGAGTGTTGAGAAAGTCACTGAGGTTGAGACAACAGGTCAGGACCAATAATATTGCTGATTCTCCTTTGGATTTTATCAAGGATCTCTAAATATATGACAGGAGCGGACCATATGTGACAGCAATATCTCATTTTGTTCTTATTTAGTCTTGCTCAATTATTCCTTGTGTTTCTAGTAAGTCTGCACTACCCATCCTAGGGATTGAACTCAAAATTACTATGTCACCAAATTCTTGAACTAGTGTTTTAATACACTAGGCTATTGCGTATTATTTAAAATACTAAAAAAATTTAAATTTTAGAACTTATTGAGTCCATTGACAAATGGAGCATATCAAATGTTATAAAAAGGATCGGGTAATTAGCTGTTCATTTTTAAAAAGTTAAATTTGAATAAACTGAATAATTTTATGCTGTTTCCTTGTATGTTAATGGTAATATTAGCCACTTTCCTTATAAGGAAACTTTTGGCATTCATTGACCATGCAGCCAGTACTACTTTCAGTTGAAATTTATAAAATCTTTCTCTCAAAACAATATTCCAGGAAAATAGGTTTCTCAAGTCCTGTAACAATGATGGTTTCCTTCCTGACCTTTTGTTTGAAGTAATGTGGAATGGCAACATTTTGATTATGTCATTCATTTTTCTTTGAGTTACATATCCATTTGAGTTGTTGCTTCTGTTGATAGTTCTTTGTGTTTCTGTAGCACCAGTTCACAAGATTCAAAGAAGGATGGTTTTCACCAAAATCCATAGGCTTCATTCACTCAAAGCCATTTTTAACCATTGATCTTAGGAAATGGTTGTATGCAGCTGACAGTGTAGATCTTTCTGAACAGGTAGTACTGGCTGCATGGTCAATGAATGCCAAAAGTTTCCTTATAAGGAAAGTGGCTAATATTACCATTAACATACAAGGAAACAGCATAAAATTATTCAGTTTATCCAAATTTAACTTTTTAAAAATGAACAGCTAAACAGGTTTGACACCATGCATGGCATCCATATGAAAGCCTCAATCTGATGAGGCTATTTAAGAACATGATTCAAGTTTTTAAGTTGATGTTTTAGTTTTGCAACAATTTGTGGTGAAGAGAAAAACTATCTCTGGCACAGCCTGTTCTATGTGAAATTAGTAAATACTAAGCACTTCAAATACCTTGGTGTATGGATCTCTGGCACAGCCTGTTCTATGTGGAATTAGTAAATACTAAACACTTCAAATACCTTGGTGTATGGATCAGTAAACAAATTAAGTATAGCAGAAAAGAAAGTATGTCATCATGGCTTTCATTCCAATACCAGATCATATCTTCTGCTTTGGAAAGGTTTATCTTCAATTCTGTTTCTTAGAACATTTGGTAGAGGATGTCAATAATCAGTGTTAAATGTTACTAGTTTCAAATTCAGTTGGTTGGCATATTTCTTTATTTTATTCTTTGCTGTTTAGACCAGCACATTCATGTTGGTTGTTAAGTTTGCAATGTATTGGCATTTCTTCAGCTGTCTCTTGTCATCTCAGAAATATTGCCCAAGGCCTTTATTCAATGCATGTTGGATAGATTGTAATCATTCTGCATTTTGTGCTTAGGAGGATATAACTCATGTCAGTTAATACTTGTCTTGTTCACTTTTGTGTTGCTTATCTGTTTTCTTCCATTGTATCAGCGTATGTGACTTTTCAGCACTACCAGACCCAGGGATTGAACTCACAACAGCCAGGGAGCCAATTAACTGATATGAAATATTCCCTAAACATAAAAAAGCAGTCAGAACAGTCTAATCTCATAAATTCAATAAAAGGTTTAGTTCCAAGTTCTAAGAAGGGTACAAGAACAATTAAAGAATTCTACCAAACCATTGTGCACATAACAATCAAGATAAACATGCTGATTTGAATAGCAAGGCATATAATAATGTTAATTCCTTATCTCCAAAATTCCAGCATAAATGGTAATTTTCTGGTTTTGAATATTTATGAATTCTAAGTGCAGATACAAGCCTAACGTGCTTCATATGTGGCTGCCATTTTGGAAATTAAAACTCCATACAAATTCAGCATAATCCACCTAAATTTATTATGAACTCTCTTGTTTATTTTTATATTCTTTTTACATTTCAAGCAAATTCAGTACCATGAAAAATTCTCAAAGAATAGGAGCATTCTAGTTGCAGAAATTCTTCACTTAGATTTCAAAATATCCTGCCATATACTGGCTTATCTATTTAAAGGTTGCTTGAATGCAAAATAATTTCCTTCAAGTTAAATTTATTTCAAATTCTTTTTCTCTCATCCAACTTGCTTTTAAAACAAATTTTTGTTTTGCAAAATATTGTGAAATTGAGTAACAAATCAATGTTTTTGCTTTATTTTTTCATTTTTAGTAAATATTGAATGAGTTTAGCTTTGTACAGCAAAAGGTCAAATGATAGATAAGACTTGTTTAATACAATATTTCTAGCAGATGCTGTTTGTCAGTCTTGAAAATTGGCATACATTTCTCATTTTTACATGGTTCTTGAGGCTGTATATGTAGGGAAATATTCAATTACTTGAACCACAGCATTATTTGTAGTAGTTCACTTAAATTCAAAATAACTGTTGTCTCACTTTAGTTTCCTTCTTTTTTTTTTGTGTGTGTGTGTGTGTGTGTGTGCCTGTTGAAGTTGAATCTAAAAAAAATTGCTAAATGCTAAAGATCATGTTAAATATATTATTTTTTAATAGATAAACATTTTAATCATTAACAGTTTTGAAGGTTAAAATCTTGAATCTTAGTGAATAAATTTCTCCCATACTTAATTTCTTGTCAATTCTTTGTTGCATTTCAAAAGACCAGCTTTTAAAATTATATAGTTATAAATTAAGACCACACACTACTGAGAAGGGCTTTTAACCATGATAAAAGTTGGTGGTCAAGAATTTAGCTCAGTTATTAAAAAAAACGGCTCCAGAATAGAAATCATTTCAAGAGTAGCACAAACATTGCAAAACTAAGAACCATCTGGAAAAACAAAAGTATTTGCCTTAAATAAAAAAAACAGACTGTTGTTGAGCATTCACCTTTTCAATCTCTCTGTGCACCTGTGAATCTTTGACATTAACAGTAGAACTATATTGTAGAATCCAAGCATTAGAAATGAGATGTTACAGAACTATCCTCTGCATCTCCTATATAGAGCCCCATCACAAATGATACAGACCATCAGACAAAGAACAGGCCTGTTGCAAGTGAAAAATGAAATGGTATGAACAGATTATAAGAACCAGTAATTTTTCCACTGCCATCCTACAAGGTATGACCTTAGACAAAAGATGAAAAGCAAGAAGAGGCAAAATGAGCTGATAATGTCAGTGTGGGACTGGAAGAACATTCAGAGTCTCAGACACTGACATGCAACCAAGATATATGGAGAGTGCTAATCAGGTGCTCAGATGCACTGTGCCCAAACAACCACACCCTATCAGGGGACTGATGATGATGTATAATAAATACTGACAAATTATTTCAAGTATAAACAGAGGTTTGGTGTCAGTAATTTCTTATCTTCAGAATTGTCAAGACTTTCAAAA